>CM060941.1:132953793-133553793 GCA_030765085.1 Allium cepa | reverse complement strand
TTCTAGGTGTTTCGATCCCGTACGATCAAACGACAAGTCTGATCATTACAAAACTTATAATCCTACAATAATTTACTGTTATGGATCCGATGAAACTGGTTTCGTCGAAATCTGAGTCAGTGGCCCAAATGACTATTTTCTCATTAATTAAATAAATTAAAAATTAATTATTTAAATCGCTTTTTAATCAAATTTAATAATTTATGATTTCTATCATTTTGGATTACTTAGACAATTAAAATGACTTGATAGAGGCTTATATAACCATTCAATGTTGGCTATTTCACTAATTGCAGTGTTCAGTTTCACTGTAATTAAATCCATTAATTATAATTTAATTTCAATAAATTTATTTAATTTGGTCTCGATCTTTAATTCAATCAATTATTATTCTATAGACATAGTTAACATTGTTTTATATTTCATTATATTGATATCCTCCAATTTCCATCTTTTATTGTATTAACTACTGTATTACAATTATACTGAATTTGGTCAATTTCACACATTAATTATAATTTAAAATCTCAAATTAGTTTGTTTATCTTAATTTCACCCTTCTGTTAAATAAACCACTGCCTTATGAATATAATTACATTTCTATTCCTTTTATTATATTCACATATTTCAGCATTTGTATTAACTCACATAAATGTAACATTTAATTGACATTTATTTGCATTCGATTAATTAAATTGGTAACAGCAAATTGTCACCATTATACATTTTATAAAATTTATAAGTTTATTCTATACAAACAATTATTATAACAACTCTCATTACACTAAATTTATTTCATTTCCATTCATTACACATTATTTTATTAATACGTCAACATTTAAACTATCAATTACCTTTTATATCCCATTATAAATTAATCACACATTAATACAACACATATTATAATTCCTTACATAATACTGATTTTATTCAATTACCATTAATTATATATTATCTCAATGTTAATTCATATTTGCATTCATTTCCTTATATTAAATTTATAACCAAGTTATAACATTTACATTATTTCAATCAATTGGAATTCCATAGGAATTGTTAAAAATTAACTTACACTAATATTATTACAATTCATTCTAGTTATTATTTCATTATTAAATTACAAATTTTTATCCCTTTCAATATTAAATTACCAAAAATCTATTTAAATTAACCAATTTAAATTATCGAAAATTACTGGTCGTTACAAATAATTTAGTTAGCTTTTTAACTTCCTTTCAAATCAGAACTAATGATGGTAAACTTGTTTTAGAAAAATGTTTAAAAAATATATTCTTTGGAAAAATATCGATAATATGACCAAAAATCATTTTATCGATAAACAGTTATTTTCTCAACGGAAGTTGTTAGCACCAAAATTGGTCACTAACACCCAAAGAAAGATTTGTGTAGAGAGATTAATGAAGATAGAAAATGAAAATATAGGAATATATGCAGAATTAATAGTAAAACTAGAATAGCAGATTTATAGTGGTTCGGCGTAACTGCCTACGTCCACTTTGAGTTTAATCTTTATTGATTTTCTAAACAATTGAATACAGATATAATCCATACCCCAACTACTCGAATGCAAATGCTAACTGAAAAAGGATGAGTCTTGTAAGCGGAGAGTCTTCCTTGCGTTCTCGAAAAAAAGATCCATTTCACTGTGCCCCTTCCCTTCTATTTATAGGAAAAGATAGGCTGGACTCTCCTCACGGGCCTAGGAACAAAGTACCTCGGCCCACAGTAGGTGACTTCTGCGCACCGGGCCAGGCATGCCGAATGAGGAATGCCGGTCGAGAATTGTCTGGTCAATCATTGAGTGACTCGAAACAGAGTCATGCCGAACGCTCTTGCTTTATTGTGGGCTTGATAACTTGCTAACACCTCTAGTATGCACCGAGTCAGGGATGCCGAATGGAAGTTGTCGAGCAACCTTGCCGAGTGACTTTGACAAATGACGTTGTCAAAGAATGCCAAGAGATGGCAATGCCGAACGATGGATTATGAACTCGAGATGCCGAGCGATGGATTCTGAACTCGAGATGCCGAGCGATGGTGGTTGAACCAAAGAATGCCGGGCGGTGGAGTGAGAACCTTAGATGCCGAGCGATGAAGTAAGACCGAACAATACCTAAGCCGAACGAGATATCCCTACCAAACGACTTTTGGATGTGGGGCGAGGTATTTATGCCGAGCGAGGTTTGTATGTCGAACGACACTTAATGGTCTGTCTATCGTAGCCGGGCCTAGCAATCGGGTAACATTTGCCCCCCAATGTGTGTTGTAACGGACGACACGACACACTTTGAATTAGCGTCCGGTTCGCACTTTCGAAACATGGTGGGCCTTCCTCATGTCTTGTACGTTCTTGATTTCATTTCCTACTCGTTAAAGATACAATATGGTTTGGCATACCGATACCTAGCCATGCATACAGTTTATTTGTGCTGGGGTACACACGTCCAAGAACCGACTTCCCAACACACCGGTCGGTTGTACAGGATATAGCCTGTTCACCTTCCTCCTTCCTCTATATAAATTTCAGCCTTTTCTCTTTCTTCTTTTTATTACTCCTACTTTAATTTCCTAAGGACACTAGTTCACTCCTCACCGAGCCCTACTTACAACCTGACCTCCTATCAAACTCGAATTGTCTACCTCGCTACTTTAATTAATCACTAATACAAATGAACCTCCAGTCCATCACTCCATAGCTACCGCATACTCTGAGCTTTTCTTACTAGGTATGAATCTATTTCCAAACCCAAAATTATATCAACTTCGATGCCCATGCGGACAAACCCTCCATCTCCCCTCTTCAGTTGTTGCAGGAATAGGTAGAGAATAGATCTAGAGGAAGAAGGGAGATGGATTAGGAATAAGGAGCGGACTCTAGGTTAGGGCCTTAGGAGGAGGTCAGGAGTTGTTCCTTGGGGAAGGAGGACGAGGAGAAGAGGGACTTGGAAATTTGAGAGTGAGTGTGGACCAGCTAGAGCTTTGAGGAGTAGGTCGGTTTCTTGGTCAGATGGGTCGTCCTGTTGCTCGGTCATCCCTTCGCGGTATTAATGCTAGGAAGGTGAAGGAATGGGAAGTCGCTCGGTCTAGGGAGATAAAGTGTTGAGGCGATTTTGAAGAAGTAAGATAGGGGTGAGTGTGTGGATTGGCATTTTCGGTCTAAAGTGTCGTTCGGTTGCCGGGAGAGATTGGAAGTGAATGGGTCGGTCATCATGGATGGTTCCGGAAGTTAGGGTTAGCGAATTATCCCCGTTCAGTGTCGAAGGAGTAGGTCGGCATATCTAGCTTCGGCGGTCGAACCAGAGAATGCCGAACAGGTGTCTGAACCTAACACGCCGAGGACGTTGGTCGAAACATTCACTCAAGTGTCAAACGATGGACTTAAGCCAAGCGGCATTGTGACGCCCCAACTCTATACTCATGCTAGCCAAAGACACTATGGAGTAATGCCGTCAACTAGCACGAAAAGTAAGGCTGTTGAAGAACGACCATCTGTGTAATTGCTTTGTGCGAGTACCGATATGTCAGATAGTATGTCACACATTTCATTTATAGAGGAAATATGACAGATCAAATACAAATTCAAAGCTACTACACAGTGGCTATGTAGCCTTCGGAAACAAATATTGAAATAAGCATAACACAAATCAGTCACAGATATTCATATCACTAAGGTGGAAACAGATATGAATAACATAGAAGTGTACATCAGAGTAGTGGTCAAACAAGATCCACAATATCACAAAAGAATAGGTACAAGTGCTAGTCAAAAGAATATGTATACATCAAGGAGTCTCTATCTCGAATGTATAATAACAAAAACTACTAAACTGGAGTAGTTAGCCAAAAGTCAAAAGCTAGTTTCGGCTAAGAAGTCAAGTGGAAGCACCTGTAACACCTCGGTCTGACCCGAGTATTATTTAACAAGAAAATAATAAATGGATCAGTCTAGCTATAAATATTAGATAAAGTGAGATAGGATAAGAGATATGACTAAAACGTATGATAACAAAAATGCCATACTGTAACAAGTATACATTAGATAACAACAAAAATCATGCAATATCTCAAATATTCCCAAACACCAAAAAGAATGTCATATTCTTTAACATATTCACCAAACCACAAATATTGATAAAACTTATCAATGTAAATCACAAAAATTGGTGAAACACAAATTCTAGAAATCATCAATTAGAAATCCATAAATCACAAAAGGGGGAGGCCTATCACAAACGGGAGCATGAAAACTCACCAACACGTGTATCACAAATGGAACTCCACTCCATGGTCGTTAACCATCAATTTTTTAGTCGAGGCTCCACAAATGGCCCGAAGACCATGGGTCGCTACCCCATCAATTTTTGAGTCGAAACTCCACTACCGGGGTTTAGTCCCCACATAACAAAGAGACATCGCATATCGCTAGTCTAAATCACAAAATGATCATCATCGGTCATCCATAAGTGTCGATTACACTAAGCTAGTAAATAAATGAGTTTAGCTTCATGTCCCATAACCACTGGCTTAACTTAAATATTTACGAACAAATTGTTGATTTCCACTCGAAAATTGTCACAAGATTTTCAATCGAACGAGTCTAAGAATTAACCGATAAAGTAAACGCAAGCGTTTCGTACCACTTGTTTTGCTAAGACGTTTAATTGGATTTCTTGACGAATGAGGAAAAGGTTTGTATATACTAGTAGATTGAAAAATGATTTTATAGACGAGCTTTGTATTAAAATAGAGTTGAAATCATCTTTGTGAAAGAGTTTGAATATTTACTATTAGTATAGAAACCTTTGTATTTCAAAGTGATAAATCACAGAAATGATTGTAAAAACAATCAGTCACCAAAAATTCATATACGAAGACGTGAATCAAATCCATAGAAATCGATACCAAATCCATCAAAATGGATATTCCCAAAAATCTCGGAAAGAAATTATCAAAGTCAACAAAAGTGATAATAACTAGTCGGATCAACTAGAATCGATTAAAAATTGGAAATCCACACCAAAAAGACAATTTGGATGAGATAGAAGATTCAGTCGACTGAACACAGTGGTCAGTCGACTGACACAATGCCTGGAAACTTTCGGTTTTCAGGTTCAGTCGACTGAACACAGTGGTCATTCGACTGACACTGAACCCAGAAACTTTCGGTTTCCAGGTTCAGTCGACCGAACACAGTGGTCAGTCGACTGACACAATGCCTGAAAACTTTCAGTTTTCAGGTTCAGTCGACCGAACACAGTGGTCAGTTGGCTGACACTGAACCCAAAAACTTTCGGTTTTCAGGTTCAGTCGACTGAACACAGTAGTCAGTCGACTGATACTGGCACTGGAAATTTTATGTTTTCAGGTTCAGTCGACTGACCCTACAGTTTAGTCGATTGAACTGTCAAATGCAGTATTTTCAGCCTAGCCCCAAGAAGGGAAAAACAAAATCCTAACCGAAAAACGATCGACCGAGCAACGGAGGCCAGGGATTTATGCCAAGCAGCAAACCAGCACTATAGGATCTTCGATGCGCCACCAAAAACATGTTCAAACATCCAAAAATAGGATTTTTAAAGATTTTGACTTCAAAACACCAATATTTGGAAAATTCACCAAATCAATCCAAATTAAAAGCAAATGAATATGAAATAGATGTTAGGAATTCATACCTAACAACAATGAAAGCTATAGACATAGATGTGAGTTCAAGAACTCACCTTTTAACCCCAAAATAACAAATGAGAAGCTCTAGAACAAGCAAAGATTGATCTCTCCTCAACAACACCTCTAGAATCTTCAATCTATTATCAAAGGTGAAGTTTTTCCTACGTTAGGTTATAGGAAATTCTAAAAATTGAAGAGAGATTGAGATGGAGAAGATGAAGAGGATGCTTACCTAGGCTTCTTTTGGATTTTGGACTTGAATTTGGGTTTCCTAAGAAAACTAGGACATAGGAATTTCAATTTCCTCTTCTTTTCCCCATTTTTTAACCTTAGCTTGAGAGTGTTAGGAAATGAGGAAAGAAATGAATGAAGAGGAGTTGAGTTAGAGTGTTTGATAAAGGAGTTGGGTTCTCTTATTGGATTAATGGGCTGAAACCCAAACCCAAAGCCCCAAATAAAAATATCAAAATTCTAATCAACTCCAAACATATCAATGTTTATACTCAAAAAGGTCGCAAATGCTATTTTGGACTCAATGGAAGGGGTCTCGAGTCCTAATTCAAATGTTTACGAAAAGTGACATTTTCGATAAAAGTCCGACTAACGAAGCTATATTTAAATATACAATCGTAAAATATGGGGTTGTTACAGACTCCCATCCTTAAAGAAATTGCGTCCTCGCAATACTTAACAAGAAAACAAAGAGTAACAACTGAAAAAGCATATCAACATAAAAGAAAATTTGAAATAAAAAGTTCACCTTAATGAGCTCAAAAGAGTAAGTTAGGATGTGTTCGCTCGATGAATTCTTTGGATTTCCAAGAACAATCCTTAGGATTTGAGGACCATTGAACTTTGACAAGAGGAATATCTATATTTCGAAGGCGTTTAACCTTCGTAGCAATACTACGGATATGATGTTGCTCATAAGTCAAATTAGGCGAAACTTCAACTTCTTCAATAACACCGGGCTCAAGAATAGAATCGGAATCTCTAAAGCATTTCTGTAGTTGAGAGACGTGGAATACGTCATGAATAGTAGAAAATTGAGCCGGTAATAAAAGGCGATAAGCCACGAAACCAATACATTCGGTGATGGGAAATAAACCAATATATCGAGGCGCTAATTTTCACGATCGACTGAAACGCACAACACCCTTCATGGATGAAACACGAATAAACACCAAATCTCCCACAGAAAATTACGAATTCCTTCTTCGGTTATCGGCATAGGATTTTTGTCTACTTTGAGCTTCTTTTACCCTATGACGCATAAGGTCAATCTTTTCTGTGGAATCACAAATAAAATCTGGACCTAATACCAACCTCTCACCGGCTTCAAGCCAACAAGAAGGAGATTGGCATGGCCTTCCATAGAGTGCCTCAAAAGGTGCCATACCAATACAATATTGGAAGCTATTATTATAGGAAAACTCAATAAGAGAAATATGGTCTTTCTAACTTCCACCAAAATCAAGAACACATGCACAAAGGAGATCTTCAAGATTTTGATTCACATGCTCAGTTTGTCCATCGGACTGAGGATGATAAGCGGTGCTAAAATTAAGCTTTGTACCCAAAGTTTTTTGAAGACTCTTCCAAATCCACTAGTAAATAATGGATCACGATCGCTAATAATAAAAGTAGGAACCCCATGCAATTTAACAATTTCTCTAACATAGAGTTTCCAAAAGAGGTACGGTCCGATTAGACCGAACAAGAATAAAATGGGCGGATTTTGTAAATCTATCCACAATCACCCATAAACTGTCATGGCCTGAACGAGAATGAAGTCCATCAATAAAGTCCATGGAGACTTGATCCCACTTCCAAACTGGAATGTCCAAAGGTTGTAATAACCCACCGGGCCTTTGATGCTCGGCCTTAACGAGTTGGCAAGTCATGCAATGTTTAATGAAGTTAGCAACATTAGCTTTCATTCCATCCCAATAATAAATTCTTTTCATGTCCGTGTACATTTTACTACTACCGAGATGAATGGAAAATTTAGAATGATGAGAATCTTCTAAGATGTCCTTACGAAGATCACTAATGTTTAGCACGATGAGTCTACAAAATTTTCGAATACCGCCATGAGCATCAATATTAAAGTCTCTCAAACCTTCGATATCAATTTTATCCCTAAAATTTTGGCTAAGAAGAGCCAATTCGGGATATAGCTTTTGAGCTTCAAGGATGCAGTCCAAAAGAGAAGGATGAGCCTCATGGCTACACAAAACAAGAGATGAACATGAATCGGATTCATGATCTCGAATCTCACAAGTGGACGAAGTCTCAAGATCATTCCATGTGGATATCATCATAGAAACAACCGCTTGTTTCTTACGACTAAGGGCATAGGCAACATGATTTCCTTTTTCGGGAGTACAAAAAATATCAAGATCATAAGATGCAAGGAACTTAAGCCAATGTTGTCGATGCAAATTAAGTTCCTTTTGAGAAAATAAATACTTCAAAGATTTATGATCGGTGTAGAGAACAAATTTCTCTCCCAAAAGATAATGACGCCATAATCGAAGGGCCAGAACAAAAGCCGCGAGCTCTAAATCATGAGTGGCATATCTTGTCTCGGCAGGCTTTAATTGCCTAGAAGCATAAGCAATAACACGTTCCCTTTGCATGAGAACGGCTCCCAAACCAACACGGCTAGCATCGGTATAAACAATAAAGTCTTGGTTCCCTTTGTGAATCACAAGAATAGGAGCATCGGAAAGAAGTTCTTTTAATCTTTGAAAAGAAGCTTCACATTTGTCTGACCAAAGGTACTCAACTCCCTTCTTTGTCAAACTAGTAAGAGGCACAGAAATTTTTCAAAACTCTTTTATGAAATGACGGTAATAGCCCGCCAATCCAAGGAAGCTACGAATTTCCATCCCACTCTTCGGTCTCTTTCAATTTTGAATTGCTTCAATCTTTGAAGGATCCACGGAAATTCCGGATTCAGAATTGATATTCCCGAGAAATTTCATACGAGATTGCCAAAATTGGCATTTAGAAAATTTGGCTTTCAATTGATTTATCCTAAGAGTTTCCAACACAATCCGAAGATGCTTTTCATGCTCCTCCTCGGTTTTAGAATAAATAAGAATATCCTTTATAAAGATGAGAACAAATCGATCGAGGAAATCTTTGAAAACTCGATTCATAAGGTCAACGATATAAGCTGGAGCATTTGTTAAACCAAATGGCATAACAAGCCATTCATAAGATCCATAACGAGTATGAAACGATGTCAAAGGAATGCTATCCTCTACAATATGAAGCCGATGAAAACTTATTGCTAAGTCTAACTGTGAAAAGACTCTAGCACCGCAAAGTTGATCGAATAGATCATCAATCCAAGGAAAAGGATATTTAGTCTTTATTGTGAGACATTAAGCTTGCGGTAGTCAATGCGAAGCCTAAGTGTACCATCGGATTTCTTTACAAAAATAGCCGAAGCTCCACAAGGAGAGGAACTAGAACGAATAAATTGCTTCGCTTCCAATTCGGATAATTGTTTATGCATCTCCTCATTTTCCTTATTGGACATATGATAAGGAGGACGAGTTATAGGTAGAGCTCCAAGGATTAGATTAATTCTGAACTCAACTGCTCACTTAAGGGGTAATCCTAAGACGGGCTCAAATATGTTGGGAAATTCACGAACAACATGAATGAAGGAAATGACATCTTCCTCATCATCATTATCGTCATTGTGAGGGTTTAGGCAATATAAGGATGCTGCCAAATTGGAATCCGAATCTTTAAGAACAATAGAAATCGGCTTAATAGATTGAGAATGTCGAAGATGAACAGTCCTCTCATGACATTGGATGTGGGATTCATAACGGTTAGGACAATCCATACCCAAAATCATTCTGAAACCTAAGTAGCGCATAATATGCAAATCGGCTCGGAAAGAACGATCACATAAAATAATCTCGACATCTTCACAAAGTAAACTGAGTGTTGCGGATCCACCAACCGGATTTGCAATTCCCAAAGAAGTCATCAAAGCCATAACACTTAAAGAAAAAGTATCAACAAGCTCTTTTGATATAAAAGAATGAGATGCACCCATATCAAAAAGAACTCGAATAGGGTGATCACGAAACATAATAATGCCATCAAGGATAGTATGAGAAATACCTTGACCATGAGAAGTGTTACTAGGGGCTTGCACAACATTTAGCTTTCCCTTGTTTTAGCTTTGAAGTTTGGGACATGCAGATATATAATGACCCGAACTTTTGCAATAGTGATAAGTAAGGGGCTTCGAACACTTATTTGCATAATGGTCCTTAGAACCACAATTATAGCATTGTCCACGACTAGAGGTAAGAGTCTTTGCTACCGAAATTGCTTGTTTCCCTTTCTTATTGGAATTAGGGTTGAACTTAATAAGCCTCGTTTTGTTGTTGTTGAATTTCTATTTGGCACCTACAACTTCAACATCACTTTCCTTATCTGCCTCTTTAGGCTGAAGAGCGATATCAACAAGTAGTTCGAAAGAAATTTCCAATTTCAGAAGTAATGGCTTTTTGAGGTTCTTATTCAACCCGTCTGATTTTTCTTCAATGGGGTATTAATATACTCGACCCCATACTTTGAAAGAGATTCAAAAGATGCGATATAATCGGTCACAGAAGATTCACCTTGAACATGGTCAATAAAGCGATGGGCCAAAGTCACTTATTCAGCTTTGGGCACAAATTTCAACTCGAATCTTTCCCGGAATTGCTCCCAAGTAAGATCTGCTTCGATAATCTCATAAACCAAAAGTTCATCTCAATCTAATGCTCTCTCTTAGAGCATACTAGAAGCCACTTGGACACGATGTAGATCAATAAGATTCATACGAGAAAAGATGCGGTCGCACGATCTAAGCTAAGCCTAGACTTCTATAACGCTTTTAGGACATTTGAATGGCTTTCCACCCAAATTTGTTTAATTACCACACAAGCATGCAAACCCAGATTTAGGATGAGTAGGCTCTAGAATTGGTCCGACAGCTTGAGCATTCTTTACAAGATCTAAAAGCTGCTGGGCACATAAATACTCCATCCTGAGGAGTAGCACTAGATTGACTGGCGCTGGGACGGCCTAGTCTAACCATTTCTCTTCTTTAAGAAAGAAAGAAAGAAAGAAGAAGAAGAAAAGGTTATTCTCAGAATGAATATCAAACAATCGTGATTGATATAACAAGTCATCATAAAAGAAAATAGGATAGAACGGGTCCTAAGACCCGAATAAATCCTAAGGCATGATTCCTAAGAGAGACTTAGGACAATGATCCTTGCTATAGTATTCTATATTGTTCCGAAGTTTGACTTTGATACCAAGATGTGATGCCCCACCTCTATACTCACGCTAGCCAAGGACACTGCAGAGTAGTGTCGTCAACTAACGCGAAGAATAAGGCTGTTGAGGAGCGACATCTGTGTAATTGCTTTGTGCGAGTACCGATATGTCAGATATTATGTCAAGCATTTCATTTAAAGGGGAAATCCAACATATTAAATACAAACTCAAAGCTACCACACAGCGACTATTTGGCCTTCGGAAATAAATATAGAAATAAGCATAACACAAATCAGTCACAGATATTCATATCACTAAGGTGGAAACAGATATGAATATAACACATAGAAGTGTACATCAGAGTAGTTGTCAAACGAGATCCACAATATCACAAAAGAATAGGTACAAGTGCTAGTCAAAAGAATATGTATACATCAAGGAGTCTCTATCTCGAATGTGTAATAACAAAAACTACTAAATTAGAGTAGTTGGCCAAAAGTCCAAAGCTAGTCCCAGCTAAGAAGTCAAGCGGAAGCACCTATAACACCTCGGTCTGACCCGAGTATCAGTTAATAAGAAAATAATAGACGGATCAGTCTAGCTATAAATATCAGATAAAGTGAGATAGGATAAGAGATATGACTAAAACGTATGAAATCAAAAATGTCATACTGTGATAATTACACATCAGATAACAACAAAAATCATACAATATCTCGAATATTCCCAAACACCAAAAAGAATGTCATATTCTTTAACATATTCCCCAAACCACAAATGTTGATAAAACTTATCAATTTAAATCACAAAAATTGGTGAAATACAAATTATAGAAATCATCAATTAGAAATCCAGAAATCACAAAAGGGGGAGGCCCATTACAAATGGGAGCATGAAAACTCACCAACACGTGTATCACAAATGGAACGCTATTCCATGGCCGCTAACCATCAATTTATGAGCCGAGGTCCACAAACGGCCCGAAGACCATGGGTCGCTACCCCACCAATTTTTGAGTCGAAACTCCACAAATGGGGTTTAGTCCCCACACAACAAAGAGACATCACATATCGCTAGTCTAAATCATAAAATGACCATCATCGATCATCCAGAAGTGTCGATTACACTAAGCTAGTAAATAAATGAGTTTAGCTTCATGTCCCATAACCATTGGCTTGACTTAAATATTTACGAATAAATTGTAGATTTCCACTCGAACATTGTCACAAGAGTTTCAATCAAACGAGTCTAAGAATTAAACGACAAAGTAAACGCAAGCGTTTCATACCACTTGTTTTGCTAAGATGTTTAATTAGATTTCTCGAACGAATGAGGAAAAGGTTTGTATATACTAATAGATTGGAAAACGATTTTATAAACAAGCTTTGTATTAAAATAGAGGTGAAATCATCTTTGCGAAAGAGTTTGAATATTTACTATTAGTATGCAAACCCTTGTATTTCAAAGTGATAAATCACAGAAATGATTTTAAAAACAATTAGTCACCAAAAGTTCACATACGAAGACGTGAATCAAATCCATAGAAATCGATGCCGAGTCCATCAAAAGGATATTCCCAAAAATCCTGAAAAAGAAATTATCAAAGTCAACAAAAGTGATAACAAAAATCAACTAGAATCGATTAAAAATTGGAAATCCACACAAAAAAGGCAATTTGGCTGAGATAGCAGATTCAGTCGACTGAACACAGTGGTCAATCAACTGACACAACGCCGGGAAACTTTCGGTTTACAGGTTCAGTCGATTGAACACAGTGCTCAGTCGACTCACACTGAACCCAGAAACTTTCGGTTTCCAGGTTCAATCGACTGAACACAGTGGTCAGTCGACTGATACTGGCACTAAAATTTTCTGGTTTCAGGTTCCGTCGACCGACCGTACAGTTCCGCCGACTGAACTTTCAAATGCAGTATTTTCAGCCTAGCCCCAAGAAGGGTAAAACAAAATCCTAACCAAAAAACGATCGACCTAGCATCGGATACTAGGGATTTATGTCAAGTGGCAACCCAGCACTATAGGCTCTTCCATGCGCCACCAAAAACATGTTCAAACATCCAAAAGTAGGATTTTTAAAGATTTTGACTTCAAAACACCAAAATTTAAAAAATTCGCCAAATCAATTCAATTTAAAAGCAAATGAACATGGAATAGATGTTAGGAATTCATACCTAACAACAATGAAAGCTATAGACATAGATGTGAGTTCAAGAACTCACCTTTTAACCCAAAACAACAAATGAGAAGCTCTAGAACAAGCAAAGATTGATCTCTCCTCAACAACACCTCTAGAATCTTCAATCTATTATCAAAGGTGAAGTTTTTCCTAAGTTAGGTCATAGGAAATTCGGAAAATTGAAGAGAGATTGAGATGGAGAATATGAAGAGGATGCTTACGGCTTCTCTTGGATTTTGGACTTGAATTTGGGTTTCCTAAGAAAACTAGGGCTTAGGAATTTCAATTTCCTCTTCTTTCCCCTATTTTTTTACCTTAGCTTGAGAGTGTTAGGAAACGAAGAAAGAAATGAATGAAGAGGAGTTGAGTTAGATTGTTTGATAAAGGAGTTGGGTTCTCTTATTGGGTTAGTGGGCTGAAACCCAAACCCAAACCCCAAATAAAAATATCAAAATTCTAATCAACTCCAAACATATCGATGTTTATACTCAAAAAGGTCGCAAACGCTATTTTGGACTCAATGGAAGGGGTCTCGAGTCATAATTCGACTATTTACGAAAAGTGACATTTTGGACTTAAATCCGACTAACGATGCTATATTTAAATAAAACATTTAAATATACAATCGTAAAATATGCGGGTTGTTATGGGAATTTAGGAAGTGTGTTTCGAGTGTCGCTTGGCCTTAAGCCTTGAAGTAGACAGCAATGGTCGAAAACATTCCAACTTGAACATAACTCACGTCGAACTCACTTACCTCGCACGCCTAATCATATGACATTAAATAAGGACAATGACTTAAGCAAATAAGCATGTCGAACTAATCCGGACTGATAACTCCCCAATTTCAACAACTATAAACCTGAGTTTAACTTTATTTCAACATATAGCGCCAATGTCCGAGTTCAAACTGAAACCATCATAGGACAAGCTCTCAAAGACGCTCAGCGATGTCGGTCTTCGAAGATGACAGTTCAAAGCTTAACTTTACTTCATCAGCTTCATGACTTTTAATGCTTTTTCATTTATATATAAATGATTGCACTAGTTCTCACACCACACAAGGGGAGCGGTTTTTTTGTTATGTCTAATATTGATTGTCTTTCAAGTATAGTTCAAACAGGTGTTCATCCAAATTCGACGCTGGCTGAAGACGTCTTGAAAGTCAAATTCTTCTACAGTCTCAGATAAACCTGAGCCAAGTTTTCAACAAGAAGTAGTGGGAAATTTAAATCCATCGACAACTCCTGTACAGAATATCCCAAGTCCAATGACTGCATCTGTTGACTTGGCCCCTGATGCCCTAGTCGCAGCTATCATCCTAGATAATTCGATTGATTCTCAAGCTTCAAGAATCAATGAAAATGCTCTCCGTCGACTATGCTCAATTCATGGAATTCCTTTTGACAATGTACTGGTTCCATCGTGATAAGATCGTCCTCACCTGCCCCCAGCCGGATATACCGCCTACAACAAATTCATGTGCTAGGTTGGTCGCGTGCCACCATTTAACTCCTTCCTCCACGATGTGTTGCAATATATCAAGATCGCCCCAGTACAATTACATCCCAATAGTCATGCGTTTATATATGGCACATGCATTCTCTTCATGAGCATTCTATTCAAGCTCCCTACTCCCAACGACATCTATTATATTTATTATTTCAATAGGCGATCCAACAACCCATCTTTCGTATTCCTTGAGTCGCATAACAAGTGCCAAATCCAGACTGGAGCATGGAGCAAATTCGCCAGTATAAGCAGGAATGGTTTTACGTACGTTGTCCCTCTGCCTTTGCAAGGAGATGGCTGGAAGGGAGTAAGTTTATTTTCTGGATCAATACTTGTATTCGACGGAAGATGCATCCTTTCTAAACCCTTTCTCTACTTTTACAGGTATCAGCCCACATCCCAAAGGCTACGGGTACTCTGAGGCCGTTGAAGCTATTCGAGCTGTTCCCACGGAAGACCAGGATATCAGATCCATCATTGCTAATGAATCACTCTCAAAATTTGGGCTGTTGGCAGAAGGTCGTCGAATAAGTCTTCCTCACGGCGTCATTATAACTGGGTTTGCCTTGGACAAAGGCAAAAGGCAAGCTGGGCCTTCAACACGTGGTGCTCCCGACACACCCAAGGAAGGCGAGATTAGAGAAATCGAGGTGTTAGTAACACTGGGTGAAAACATAAGTCCTGCTCTAGAACCAGTGGTTGGGGTAAATCCATTGATGTAATGCCTCCCCCTTTGAAGGGAAACAAGAAATCGGCTTACAAATTGAGGAAAAAGACTATAGGAGGAACCTCAAAGGTCATGATTACTCTAACGGAAAGAGAGCCGTATCCACAACACTTAGAGGGTCCAATGAAAGGCTTAACCTCACTATTCTTGATGACTTGCTCAACTATGGCTTCGACGATCCAGAAGCCCTAAAACTTCATTCGCCCGCAAGAGACAGTGAAGGCGTTCAAGCCCATAATCACTGAGAAAAAGCTCCGATAAGTAAAGCCGAAGAAACTGGTCCATCGGGGGGACACTAGGACACACACAATGACACTTACACTTCACCTTGCAGTTAAACTTCAATCATCATGTAATTCTGGCTAACTTGTGTTTACTTAATTTTTGTGCAGGCGATATGGGACGCTCCTACGGAATCGACCGCCTTCGCGGGTCATCTATTTTTCATCATTCTGGTCAGGATTCGAGCTTTGGCAGACGCCGGGATAGAGATGATGATAATGATAGGGACTATCGCTCCCGGGACTCATCATCTCGAAGGAAAACTTATCATCAATCTTTATTCCATCATGATCCTCCCTCTCTCCCGGAGTAAGGCAAGGAGAAATGTAGTCATAAGGGGTCCCAATCCGATACTCCTCGGACCAACACTTCGGTTCATCTAGCACCAAGAAATCTATGGAACTTCACAAAAAACCCATAGTCCCTAGACAACTCCTTCTGCCCCCGCACATGATCCGTCGATAGCGAAAAGGCTAACCGAGCTTAAGGCCACATTCCCAAAAATATGCTTTGCGGTCTGAAGTTTCTTCCAGCAAATCATCACATTCCAGGGCATGTCAAACAAAGTGTCATCGCTTGCAACAATGATGTCTACGTTCAACACGATGCATTTGTTCATTTTGGCAGAGAAAGTGTCAAAAGTTTCTATCGAACGCCAACACGAAATTGATCGTCTGAAACTCGAAGCCATTCATGACAAAGACATCATTAAGGCTCAGGATGAAGAGATTTCCTCATACAAATCTCAGCTTGAAACTGCCCAGAAAAGTGCTAAAGACACAGCTGAGGTAGTTAATCGTCTAGAGGCTACACACAAGAAAGAGATCGACGAAGCGGTTCAACGCTGCGGTGCCTTGGCTTTAGAGAAAGACTCCGTTCAGAAGGAGAGGGACGCGTTCGCTCAGTGAGTCAAAGATATGGAAGAGCTACTTCTCAAAGAGAAAGAGGAAAAGACTGCCGCTCAGGAGGAGTCGCAACGATATTGCGACGAGATCGTTGCTACACGACTCCAGAAGACAAAGCGCGATGAAGAACTTTCCAAGGTCGAAATGCTAAATGATGAGGCCCGTGAAGAGGGCAAAAGATCGGCGCTCACAGAAATTGATTCCCTCCTTGAGGCGGCCATTGAGGCTGGTAGGGAGGAAGTTAAGTGCATGTTTGATCCGCTTATACCAGAATATAATGCTCGAGTTCTAATGCATCGTGACCTTATATTTCTTGGCGAGGTTTACCTCGAATCTTTGGTCGAAGCATGGGGAACTTCGATAAAGATCAAAAAGTTTGAGTCAGGAACTAAAGAGGTTGACGAAGAAGCTTTAATAAAGGAATTCCTCCGGGGGAATGAGCCTTCGAACTTATGTGCGGTAAATGCTCTCAATCGCAAAGATTCCTCCTCGTCAAAAGGAAAGAACGACATTGCTGGTCCATTTGGAACCGAGTCTCCAGCTCCTTCCCCTACTCAACCGACTGGTCTCCCAACACTTGATCCCTTCGAGCAGCACGTTGGCTACAACCCAGATGATTTTGGCCTTGATATTCATGTTTTATCTCCCATTCCAGAGGGCGAAAATCCCCGGACGGTTGAGAGTCGGCCAGAAAGCGGTACATAACTTCTCTTTTCAAAGTTCAAAAGACCGCCTTTTTCGGCAAGTAGTTAATGTATTCTAATATTTGTCTCTTATGATTTCGTGTAGGCCGTTCTGATCCTGAGCCAACTCCAAGGAGCGATGACGCCACATAGAAGGAGGAGAAGACGGGTGAGGCAATTCAAATGGGGGAGATTCCCGGTCCTGATGCTCAAGTAATTGAGGCGCTTAACGAGGATAAGTTTGAAAATCCGTCGTCCGTCAAAGAAGATTACGAGGTTGAGATTACAGGCACCTCCGAACATACTTCTAAAGTGATCATGAAGGAGCAACTTATGGAGGAGAAGAAGAAAGTTGAAATCAAGATCAAGCCCCATGTAGTGGAACTGGACGATCCCTTGAACATGCCTTTGAACGTCATCCTCCCTGGTGGGATCAGGCCACTAGAAGTTCTTCTTCCTTCCTTGGATACCACTTCCCTTGCAAGCAAAGCGTCCAAGAGGAAACACATGGGGGAGGAGTTATATGAGAAAAAGAGGAAGGAGAAGAAGCCAAAGAAGTAGTTGTCATACTTGTTCAATGAGAGTTAGCCTAGCTTATGCAATTATTTCTATTTATTTTCATAGGCAATGTAAATAGATTTTTGGTTCTGAGTTTTAGGAAGAATTGTAGCGGAACTTCGTTTTGGGTTAATAAAACTTATTTCTTTTGTCTTTCAAATGACTTCTATTTTTCAGCTTATTGTCTAACTCGTTGCCATAACTCGACATTCGGTAAGTTACTCGAGCTCCAGTCCACCTCCATGTGACTTGGAATTTTTTTTGAGAATCGTAAATCCTCTGTTTCGTGCTTTGGGTACTTAGAATATTTTTAGTTTGCAATCTGGGAACTCAGAGTACTCCAGTCCGCACTTCGGGATTTGGAGATTTTAAGTCGTTTATACTCTATTCCGCACTCTGGGGACTTAGAGTACTCCAGTCCGCACTCCGGGGACTTGGAGATTTTAAGTCGTTTATACTCTAGTCCGCACTCTGGGGACTCAGAGTACTCCAGTCAGCACTCCGGGGACTTGGAGATTTTAAGTCGTTTATACTCCAGTCCGCACTCTGGGGACTCAGAGTACTCCAGTCTGCACTCCGGGGACTTGGAGATTTTAAGTCGTTTATACTCTAATCCGCACTCTGTGGACTCAGAGTACTCCAGTCCGCACTCCGGGGACCTGGAGATTTTAAGTCGTTTATACTCTTTTCCGCACTTTGGAGACTCAGAGTACTCCAGTCCGCACTCTGGGGATTTAGATTACTCCAGTCCACACTCCGGGGACTTGGATATTTTAATTCGTTTATACTCTAGTCTGCACTTGGGGACTTAGAGTATTTTAGTCCGCACTCCGGGGATTTGGAGATTTTAAGTCATTTATACTCTAGTCCGCAGTTTGGGGACTCAGAGTACTCTAGTCCGCACTCCGGGACTTGGTGATTTTAAGTCTTTTGTACTCTAGTCCGCACTCTGGGGACTCAAAGTACTCCAGTCCACACTCCGAGGACTTGAAGATTTTAAGTTCTTCATACTCCAGTCCACACTCTGGGGACTCAGAGTACTCCAGTTCACACTCCGGGGACTTGGAGATTGTAAGTTGTTTATACTCTATTCCGCACTCTAGGGACTTGGAGTACTCCAGTCCGCACTCCGGGGACTTGAAGATTTTAAGTTGTTTATACTCTAGTCCGCACTCTGGGGACTTAGAGTACTCCAGTCCGCACTCCGGGAACTTGGAGATTTTTTAATTTTTTGTGCGCGTTCATACGCCAGACAGAATAATGTAACTTTAGTTTTTTGCCATAGAATTATCACATATGGAAACATCAATAATTCATGGAAAAGATGGCTTCAAGCCTTTATTAATGAAAACAAATTAAATTGTCTTATTACATGCCGAAAACTAAGAATCAAGGAAATAAAAATATACTAGAAATAATTGCAACAAAAATACGAAAGAAATAGACTAAGTATAATAATGCCACAGATGCTCGTCGTTCCATGCTCCGGGGTGTGTCGCACCATCAACGGTCGCTAGCTTAAAAGTTCCCTCTCCGAGCCTCCGTTCAATGACATATGGGCCTTCCCATGTGGGATTCATGTGCGATGGGACCGAGAAAACTCGTTTCAAAACGAGATTGCCCGCATTAAAGGTTCTCGGTCGGACTTTCATTATAATATCGAGCGACTCGGTGTCTATATGCAGCCGCCCTTAAATCAGATTCTTCACTTTTTTCATCAACGAAGTCCAACGATTCCAGTAAAAAGATCCCGATTCATTTTAGGGTCATAATGAGTTACTCGATGTGAAGGAACTTCAAGTTCCATGGGTATAACAGCTTCCATGCCATATGCCAATGCGAATGGAGTGTGGCCAGTCGCGGACTTGTGGGTGGTTATGTAAGCCCAAAGTGCTGTTGGAAGTTCATCCACCCACTTGCCTCTAGCCGTTTCCAAACGTTTTTTCAATATGGACTTGATTATTTTGTTCAGGCTTCTACTTGTCTATTGGCTTTTGGATGAGCAACTGCTGCAAACCTTTTGTCAATGCCATACTTTTGACAAAATTCTTTGAACTCCCTACTTTTGAACTAAGTTCCGTTGTCTGTAATGATAGTTCGTGGGAGGCAAAAACGACATATAATATTTCGTACAACAAAATCAATGACCTTGGCGGTAATGATTGTGGCTAAGGGCTCTACTTCTGCCCACTTGGTAAAGTAATCGACCACAACTATTGCATATTTTGCACCACCTTTGGATATGGGTAAAGAACCGAGTATATCCATCCTCGATATTGCAAACGACATGGGACTAACCATTTGTGTGAGTTCTGTCGGTGGAGCTCTTGGGATTTTTGCATACTTGTGGCATTTGTCACATCTCCTTACGTAGTCTGCGGCATCTCGATTTACAATTGGCCAATAGTATCCATAGTGGAGGATCCTCTTTGCTAACGTCTGCCCCCCAATGTGGTCACCACATTCTCCTTCATGGACTTCCTTCAGGACTCATTTTATCTTATTATGGGCAATGCACCGGAGTAAGGGGTCGAGAATCCCTTTCGATACATTATTCCATCCTGCATTACATATCGTGAAGCTTTACGAATGACTTATCATTTTTTGCTCTTTCTTTCGGACAAGACCCCGTGTAGCAAGTATTACTTGAATAGGGTCATTCATGATTCCTTCTCGATTTCTGTTTCTAACATGACATTTATCTCAATCACATTATACCGGAGCATGTAAGGTTTCGACGGAAACCAATCCCATTTGCTATGCATCGCCAGTACTTGCAAATTTGGCCAATGAATCGGCTTCTCTGTTTTGTTCACACGGGACATATGAAATATCATAATATTCTAGACCTGCTAACAGCTCTTGAATTCGATCATGGTATGGGGCAAGTCTCTGTCCCTTTGCTTGATAGCACCCCCGCACCTGATACACCACCAATTATGAGTCAGAAAAGATTTCAATCGATTTTACTCCCAATTCCCTGATAATTTTCAAGCCAACAATCAATGCATCATACTCGCCTTCATTATTTGTAGCTGGAAATTAAGCTTCAAAGCATAACAAATTGATCGGTTTTTGGGAGTTACAAGAACTATACCAGCCCCAGAGCAACAGTCGTTAGATGCCCCATCAGTGTACAGTTTCCATTGAATGGGGGGAATGACATCGTAACTGTTTGGTTCGTCTAACACGGTGAATTCAGCGATGAAGCGTGCTAGCGCTTGCCCTTGTATGGCCCTTCGTGGCAGGTAGGTAATATCAAACTGAATCAACTCGATATTCCATTTTAACATCCTTTCAGAGGTTTTTGGTCATTGGAGTACCTAACGCAGGGGTTGATCGGTATAAACACTTATCGATTGTGCCTGAAAGTACGGACGAAGCTTGGATGATGCAATCACCAAGCAGTAGGCCGGTTTCTCAATCTTAGGATAATTTCTTTATGCCCCCACTAAATGTTAAGTTACATAGTAAACCGGATTTTGAACTCGGTCCTCCTCACAAACCAAAGCTATACTGATAGTATGCTGGGATACGGCTAAGTACACAAACAATACTTCATGGTCTATAGGCTTCGACTGCACTGGAGGACTTTCCAAATGCCTTACCAAAGCTCGGGATGCATCCTCATAGTTGGGCGTCCATTCGAGATTTCTCTTTCCTTTCTTTATTACATCAAAGAAGGGAATACACTTATATATGGCTTTGGATATGAATCGACTTAGCGCGGCCACTTTCCGTTCAGGCTTTGTACTTGCTTTATAGTTTTGGCACTTGTATGTCCCGAATAGCTTGTATCTTTTCTGGGTTAGCTTCAATACCCTGTGCATTAACAACGAAACCCAAAAACTTCCCTGATGCAAAGCCAAAGGAATACTTCAAAGGATTGATTTTCATTCCATAATATCTGAGTATATCAAACATTTCCGCTAAGTCCCAAATGTGGTCGTTTAACTGTCGTGACTTCATGAGCATGTCATCCACATAGACTTCCATTATTCTACATATCTGGTCTTTAAAATTCGATTCACTAGACGCTGATAAGTCGCTCCCGCATTTTTCAATCCGAAAGGCATCACTACATAGCAATATAGCCCGACGTCTGTGACAAAACTGGTGTGTTCTTGGTCTGTAATGTGCATCGAGATTTGATTATATCCCGAGTACGCATCCATAAATGACAGTAACTCGTGTCATGCTGTTGAGTCGACCAGCTGGTCAATCCTGGGTAAAGGAAAACTATCCTTAGGGCATGCTTTGTTCAGATCAGAATAAGCTACGTAGGTTCTCCATTTCCCATTTGCTTTTCTCACTGGCACGGGGTTAGATACCCATTCAGGGTAGAGGGCATCGCAGACGAACCCATTGGCTTTGAGCTTGTCCCCTTCCTCTCCGAGAGCAGCGGACCTCTCCGGGTCCATGCCTCTCCTTTTCTGCTTTACTGGTACGTACCTAAGGTCTATGTTCAATATATGACTCACAATAGCGGGAGAAATCCCGTACATATCAGAATGTGTTCAAGCGAAAACATCCATATTTGCTCGAAGGAAATCAGTGAGATCCTCGGCCATCGAGGGGTCGAGTTGTGATCCAATCTTAAGTACTCGCGATGGGTCATCTAGGCTGACTGGAATATCAATCGTCAGTTCAGCCCGTGCTGCTTTTGCTTCCCTGGTTTCCTCATCATCATCTCTCGGATCTATGTCTCTATAGATCCGATCGTATTGCCCGAGCCAGGACTCAGGCACTACTTGTCAATTTTCAGTGATCCGGGAGTGGACGGTGCTGTCCGTAGCTTTTCTTTCTCTCTCCACCGGGCCTCTCTCAGCTTAGCCACATAACACGCCCGACCTGTCACTTGATCGCCATGCACAACACTAACTCTTTTGTCTGTCTTAAATTTCAAAGTTAAACACCAAGGGGAGAAAGCAGCTCGGAACTCTACCAGGGCCGGTCGACCTAGAAACACATTGTACAGAGAATCGACATCCAAAACGATGAAAGGCAGGAATCGCACCCTTCTACGTTCTCCATGCCCAAGCTCAACTGGTAATTCAACATACCCAACTGCATCGGTCGATGCACCATTAAAGCTATGGATACGGGCTTTAGATGGTTTTAAATCCTTCGTCTTCATCTTCATCTGGTCATATGCTTTCTTGAAGCTAATGTTAACAGAACTTCCACAATCAATCAAAATTCTTTTCACAAATGCCGGTCTGATTGTCGCGGAGATGACCATCGGGTCAACGGTAGGAGCCTCCACCTAATTAGCATCTCTGCTCCTGAAAACTATATCGCCCGTCATCGTTCGCTGCTGCTTAGCTGGGGACCCGTCCTCTGTATTTGAACAGTACTCAAAATTCGCATGCCTTAGGGAGTTAGCATACTGCTCCATTTCCTGCGAATTCTTATTCGTAAGGTAGGTCCACCGACTATCATGTTTATGGCTAGTCTACCTTCAGTTCGAGGAGGTTCCTCTGGATGGCGTGGAGCTTGCCCGCGTCCAGGGTCAGATGTTCCTTGTCTACCTTCCTACAGGTTCTTGACAAACTCCTAAAACTTTTTTTGTCTAATCAACTATTCTATGGCATCGTGGATGTGTCTACATTCCTCTGTATTGTGCCCGTAAGTCTCATGGAAGCGGCAATGCTTCCCAGTCCACTTTTGTTCCTCTATTGACACCTTTGGGCGTGGCTTTTTATATTGGAAAGTATTACAGGTTGATAGTAAATATTTTCTAGAGATGCACTCAGAGGAGTGTATTCATTGTAGGTTGGAATTCTTGGCTTCCATTTTCCTACTTTTTTTTTTTTTTTTTTCCGGATTTCCTCCTCCGGACCCTTTAGATTGCCCTGGACATTGACCTGAACCTTCCCCGAGTTATCACCAGATTGTTTTACAGTAATGTTGCTCTTCACAATCTCTTGACCAAACCCTAGTGCCTTATCTCGCCTCGCTCACCTGGCTTCCTTTCTTTTTATGAATTGACGAGCCTTTGAATAAAAACGCTCTAGCATAGTCAGTGGTTTTCCTGCCAACCAATCTCCAAACTCCGAATCCGTATCCACTCCTCGCATTACAGCCATCAGAATTGCATGGTTATTTGGGTAGCTTACTTTAGTAGCTGCAATGTGAAATCTACGTAGGTACTCCTTCAACGACTCCCCTAGAGCCTGGATTACACTGGATATGGACATTACGTCCTTAGGACGAGCGACATGTATCCTGAACTGTTTACAAATTTCTCACCAATTAATCAAAGATGGATATAGACCGCGGAGGAAGTCGAGTGAACCACATGGTCGCAATTTCAAATAAAGTTATTGGGAAGCATTTACACTTAGTTGCATCATTTGCTCTAGCTGAATCCATATCCATTCATATCTCATCAAATGCTGTCGGGGATCAGTCTTCCCTTCGTAGGCCAGGATAGTTGGCATGTTAAACTTCCTGAGGTACTCGGCCTATATATTAGTATTTGCGAATGGAGTATGACTCCTGGATATCCCCCAATCATCATTAGTCAAGCCTAGCTTTTCTTCGTCAGCTGTCTGACCATAGCTGATAGGTCTGGGGTTTGTATGAAAGATGGCAGGTTGGAATCCATTCTATAAGATCGTTCTGATTGATGTCTCCTCTATTGGCGATCTACCAAACGTGTATCTTGGGGCCTAGCTTCATTAGGGCCTTGGTGAACCGAGCGTCCTGCTTCCACTCACGCTCCAGATCCTAAGTTTCCAGCTCCCGCTTGGGTATGATTACCTTGATGTAAGTGAGGTCCATGGCTCTGGGTAAGGAACCTAGACCATCCCTAGTTGATCGATCTATGCACCAGCTTGTGTTGTTTCAGTTTTACGGCGTCTATGCATGGGAGGTTCATTGGATGAAGTCAAGCTGTCAGATGAGGAGTAAGGAGCGGGGCTACCTCCAGCATTCTAATGCTGTTGTTGAGTAAGCTGATTCATAAGGTTGGCGTTAGCTTGAATCTGTTCGCTAAGTTGTCTCATGCTTTCCATGAGTTCTCTCATCAGGTCGTTGAACTTCGTTCTAGTGCCAACTTCCATCTGGCTTTGGGCGCTGACAGTCCCTGAGCCGGGATTAACTTGCTGGTTGCTTGGTCCTACCTGTTGGACGCTACCAGTTTCGTTGGCATCTGCGTTGTGCGAGGCTGATCTGGTATGAGATCTTCCCATTGTAGACTTATTGGTTGGAACTCTGAGTAGAATCAATGGGTTTCCTGTGAATGACTTGGATCTCCTTTGGGGGATTTCTTCAATCCAGTTGCTACAAAGTAGATCCTAATACCTGAGAAGGCGGTTCTTTGTAAAAGCACCAAAATGTTAGCACCAAAATTGGTTACCAACACTGAAAGAAAGATTTGTGTAGAGATATTAATGAAGATAGAGAATGAAAATAGAGGAATATATGCACAATTAATAGCAAAACTAGATCACCAGATTTATAGTGGTTCGGCGTAACTGCCAACGTCCACTTTGAGTTTAATCTTTATTGCTTTTCTAAACAATTGAGTACAGATACAATCCGTACACCAACTACTCGAGTGCAAATGCTAACTGAAAAAGAATGAGTCTTGAAAGCGGTAGAGTCTTCCCAGTGTTCTCGAAAAAAAGGTCCATTTCATTGTGCCACTGCCCTTCTATTTATAGGCAAAGATAGGTTGGACTCCCCTCACGGGCCCAGGAACAAAGTACCTCGGCCCATAGTAGGTAACTTCTGCGCACCGGGCCAGACATGCCGAATGAGGAATGCCGGTCGAGAATTGTCTGGTCGATTGTTGAGTGACTCGAAACAGAGTCATGCCGAACGCTCTTGCTTTGTTGTGAGCTTGACAGCTTGTTAAAACCTCTAGTATGCACCGAGCCAGGGATGTCGAATGGCAGTTGCCGAGCGACTTTGCTGAGTGACTTTGACAAACGACATTATCAAAGAATGCTGAGCGATGTCAATGCCAAATGATGGCTTCTGAACTCGAGATGCCGAGTGATGGCTTCTGAACTCGAGATGCCGAGCGATGGTGGTCGAACCAAAGAATGCCGAGCGGTGGGAGTTAGAGCCTTAGACACGAAGCGATAAAGTAAGGCCGAACGATACCTAGGCCAAACGGGATATCCCTGCCGAACAACTTTCGAATGCCGAGCAAGGTATTTATGCCGAGCAAGGCATCTATGCCAAGAGAGGTATTTATGCTGAGCGAGGCTTGTATGCCGAATGGCACTTAATGGTCTGTCTATCATAGCCGGGTCTAGCAACCGGGTAACAGAAGTTGTTCGAACTTTCTGCACATGTCTAATTAATCACTATGGAGTTAATTAGCAACTAAAAATATTGTCATGTTTATAGCTAACTAAATAGGAAAATGAGCAAATAAGGAAAATGAGAAAAATGGAAATAATTAACTCTTAAGCTAATATCTCATGAACACATTAGCCACTATTTATACACTCTCCTCTTCATACATGCTTGCAAGGTTCTAGAAACTTTATGTAGGATATGAGGCATTATGGTGAGGGTGTAATAGTAATTAGCCTAAATAAGAAGTGACATAAAGTTAAAGTAAGCATAAATGGAATTGATTAAGTGTTAACCAAACGATAAAGTATATGTGATGGGAGGTAAGCCTTCCAAGGGGGTGAGAGTAAGCTAATGCTTCACCATTTGAAACCTATAATTAAGGGGAGGGGTTCATTTAATAGTAATAAATAGATTTCTAAGCTTGAGATGAAGTTGGAGGGTTGAAAATGGTGGAAGTGCTTAAGCACTAATCCACTAATTACTCTTAACTTTTTCAAAACTTAACCAAATCCTTTAATCTATTTTTACCTTTGGATTTGGCCTAAAACATCATGGGAGGAGGCGAGAGGAAGCGGGGGAGGGGAGGGGGGCTTGGATGGGCCGTGAGCATGGAGGAGAAAGAAGAAGGTGGCTTTGGTTTGGAAGTGTTAAAGGTTGGAACTCTAGGCTTGTGTTGATGGAAGGAGTTGTTTCTTTGTTTCTTGTGGCTTTGTGCTTGAGTTAGGCATGGATCTAAGTGAGTTATCTCACAATCTCTTAACTATATGTTGTGTAATGATCTGCCTTTCTTATAACCAAGGACGACACTTAATACATCCTCGCTATTCGTGTGTCGATCATTTTGTCACCTGAAAGACAGGTCATTAGAAGTGAAAGAAAGAAAAGATAAAAAAGAAGAAACTAAACAACACAGAATATCACAACGCAACAGAACAATATATATAAATAAATGTAATATATTACAAAGCCTTTTAAAAACATTACATCAGAGTCATACTGATACAAATTTTACCCTACGAAAGTTACAACAATGTGTCCTTACCAAACCGATAAAATATACATATAATGTAGTGGAAACAAAAAAACTAGCTATCGATGAAGCCACCTGCTCGAAGCTTCTTCAAAAGAATCTGTGGAAAACCTGAACTACATAGCTGCCCATTCAAATTTGAGCACCCAAGAGTTTTAGAAAAAGAAAATAAAACTCTAGGTCAGACATGGGTATGGTGTGAGTAAATTCAACAACGGAATTATTATGTTTACAACCCTTTTAAAATCAACAATATCTTGTAAGACCACGCCGCACAAAAACATGGACAGGTTTTACCTTACGATCAAAACACTTTCTATAGAAAATCCTTTAATATAATAGTCTATAGAGTACAAATACTTATTAATCACAGTCGAAATTGTTACATTAATTAAATTTTAGCATACTAGGTTCTAAAATCAAAACCATAAAGGTGCATATTGGATATTAGATTCCATACTATGATAAGATAAGGAACTACCTTCTGACGGTACATCTCTAGATAAAATGCGGGGTCTAACAAGAACAGCTTGTACCCCAGCCATACAGGATTGGCCAACCACTTGACTAATAGTACCGAATATGATCACCCCACTTTGGGCCCCGAAGCTTACATGAGTAGATAGTAATCTATCTAGATTTAGGAATGACCATAACCTGACGGGAGCAACCTACATGGCCCTGCTGCATGTCTGTAATGACCCAAAATTTTCGACCTCGAAAATTCGACACTAATACGTTCATTATAGAAGTGCCGAGCATCCGAACGCCGGAAATTTCATATTATAAGAGAAAAGAAGAAGGTAGAAGAAGAACAGAAAACAACTACATCTCACATTCGCATCAGATTAAATATAATAACAAATAATAGCATTTATACAAAGAAAGATGTAATTTTCAATTTTATAACAACACATCAGAGTACAATCATTAAGCCTAAACTGGACAGTCGTACAACTTGTCCCAGACTACTACCAATACAACTTTATTACACAGCGGAATATACTCCATACGTTCCTGCCATCCAGCTCTCCTTCGAAGGTCTAGAACGTCTCAACCTGAAAATTTGTAATACTCGGTCTGACCCGAGCATTACATCAAAGTAACACCCGGGTCAGGCTGAAAACTAGCGTGAGCAAACCCATATAATTTGAAATACCAAGTTTTAAAACCTTACTACGAGTTCTTAACTTGTTATAGTTAATCACTTATTACAAAACAATATTTAAGAACTGTTACTCAGTTTAAATATCCATGTTACTAATTTATCCCATTCTAGTCTATTTGATTCTAAACTCAAAACTATAAAGAATCAAAGTGGTTTCGGGCATTTCCTAATACCCGACCCCGGTCTCTTCGAATCCAACGTCCTCTTAATCCAAGTTGTTTTAGTGAAAAACAATTTAATTCATTAAACAAGATGTCAGTTTACACAACATTTCATCACAGATAGACAACTTACATTATCACAGTTCAACCCAGCATTGCATATCACAGAACATTACACATTAATCAATCCAAGGCATTCAACATAACTTATTCATCCAAAAGCATGATTAATTGATCTCATAATTAATTTTAAACAATAAATTAATTGCTTAACTTGCTTAATTAATTTAATTACAAACCATTTGTTATTACTTTAATTAATTAATGAAATTAACTAATGAATTCCTTAATTATTACATTAATTAATTATCCCTTAATTTGTCATAAATAATTAACCTTAAGTTAATTACATAATTAATTTACCTTTAATTATTAAATAATTTACCTTTAATTAA
The DNA here is from genome assembly GCA_030765085.1 of Allium cepa. Lineage (NCBI taxonomy): Eukaryota > Viridiplantae > Streptophyta > Magnoliopsida > Asparagales > Amaryllidaceae > Allium > Allium cepa. Next base: position 133,524,810 of record CM060941.1, on the reverse strand, counting down.
ATCACATTAATTAATTAATTATCCATTAAGTAATTTTCTTTAGTTACTTATACTAAGTAATTATACTTTATTAATTATATTAATTAATTGTTCCTTAAGTAATCATCCATTAATTACTTACACTAAGTAATTATTCTTTAATTACTCTCAATAAGTAATTATTCTTAATTACTTATATCAATTAACCAACCCTTTAATTAATTATCCAAATTAATTAATCCTTTAAATTACCTAATACTTTAATTAATTACACTAATCCTTTATCCTTTAATTACTTTTATTAAGTAATTATCTTTTAATCACTTTCACTAATCACATGCCTTTATTTGAAAACAATTAGAGATTATTAACTAGTATTTAATTTATCCACATCAAAACAATTTAATTTCTCAAAAATATTTGCATTTATAGTCTATACATTTGCTTTAGAACTTGGTTAATATTACTTTGGAAACTTGTTTATGTACGTTAACTTCCAAATTTTTAAAACTTTAAAACTTTAAAACTTTAAAACTTTAAACTTTAAAACTTTAAACTTTAAAACTTCAAAACTTGATGCATGTTTTCTTTATAATTAAAAAACTTGGTTATGCTTTTACTTTACCTTTTAAACCTGGTTCAATTTTTTTTAAACATTTAAAACCTGGTATAAATTACCCCAGATTAAAAAATGAACCTAATTTACTTTTTTTTTAAAAACCTGCTAGGATTAAAACCCGAGTAAATTAACAAAATAGCCGTTCTCATTCCCGAGTTACTCACTTATCACTCTGCTTCGAGGCAATCATCACACAGCTTCGAGCACGCACCCGAGTAAACTTCATCTTCCTCGTTTACCATAAAACAACTCAAACACACACACACACACACACGTGCACGTGCACCACCAATTCCGACCAACTCCGACCCTCATCGAGACACCCACAAGTCAACGATGATCTATACTAATGCTCTGGCCATCCAACTCCGACTAAATCATCAACAATCAAAATCGTGCAGATCGACCCCTTCCTGGAACCAAATTCGATCGGCAAAATCACCCCTCGCCATCGCCTTCGATCACCGGAGAACACGCAGCTCCACTCGGACCTTCGCCTTGCTTCCATCTTCCCTTTCCCCACCCTCCGGTCCACGTCGATGCTAGCACGACGACGAGATCGCCCGATGAACATCTCAGACCAAAAACTCGGGCTAAACCCCAAAACCGCCTCGCCGCGCCTCCACGGAGAATTTAGAACCCTCTGACCAATTTTCCCATGATCATCGATCAACAACCAAATTCCGGCCTTGACCCCGATGCCCCCCAGCCTCGCGACCGCCTAAATTCGAAATAAAACCCAAATCCGACCATCGCAAAATTTCATTCTAACTACAAGCTTTAAAATCTTGAAATTTTTATTAAAATTCATCATTTGCTCATACGAGTTTGGTTATGAAATTAAGATCTTCGCCTTTTCTCATTTTAACAGATTTCACAGTAATTTCATATTTTTGAAATATTTACTAAAAAATATCACTTGCAAATATTTCTAAAATTTGTATTGCATCATTACAACAAGTTTCTTTTAAACATCATATGCCTAAAGAGATAAGGGAAGAAGAAAATTGGTTTTTTTTGATTAAATTTAAACTTGTAAAACTGGAACAGAGCTGTGTATATGTATATAGATATGCGTACCCATATTCACATACTTATATATGCAACCATCTCTAAACAAACATGCAAAACATACTTCCCATCATAATTTTCAATGATTATCACATACAATTACACATACAAATAGATTAAGTTTTAAAATAGAAGTTTACTCACCTTTGAACAGAGAGTAGCTTCAGATTAGAAAACTAGAAATTTTGCTTTGGTTTAGTTGATATTTGAGATGACTGTTTGATTTGAATTGCTTCAGGTAGTTGTTTGTTGAGATGAATTTACATGCTTGATATTTGAACTTGATCTTTGCTTTGATACTTTCCGGTTTTGTTTCATGTGTGAGTTGGGTTCTTTCTTTAAGCTTTTGATCAGGTTGTTGCTTTTTTTATCTTTGAACTGTTTCAGGATTTAAAAAATTTCACGGAGGTTGTTTTCATCTCCTAGTTTGTTTTGTTTAAAACTTTTGAATAAAAGAAAATATGAAAAGAGGAGTATAGATGTGTATTTATAACTTGTTTTTATTATTTATTTATTTGTTTGTTTTAAAATGACACTTGTTGTTTTTCATGCTTACTTAGTTTACACTTGTAGTTTATCTCTTTATAAGCCTACACTTGTATTTTGTATGTATTAGTTACTTACACTTGTATTTTTGTATGTATATTAATGTTTCTATACTACTTCATATTTGTATTATGAATTTATTTATTTCATGTATCATGTTTTAAATGTTGTGTGTATATATATAAATTAAATTTTATCTCATGTTAATTTTTTTTAAAAGTGTTAAACCTTTTCTCAAATCTTATTAAAGCTTTATATTTATCCTTGTCTTTTATTTTATATTTTCAATTATAGATAAATAGATTTATTTTTATCAATTTATGTTTTATATTTATATTCATACATTTTCTAGTATTTATAAATATATAACTCTTAAAAGAGAATGGTTTAAAAATCTTAATTGTACACTAATAATAATCATATATATTTATTCTTGAATTTCCGTACTCATATATATATACACACACATATAACAACACATTATTTTTGGCAAGGCCAGCCGGTTTTATAGTGGGCCGTCCACTATTTATTACGAACGTAATAAAATTAGAAGTACATGAGCAAGGTAAAAGCACCTTATCTACTAAAGAACAGAAAAAACAGCACAGGTACGTGACAGCTATGTCACGATAACTATAAGAAACATAAAAAATCTAACACTCCTCCGAGGAGGGAGAATCACCAACAACCGTAGTCACCAAAGAAGAGCTCAAAGGGGCAGACCCAGAAAGACCAGCAAAAGGGCGGAACCGGAGAGCAAGACAAGGATCATAAACCACATCATCAGAACAGTAGATAAAAGATCGATCCCAGGATGGATCAGCAAGCATGACAGAATTCGTAGTCGCATCCAAACCGTCCATATCAAGAACTATGGAATCACCAGATTGTTTGTAGCGAAGGCATCTAAGGTCCAGTTGATTATCAGATACAAACCGGAAGAAGGATTCATTAACCGGGTTATACCTCATATCAGAAACGGGATCAATCCAACACCCTTCCGGCTCATCCCAAGCTACATGAGGCAACTGTGAGGATGGGACAGAAGAAACAGGAGGGATGACAGGAGCAACACTAGGAACCACTGAAACATGCGGCGAAACAGGCATAACTAGGGGAAATGAAGGAACACTCAGATCTGGCAATGCAGCCTCAGGAGTAGGATAAAGGGGAGAGGGAGGGGCAAAAACTTTGGGGACCCAGACCCTACGGCGGAGGCACGGCAAAGGTAACTTCGGAGCAGCCGCGGAATAATTTGCCAATTTTAAATAATTGTATTATGAGATTGTCAAATAAATATTTATCCAGATATAAATATTTATTATCAGATTAATTTGTTCAACCTATAAATCAATATTTTCAATAGCTAAAATCAGATAATTATCCAATTACCTGATGCCCAAAAATCTGGGTTATCACATTCCATCCCGCTTTAAATCTTTTTGTCCTCGAAAAGGAACGAAGCCAGAATTTATTAAAATGCTTATTGTCAGTTTAAATTGCTTTTTGATCATTTTCAACTATAAACTCTTTTATTAATTTTTTTTGAAAACACTTCAAAATCTATATAATATAACCAAAATAATTTTATAAAAATACTTTTTACAACTCGATGTCTTAACTAGTCCATCCTCGTTCTTATCGAAAATCGGTCATACGTTGATCAGGCGTAGGTTTGAAAATCTATAATACTTGGTAAACACGTTTCAACACCCGATGAAAATATTTGGAAAACATTTTCGAAAACTTTGTGTAAATATAGAAAACATCTTTTGTGAGAATGCTCTAGAAATCATCACCCCCTCCATGGTCGTAGTTGACCTGATGGTTAAGTTGTCATCCCGGCAAAATCCATAGATAACTGTAGGCACTCCACGCCCCTCGATTATGTCATGGAACCCGCCATAGATCGCAGCTACACCTAGGGTTACGTCTCCATCATGGCAAAAATCCATGTAACTGTAGGCATCAATGCCCTCGAATTTCGCTGCCAAATGAAACTTCACCACTCCTACATAGATCGCAGACTACATCAGTAGAGTCTCAATGTAGCCTGTAGGCTCTCACGGCCTCACGACTTTCGCTATGTCTTCATAGATTGCAGTCTACCGATGTCACGTTGCCATCACGGCAAAATCAAACGTAGACTGTTGGCTTTCACGGCCACATGACTTCCGCTATGGTCCGCAGTAGATCGCAGTGACATCGAGTTACACTATCGTCATAGCATAACCCAAATGTCTCTGTAGGCATCAGCGCCCTCGACTTTCGCTACCCACACACATAATCCTCAGGAACTTCAATTTGTCCGAACTTCCTCACATGATCCAATTTAGAGCCTCCCCCTTAGAGCTCAAGGCAGAACCACCCTGTGGATCTCTTATGAATTTCATTTCAATAGGAGCGCCTTTTTCCCCAGAGCCAATCTCGAAAATATTTTATAGTATACACATATAGTATCTTCAAATCATATCCTTTATGATTCACATAAAAGTCTCCTTTACACAAAATCGATATCTCAAATCGATAGTTCTAAACTTGGCTCTCCAAATTCCTAAATTGATTTTTCCAAAAATCAAAAGCCTTTCCAAAATCCATTAGTTCCAAAACCTTTTCCAAAATCATTCTCATAAAATCATTTATATATATAAAGATGTATAAAATCTTGAAAATCTTAGATCACTTCATACTTATATAAATTCTCTTTTATTCTTCACATACTTTCAAAAATCTTTTCTTCTGACTATAGATTCAACAAGGGGATTTTATCATATATAACAACATATATAACTTTATTCATACCAAATCAAATATTCAAGTTTGATTTCCCTTATAAATTTATTCACCATATCACCTATTTATCATAAAGTGAATTTCAAAAGATATCCAACTTCCACTTATATTTCATATATATTTCTCAAAATATACTTTTCTTTTCAAAAATCATTTCTCATTTCTTTCAAAATTTCAATATCAATTTCATTCAAGCACATACGAATACATATATCATCCGTACGCAATATCAAATCCGTTCGCTCACTCGATCACACAATTTCGCTTCCGAACTAGTATCGTCCACCCGACTTCCTAATGAGGACTCAGATCTGGTTTCTTAATCAGAAACCGTCATTCTCCTTGCATAGCCTAACTATGATAGAGAATTTTCAGAACCAATCAAAAATCCATATTCACGGTTCGCCGTCGAAAATCGAGTGAAAAATTCCAACTTGGATCGATATACTATCTCGAAATTCTGTGCTCGAATCTGGATCAAATCATATGATATACGTACATCCTACGTATTTATCTTCATTGATTATTAGCTAAATCAATTTTCTTTCTATTCACCTTCATACTCGCCTCAATTTCTATTTTGGTTATCACTTCAATTTTAACAGTTTGCACTCTGACCATCTTGTATTTAGAAAATAGCTTGAAAAGTTTAAAATAGATAAGTAGTTGTAAAATAGTCATTAGTTGTAAATAGATGTAAAATACTTAACTAGTTTTAAAATATTTGTAGAATAGTTGGATAGTTGCAAAATAGTTGTAAAATAGTAATTAGTTTGTAAGTAGTTGTAAAACAATGATTAGTTTATAAAACAGATGTAAAATAATAATTAGTTTTCAAAATAATTGTAAAATAAGTATAAGATAGTTTGGATTTTTAAAAAGAAAGATTGTATAGTAAATAGCTAGGAAAATATATTTAAAATAGTTTATATTTAATTAATTTATTTGAAAAAAATAGTTCAGAGCCAAACTGATCAATTCCCCAATCTCCGTTTCCAATTAATTTACAATTTCCACTTCCATTTAAATTGATCCAATTTCATTTTAACTTGAATTAATTTCAATTCCTATCCCAAATTCAAATAAATTTCCATTTGAATTTAAACTTATCCAACTTCAACTATAATTCCAATTAATTCAAATCAAATTCAATTTGAACAAATTCAATTCAAATCTCAACTTTAAACCATCTCTAATTATATAAATTCGAGTTAAAGTTTTAATTGTTGATTTAATCCTTTAGATCAAATCAACCTTTACTTTAAAATTAACAACTTAAATCTTTAAACCATTTAATTCTGAGTCCAAATTTCAAAATTCCATTACTTTACCTAACTTACTTCAAAGTACAAATAAGAGTTCAATTTTTTTTAAACAATTTAATCTTCAGAATCCAATTTATTATCAAAATTTTAACTTTTAACCTTGAAACCAATTCTTAAACAACCTTAGTTTGCAAGTTCATTTTTAACATTTTAATCTTAAGTTCAAATTGATTCCATTTCCTTAATTTCAAATTTTATTTCCAATTAATTCCAGTAATGGATATATATTGTCTAAAACGTCCAACAATAGCATCCATTACCCATTTGCAGATCTCAAACCCGTTTTGAGATCACACATAACTCCCATTTCAAATCAACCCATTTAACTTCCTAAGTTAAATCTCAATTTCATCCTGAAATTTCCAATTCAAGTTGTTTGTTCTAAACTTATTTAACTTCCCCTAAGTTAAATTTAATTCATTTAAACAATCCAATCAACATTATTCAATTTGAATTCTGCATTTCAAATTTTAAACTTAAAAATCTTCCCACTTATAAGTTCAAAAACTTATTTCACTTTGGGTTTTCACATCACATTCCAAGGAAAACTTCAATACTTAGAGTTTCTTTCAAATCATCTTTGATGTTATGTGTTTCCCATATATATACATATTTATTTCCTTTGCACACCAAGTCATACTTTAAATTTTAAACCATTCTGTTTTTTAAATTTAAACAAATTTCTTTAAAACATCTCTTGTTTTAAAATAAGATTCCTATATTCAAAAATATTTATTATTCCTTTTAACATTCTGAAACAAATTTCAAAATTTCAGGATTTTATTCTTTGGTTTAAATCCATTTCTAGCTTACCTTATTGTATAGTTCATATTATCCAATTCTTATTTGATTGTATTTCTATTACCACTTAATTTAATTCCAATAATTCAACGACCAATTACCTTAATATTAATTATAAAAATAATTTCTTTATATATCAAAATATAAACTTATATAAGAATCAACCATTTTTAAAATCTTTATATAAGAAAATAAAAAGTACGCTCTCATACACACACACACACACACACACTCAACTCATTCTAAGGTACTACTGACCCTATCCTTAATGAGTAAACACACCAGAGCCAAGGTTCTCACTTAACCTTCACCTCTGATACCAAATGTAACGACCCGAAATTTTCGACCCCAAAAATTCGACACTATTACGTTCACTGTAGAAGTGCCGAGCATCCGAAGGTCAGAAATTTCAGATTATTTGAGAAAAGAAGAAGAACAGAAAACAGCAGCATCTCACATTCGCAGCGGATTAAATATAATAACAAAAAATAGCATTTATACAAAGAAAGCTGTAATTGTCAATTTTATAACAATACATCATAGTACAATCATTACACATAAACTGGACAGCTGTACAACCTGTCCCAGACTACTATCAATACAACTCTACTACACAGCAGAATATAATCCATACGTTTCTGCCATCCAGTTCGCCTCCCGAGCTCTAGAACATCCTAACCTAAAAATCTGTAATACTCGGTCTAACCCGAGCATTACATCAAAGTAACACCCGGGTCAGGCTGGAAACCAGCGTGAGTAAACCCAATTTGAAATACCAAGTTTTAAAACATAACTGAAACCCAGGGTAACTCGTACCTTACTACGAGTTCTTAACTTGTTATGGTCAATCACTTATTACAAAACAATATTTAAGAATTGCTACTCAGTTTAAATATCCATGTTACTAATTTATCCCATTCCAGCCTATTTGATTCTAAACTCAAAACTATAGAGAATCGAAGTGGTTTCGGGCATTTGCTAATACCCGACCCCGGTCTCTTCGAATCCAACGTCCTCTTAATCCAAGTTGTTTAAGTGAAAAACAATTCAATTCATTAAACAGGATGTTAGTTTACACAACATTTCATCACAGATAGAGAACTTACATTATCTCAGTTCAACCCAGCATTGCATACCATAGAACATCACACATTAATCAATTCAAGGCATTCAACATAACTTATTCATCCAAAAGCAAGATTAACTGATCTCATAATTAATTTTAAACAATAAATTAATTACTTAAACCTGCTTAATTAATATTAGTTACAAACCATCTGTTATTACTTTAATTAATTAATGAAATTAACTAGTCGATCCCTTAATTATTACATTAATTAATTATCCCTTAATTTGTCATAAATAAATTAACCTTATGTTAATTAAATAATTAATTTACCTTTAATTATTAAATAATTAACCTTTAATTAAATCACATTAATTAATTAATTACATTAGTTAATTATCAATTAAGTAATTGTCCTTAATTACTTATACTAAGTAATTATACTTTATTAATTATATTAATTAATTGTTCCTTAAGTAATTATCCATTAATTACTTACACTAAGTAATTATTATTTAATTACTCTCAATAAGTAATTATTCTTAAATACTTATATCAATTAACCAACCCTTTAATTAATTATCCAAATTGATCAATCCTTTAAATTAACTAATACTTTAATTAATTACATTCATCCTTTATCCTATAATTACTTTTATTAAGTAATTATCTTTTAATCACTTTCATTAATCACATGCCTTTATTTGAAAACAATTAGAGATTATTAACCAATATTTAATTTATCCACATCAAAACAATTTAATTTCACAAAAATATTTGCATTATAATCTATGCATTTGCTTTAGAACTTGGTTAATATTAATTTGGAAACTTGTTTATCTACTTTAACTTCCAAATTTTTAAAACTTTAAAACTTCAAAACTTGATACATGTTTTCTTTATAATTTAAAAACTTGGTTATGCTTTTACTTTACCTTTTAAACCTGGTTCAAATTTTCTTTTAAACATTTAAAACCTGGTACAAATTACTCCAGATTAAAAACTGAACCTAATTTACTTTTTTTTTTAAAAAAAACTTGCTATGATTAAAACCCGGGCACATTAACAAAATACCCGTTCTCATTCCCGAGTTACTCACTTATCACTCTGCTTCGATGCAATCATCGCACAGCTTCGAGCACGCACCCGAGTAAACTTCATCTTCCTCATTTACCACAAAACAACTTAGACACACACATGTGTGCACGTGCACCACCAATTCCGACCAACTCCGACCCTCGTCGAGACACCCACAAGTCGATGATGATCTATACGTGTGCTCTGACCACCCAACTCCGATGAAATCGCCAGCAATCAAAATCGAGCAGATCGACCTCTTCCTGGAACCAAATTCGATCGACAAAATCACCCGTCGCCATCGCCTCTGATAACCAGAGAACACATAGCTCCACTTAGATCTTCCCTTGCTTCCATCTTCCCTTTCCCCCACCTGCGGTCCACCTCGATGCTAGCACGATGACGAGATCTCCCCATGAACATCCCAGACCAAAAACTCGGGCTAAACCCTAAAACCGCCTCGTCGCGCCTCCACGATGAACTTAGAACCCTCTGACCAATTTTCCCATGATCATCAATCAACAACCAAACTCTTGCCTCGACCCCGACACCCCCGAGCCTCGTGGCCGCCTAAATTCGAAATAAACCCCAAATTTGACCATCCTAAAATTTCACTCTAACCACAAGCTTTAAAATATTGAAATTTTTATTAAAATTTATCACTTGCTCATATGAATTTGATTATGAAATTAAAACATGAAATTAAGATCTTCGCTTTTTCTCATTTTAACAGATTTCACAGTAATTTCATATTTTTGAAATATTTACTAAAAAAAATCACTTGCAAATATTTTTAAATTTTTTATTACATCATTATAACAAGTTTCTTTTAAATATCATACGCCTAAAGAGATCAGGGAAGAAGAAAATTGATTTTTTTGATCAAGTTTAAACCTATAAAACTGGAACAGAGCTCTATGTATATGTATACAGATATGCACACCCATATTCACATACATATATATGCAACCATCTCTAAACAGACATGCAAAACATACTTCCCATCATAATTTTCAAGGATTATCTCATACAGTTACACATAAAAACAGATTAAGTTTTAAAATAGAGGTTTACTCACCTTTGAACAGAGAGTAGCTTCAGATTAGAAAACTGGAAATTTTTCTTTGGTTTGGTTGATATTTGAGATGACAATTTGATTTGAATTACTTCAAGTAGTTGTTTGTTGAGATGAATTTACATGCTTGATATTAGAACTTGATCTTTGCTTTGATACTTTCTGGTTTAGTTTTAGGTTTGAGTTGGATTCTTGCTTTAAGCTTTTGATTAGGGTGTTGCTTTTTTTATCTTTGAACTGTTTCAGGATTTAAAAGTTTGAACAGAGGTTTTTTTGATCTCCTAGTTTTTTTTGTTTAAAACTTTTGAATAAAAGAAAATATGAAAAGAGAAGTATAGATGTGTATTTATAACTTGTTTTTTTTTTTTTAATGACACGTGTTATTTTTCATGCTTACTTAGTTTACACTTGTTAGTTTATCTCTTTATAAGCCTACACTTGTATTTTGTATGTATTAATTACTTAACTTGTATTTTTGTATGTATATTAATGTTTCTATACTAATTCATATTTGTATTATGCATTTATTTATTTCATGTATCATGTTTTAAATGTTGTATATATATACAAATTAAATTTTATCTCATGTTAATTTAAAAAAGAAGTATTAAACCTTTTCTTAAATCTTATTAAAGCTTTTTATTTATCCTTGTCTTTTATTTTATATTTAAAATTTTAGATAAATACATTTCTATTATCATTTTATGTTTTATATTTATATTCATACATTTTCTAGTATTTATACATATATAACTCTTAAAAGAGAATGATTTAAAAATCTTAATTGTACTCTAATAATAATCATATATATTTATTCTTGAATTTCCAATCCAATTCTATTTAAAATCTAGTCATAGACACACACACACACATATAACAACACATTATTATTTGTTTTAAAAGAATAATTTGCCAATTTTAAATAATTATATTAGGATATTATCAAATAAATATTTATCCAGATATAAATATTTATTATCAAATTTATTTGTTCAACTTATAAATCAATTTTTTCAATAGTTAAAATCAGATAATTATCCAATTACCTGATGCTCAAAAATCCGGGTTATCACAATGCCCAATTTTGTTCATTTCCCGATTGATGAGGGTTGAGGCTACGTTTTACTTTTATAAGCACTTTCCACTTGGAATGCTAACACATCCCTCCAGGCAGCAGTACAATGTCAACATTCATACACACAAGTTGTTCAGGACATGAACAAACCGAAGGAACTACTTATACTACATTCATTTCAGAATCACCCTCAGAATTAGTAGCAAGTAGCCCATGCACTTCAAAGAGCTCCGTCTTCCATTCCATCATCTTTAAGATGTCTTTACTTCAAAATTCTTGAGTTGGATCGAAATGTTTTTTCGGATAACATATCCGATTTCGGTCTCTTTGAAACAACATTCGATAGTTTTCGGTAAACTCAGCCCCGATTCTTTAGAAAATAAATAGTCAAAGATAAGAGCGGAGATCACCTCCTAACCGTTAGTGGACAGACTTACTTAATCATTTGTCCTAGGGGAATGAAATGAGATTTTATACGCATAGTACAACATCATCGGTGATGACTTTGCCATATAGCTCACTATTTCTCCTAGATATTTCCAGAATTAAGTTTTGGGTCCATATTTGATAGACGGTTATTTAATTATCAATAAAAAACAATAACCAATTCAATTTAATATTTATTTATCCATAGCAACCACTAAGCCTCATAATAAATCTTTATTTAAAAAAAATCTCTTTTCAAAACATTTTTTTAAAGCATTCATATACTTATCTCTCAGCAATAACTATATACACAAAATATTTGTGAATTTCTTCTTACTTCCTAATCACGTTAAAAAGGATTACACAACTGTTGTTTAAATTGGAGGTAAGGACAACCCTTAACACTGTCCTCTTGGTGTTAAAAGTGGAATGGATGCTTCATACCACCATTTTTAAAAAGGTCTGTTTAGAGTACCCAGATCTCAAATTCATTTTATACTTCTTTCGATAAAATCTTTTTAATCAAATCTATTTCATTCATGAAATCCCTTTTGCTTGAAATCCAAATCCGTTTCAAAATGCTTTCCAACTTCCAAATTGATTTATAAAATCCCTTTAAAAATATTCAAAATCATTTATATAAATTGCTATTGTAAATATCCAACATTTTATATAATTTCTTATAAATATCCAAACCCTTTTATAAACTCCCTTTATGAATATCCAAATCATATTCTAAAACTTCTTTTTATAAATCCCAAATCTTTTATAAAAATGCTTTATAAACCTTTCCTATTTAAAACTACTTCTTAAATAACCTTAAATCAATTTAGCTTCCTTTAATAAGCAAATCCATTTTATAAATTTTTCCTTATTTATAAAATATTCGTTGCTAAAAAACTGAAATTCATTTACCCCAAGCACTGTATAAATTTTGAAATTCCTTTATAAAACTATTTATGAAAACTTCTTTTTATAACATGGAAAACCATTTCCTTTAGTTAAAAACATCTTTAATAAAACCATTTGTCAAGTCATTCTTTAAATATCTTTTTCAAATTGAAGTAACTTTAAAACTATTTCTAAAAGGAAATGAATTATTTATCTTTACAAAATCAGACGGAGACTTAGCGACTACAATTGTGCTTTTGATTTGATTTTAGTTATCTGGGTGAACATGGCACCACATAACAACAGGTATATAAGGAATCAACACATAATAATCAATCAACTTAAGTAAATGTGCAAGTTAATTGTAATAGCAGAACGATGTTTTTTTTTTCTACTAATACATATCATTTCCCCTTTTTCTAACTATCAAAACTTTATTTTTTTTAACTCTTATCACTATTAAAACATACAAGTAGACTTTTGAAAACAAAATAAAGATTAAAACATTGTGAAATTCAATTTATAAAAGTAATTTCAGAACTTTTGGAAAAGGATTTCAAACGCTCACCTTTAGTTAGCAAGGCACCATCTTTGTATGTTATAAACAATATAACCCAATATCATCACAAACTACACTACCACATAACATATACATGTTTATGATACATAGATCCAACTTGTAATAAAATGTGATTAATCAACTTTAATCATCAACTATATTCCGATTACTAAGTACACTCACCTAAAACCAAATCACATCCATTTCCAAGTAAATTCAAGTATAACCCAAAAAAATTTGATGTTACATAATGAAACATAAAATTTACCAATAAATATTCATATTTATAAACTAAATAAAATTGGTTTAAAAAGTGCTAAATTTACTCAATGTAACTTATCTAAATCGAACTAAACTTCCACCGAATTTGACTATAACACTAGAAAACTGCCTTAGCTCCTAGACATGGCCTAGTGTGGGCTTGTAGGGGGCAATATAGCTCGACAAAAGGAAAATTTGGTTTGCCTGGGCTGGTAAAGGCTCGGTTGTGCATAGGTTAGGTGGATGTGGGCTTTTTTTTGGTAGAGAAGAGTATGTGAGGGAATGTAATGATTTAGAAGTGAAGAAAGGCTATTTCTTTTCTTTCAAAATTTTATCATGGAATTAAAAGCCATGGAAATTAGGAAGACATGAAGAGGATGGAGATGAATATGGAATGGTTAGATGTAAAGTAAGATAATGAATATGTATGATGGTGTACATAGGCAAGGAGAAGAGGTAAATAACTAATTATTTTTGTATTAAATAATGTAAACATGTCATGCAACACCATACCTCTCCACTATCCCCTCTCCACACGTCCTCCCCTCCCTCCATGATTTTCTATACTAACCTAAGGTGTTTAGGTGATGTTTAAGTACTAACCTAGGTTATGTTATATATATAAGTATGTATTTGTATATAAATATGCATAAATAGTCATATCATGAATGTCTATGTATAGATTATTAAACTATTCATGTATATATACATGTATATGCATGTATATTTATTTGTAAATGTGATCGACCCTAGTTTTAATAAGTGTGTGCATGTTGCACTAAGTGTGCACAACGTTCTCGATGACTTTCGGGCGTAAAAAATCAAAATTTTGAAAATCATTCTTCTGTCACATTACCTATTTTTATTTGAACTATCTATATTGGTAAACAAATTTTGAAAACTATTTTGTCATCATTACTAAATAATTAAAATAGGTTTAATTGCTAATAAAAATCCATTTTGCTAATATAACATATATCTAAATAGCCTATTTCAAAATGGTAAATCATGGGTCGTTACCAATATATTTTACCATCATTTGTTATTATTTAAAAGATTTATATTTTAATTATAAAACCTATTATTTTAATATTTAAAATTTATTAAATATTCGCATATTAAGGATGTAAATTTTTGGGTCGTTACACTCTTCCTCCCTTAAAAGAATTTCGTCCTCGAAAATATATTACAACTCTGATTCCCAGAAACACTTAAATTACGCCTCATTCTGTATGATATTCATAGATCATTCCCATGTAAAATCTGATTTGATCCTTCCTTTGAACATATAACTTCACTTTCGAAATGGTATCGCTCACCCGACTTTGTAGTGCGGATTTTGATCAGGCCTCTTAATTAAAAACCTATGTTCTCCTTGCATAGCCATAAGCTATGACAGACAACTTTTGGTTCCACATAAGAACCCTCACCAATGCTTGCCGTCAAAAATCGAGTGATAAATCTTTATTCAGAATGGTGTAAAACACCTCTAGTCATATACTCAAATCTAGGATCGAGAACTATATGAAAATGAGAAATGATCATCATACAACCTACGTTCTAATCCAACGATTCTTACTATTTAACTACTTTCTACCCTCCCACCATGCTTCATACGAATCAGTTTCTAAATTTATTAACTTATATAATACTGTTCTACATCCTAAAAGTATATATGAACATCCGAGTTTTAGTTTTATTTACTTCTAACTATTAGATGCAGGACAAAAATAATTTGGGTGTCGACCAAATTAACCCCTTTACCCTAATTGGTCTAGTAAGTAGCTAAGAAGAGTAGGATGCTGGTATCCAGACTCCATCCTAGATTCTACTTTTTCATGGACACTACTAAGGTAAAAATGCCTCCTAGCTGGCCTAATAATATCAAATAATTCTTTACATCCTAGATTTTAAAATCAAAATACACAATTTAAATAAAAAAGTCTTCTCCCTGGGCCAAACCTGGTTTGATTTTAGTCCAGCACCTTCCTCACTCCTTGATCATGCAGTCAGGTATACCAATTAAAACCAGAATCTCTTCATTCATCACTGATGGATCAATCTCCCTGCCTTATAGTAGCTCTTTTCAAGTCCGATCTCTATGGCATCATATACAATCTCTGACACTTCCTTCTACAGACATTAAAGTTTTATGGACTAATAATAAGAAAAAACATGAAGTTTCCTTAGTTTATGAAGCATTGTTAAGTCAAACTGATATTTTTCCATGGGCCACAAGAATATGGAAGGTCAATTCTCCTGCAAAAGAAAATTTGATGTTATGGAAAATCATGGCTAATGCTATTAACTCAAAACAGAAATTGGCAAGCATGGGTATCATTAACAATGAAGATTGTGTTTTTTGTCATAGGCATCCGGAATCAAATACTCATATTTTCTTTTAATGCTTTTATTCATTTGGGATCTGGTGTAGACTCTTAACTAATGGTGATTTTCATAAACCAGTTAAAAGCTCATTAGAATGGTTTAATATCTTCAAAGCCACACGGTGGAAATCTCCAAAGTCTGATGTTATAATGATTATGCTGAAGGCTTTTGTTTATGAAATTTGGAGGGAAAGAAATAGGAGAATCTTTGAGTTGAAGGAAGAAACTGCTTCAGTAGTGTTTAATATTATAGATAGGAGAATTCGAAAAAGGATTGGAAGGCTATAAGTTTTTATACAAGTTGGGCTTTCATGTCTCATTTTTTAGTTTTGTTATGTGATGTATTTCTTAGTTTGTATGCGATTGTACTCTTAAATGATTCATCTTAATAAAGTGGGCAGGGCTCCCTTAGCCTATTGCTTTTCAAAAAAAAAAAAAAATTCATTTATAAAACCATCTTTAAAATACCGTTTTATTTTGAAAACTCTTTTTTTAGGGGATCCAAAAACATAATATTCGGGTTTTATTTCAAAAAACATTTTGAAAACATACATAAAGCCGAGTAACTCCAAAATGATGTCAAGGAAGTATGTTCTACAAATAGTACCATATACCCCTTTACTAAGATGGGCAGTATCCAAGGGAAGTGTTTGTCATCCGAACACATCTCCTACCCATTTTTAGTCATTTCCGAGACACTCGAACTAGTTAATAAAAAACATTTCTTCTTTTTTCCAAATTTCTTCTCGAAACAATACTATTTATAGACAAATAGCTTTTAACAAAATCGTCCACTTGCTTTGGATTCATTTGAATTTGAGCTCCCCTGATTTTACAATGACAAAGAGGATAATTTACCAAGTGCAGTATCATATCCGCCTGTAAATATTTGATTGTCACTTAGAAGATTATTCCTATCATCATAAAATAGATCAAGACTTATTCTCAAACTGTCTAAAGAAAACTTACTCTCAAATTTTATTTTACAATGTCTATATCTTAAAGTATCTTTAAGAAAGATTACTACTATTTTCCAAAATCATTTGGAATTTATCAACCACCGGGATTTAACATTCTCAAAGCCCTTTTTATTTTTAAAAAACATTTAATAGTTCTGATTTGTAAAATCATATCTCTTAATTATAAAAATATATGAAGATTTTCTTTTAATAAACACCATTATTAAAATTCAATTTTTAACCATAAATATCGTCGAACTCCTTATAATCAGATTGTGAAACTTATTTCATAAGGTGTTCGATTCAATGTTCCTACAAGTTCTACCTACCCAACCTATTATGGAAAAAGGAAATCTACCATTAAATCTGACAATAGTTAGTGCTCAACACTGGACAAGCATGAATAGTTAAATCCTAAATGTTAAAAATTTAAATATTATTAACTCCCAACCTACTCTCCTCATAGATAACAACGTAGATTTTGAAAATCTTCCCTTTTCTATATAGAAAATATATTCCTGAGTAAAATTATTTCATTTACCAAAATTAAAACAATATTCTGTCAATTTAACTTGTTCAAGTGCTTAGGAAGTCCCTATCGATAATGTTGATTAGGAGCATCGACCATAATTCTTAAGCCACTCAGCTAGTCAAACCACATAATATAAAACATTTTTATTCACTAATAAATATGAATTCGTATACATATTACACTCAGACTCATTCTAGGGCATTACTGACCCTATCTATGATGAGTTTACCCACCAAAGCCTAGGTGTTCACTCAACCTAATCTTTGATACCAAATGTAATGATTCGCCTTTCTTCCTACCAAAAACGATACTGAATACATCATCCGTATTCGTGTGCCGATCATTTAGTCATCTGAAAGACAGGTCATTAAGGGTGAAAGAAAGGAAAGATAGAAGGGAAGAAACTAAACGACACAGTATCTCACAATGCAACAGAACAATATATATAACTAAACATAATATATAACAAAGTTGCTTCAGAAATGTTACATCAGAGTCATACTAATACAAATTCTACCCTAGAACAGTTATAATAGTATGCCGCTATCTAACTGATAAATATATATAAAATACAATGGAAACCAGAAAAAGAATTATCTATCGATAAAGCCAGCTGCTCCAAGCTCCTTCAAATAAATCTGCAAAAAATCTAAACTACTTGGCTGCATATTCAAATTTGAGCACACAAGAGTTTTAGGAAGAGAAAATAAAACTCCAAGTTAGATATGGGTCTGGTGTGAGTAAACTCAACAACTGAAGTATTATGTGTAAAACCCTTTCAAAATTAACGGTATCTGGTAAGACCACATCACACATAAACTTGGATGAGTTTTAACCTTATGATAACCAAAACACTTTCTATATAAAAACCCTTGATATTATAATAGTGTCTGGAGTACGAATACTTATTAATTATAGTCAAAATTATTACATTATTTAAATTCCAACATACTAGGTTCTGAAATCAAAACTGTAAAGGCACGTATTGGAGATTTGATTCCATACTATGATAGGTAAGGAACTACCTTCCAGTGGTACTTCTCTAGATAAAATGCACCAGGGTTTGACAAGAACATCTTGTACCTCTACCACACAGGATTGGTCTCCACCTAACAAGTAGTACCAAATATGATCACCACACTTAGTGCCCCGAAGCTTACATGATTAGATAGTAATCGATCTACATTTGGGAATGACCATATCCTGATGGGACCGATCCACATGGACCTACAGCATGCCTGATTTTTTCCATTTCTCGGTTGATAAGGCTTGAGGCTACGTTTTACCTTTACAAGCAATTCCCACTTGGAATGCTAACAAAGCCCCTCACGTAGCAATGTAATGTCAGTATTCATCAATAAAAGTTGTTCAGGATATGTACAAACCAAAGGCACAACTACTACATTCGTTTTGAAATCACCCTCAGGATTAGCAGCAAGTAGCCCTTGATCTTTAAAGAGCTCCATCTTCCATTCCATCATCTTCAAGATGTCCTTACTTTGAAACGCTTAAGGTGGATCAAAGTGGTTTTTTGACGCAGCGGATAATTAACAAAACGATATAGATCGATGAAAGTAGCAAACGGTGAATTGAAGATACTGAAATGCCCAAATTCGTTGATCACAAAGATACCGAATTCTAGCTATCTTCGACACGTTGATCGCGCATGATACCGTGAAAGAAGATCTACAATTCTTCAAACGTTGATCAAGCGCACTTGATTCCGCGAATCGGCTTCAACAATCGTTGATTCGAGCGCACTCGAATAACCGAAAGTGGAGATAGGAGATTACACTCAACTACCAATTTAGATGAAAGCACACAGCAATCAAAACAAGAATTTTATTCAAAAATCAACAACCCAAAAAGTTACAACACACTCCCTATTTATAGCATTTTTGACAGCTGACCCTTAAGCCGTTTCCGACTTAACGCCCCCCACGACTCACGACTCATCTTAAGTCGTGTGCGACTTAACAGCAGCGACTCAAATACACAACACATGTTTACAACACTTAGGTCGTATACGACCTGACCACTCACGTGACTTAAGAAGCAAACGACACATGACTTAAAGACAGTACCAACATATTACAACACAACACACCTTCGGCCGACTCATCGACATACCGACTCATGACTTAGCTTCTTGCCAACTTACGACTTAACGGCATAAGAGACATGTTACAACACAATTCAAACAAACGACACGACTTAAAGGAAACAAATTACAACACATGTCACGACTCAAAGATACAATGACTCATACACATATGTACAACATATTCAACACAAACGACTCAAAGCTTCACCGAGCTAACTCTTCTAGCGACTTAACTCTTCAGCCATATTCCGTTAGGTCGCAACCGACCTAAGACATGTTTAGGTCGTTGCCGACCTAAAACCCTCTGAACGACCTAAACCCGAAGCTTCCTCCCACGACCTTAGGCCTTCCTCTTTTCCTCCTTAAGTCGTGTTCGACTTATCCCCTTAGCTGCATCATCCTCCCCTGGTTGAGAAAAATTCGTCCTCGAATTTGTAACTTCTTCCACATCAGATTGTTCATCTCCATAATATGGCAAAAGGTGCTTAACATTGAACACGTCAGACGTGTACACATCCTCCGGCAGCTTCAGCTTATAAGCATTTTCATTGATTTTCTTTAGAATTTTAACTGGGCCAATTTTCCTAGCTTTCAACTTGTTATAAGCGCCTACTGGAAAACGATCCTTTATTAACACAGCATATACCAAATCTCCCTCATTAAACTCAACACTTCTTCGCTTCAAATCTGTGGATCTTTTATACTTCCCATTTGCTTTCTCCATTCGCTTCTGAACGATTTTATGACATTCAGTTACCCTATCAACAAAGTCTACAGCTCGTTTAACCGTCCCCTTCGTTTGTGGTACTACCGTTAAGTCCAACGGTCCCCTTGGTAAATTTGAATATACAATCTGAAATGGACTGAATCCCGTACTACGATTCACTACATGGTTATGAGCAAATTCTGCTTGGCATAACTTCACATCCCAACTCTTCAGATTATCTTTCACAAGACATCGCAATAAATTTCCCAACGACCTGTTAACCACCTCCGTTTGCCCATCGGTTTGCGGATGGTAAGCGCTACTAAAATTCAGCTTCTTTCCGACCATCTTCCACAAACTCAACCAAAAATGGCTCAAAAAACGAGTATCTCTATCCGAAACAATAGATTCAGGTAAACCATGCAGTCTATATATCTCTTTAGAGAATAACTGTGCGACATGAACAACATCCGCCGTCTTCTTACATGCAATAAAATGTACCATCTTCGAGAAACGATCCACCACAACATATATCGAGTCATTTCCCCTTTGCGTTCTCGGCAAACCCAATACGAAATCGATACTAATGTCCACCCAAGGTTTTGTAGGTACAGGTAAAGGCATATACAAACCCGCATTTGTAGCTGTCCCTTTCGAAACTTGACAAACATGACATCTCTGAACAAACCTTTCAACTTCCTTCCTCATCGATGGCCAATATTAGAATTGAGAGATTAACTGCAATGTTCGGTCTCTACCCACATGTCCTTCCTCATGAAGCTCCTTTACTATCTTCATTCGCAAGCTACAATCCGGTACACACAATTGATTCCCCTTAAATAAGAAACCATCAATCAACACAAATTCATCAGAACTTCCCTCCTTGACTTTCTCAACAAATTTCTTAAAGTAAGGATCTTCTTCAATAAGCTCTGGCAATAATTCAAAACCTGTCACTTCAACTTTCATTGTCGTTAATAAATGACTCCTCCTACTCAAAGCATCAGCCACACGATTCGTTATCCCTGATTTGTGCTTCACGACAAAAGTAAACTGCTGCAAATAGGCAATCCACGATGCATGTCTCGCTGAAATCTTATCCTGCCCTTGCAAATGCTTCAAAGCCTCGTGATCAGTGTAAAGAACAAACTCTTTCTGAAATAGATAATGTCTCCAGTGCTTCACAGCTTGAACAATTGCATAAAATTCAACATCATAAGTACTATATCTCAACTTAGCTCCTGATAACTTCTAACTGAAATAAGCAACTGGTTTTCCACTCTGACTCAATACTCCACCAATCCCAACTTTAGATGCATCAGTATGTAGCTCAAATAACAACTGAAAATCTGGTAATACTAGAATTGGCGCTGACGTCAAAAGCTTCTTAATTCGTTCAAAAGCTACTCCTGCTTCTTCTGACCACTCAAACTTCTTTCCCTTCATGCAATTGGTTATAGGTGCCATCACACTACTAAAAAGTGGAATGAATCTTCGATAGAAGGATACCAATCCCTGAAAACTCCTCACTTCAGTAATTGTCTTGGGCTGTGGTTAACTCCTGACAGCTTCTATTTTACTTTCATCCACTTGAATTCCTTCTTTCGATAGAACATATCTCAGAAATAAAACACTGTCCGTCATAAACACACACTTCTTTGTTGCAGCATAAAATTTCTCCTGTCGTAGAATCAACAGTACTTCACGCAAATGCTGGACATGCTTTCCATACTCCCACTGTAGATCAAAATATCATCAAAGTAAACAACCACGAATTTTCCAATGTATGGTCTGAAAATCTAGTTCATCACTCTCATAAAAGTACTCGATGCATTCGATAAACCAAACGGCATAACCAACCATTCGTATAAACCTTCCCTGGCTTTGAGAGCAGTCTTCCATTCATCGCCTGGTCTAATACGAATTTGATGGTATCCACTCTTCAGGTCAATCTTTGAAAACACAACAGCTCCACTCAACTAATCTATCAAATCATCAAACCTCGGCATAGGAAACCTGTATCTCACAGTGATCTTTTTTAGAGCTCGACTATTCGTACACATTCTCCACGAACCATCCTTCTTTGGCACCAATAAGGCTGGCACTGCACAAGGACTCAAGCTCTCCTGAACACGCCCTTGTTCTAACAGCTCCTCCACCTGCCTTCTCAGTTCCTCATGCTCCTTAGGACTCATCCTATAATGTGGCCTGTGTGGTAATACTGCCCCTGGCACAAGATCAATCCGATGTTGAATATCCCGCAACGGTGGTAACTCCGTTGGCAACTCTTCAGGAAACACATCTCTGATTTCTTCCAATACCAGTTTTACTTCCTCTGGAACTTCTACAGATTCAGTGGTTTCATGTCCAATCAACAAAAATACCTCTGGACTCTCCTCTACTTCTTCAATAAATTCCTTCAAAGTCAATAAAGTCTTCAACTCCTCAATCTCTTCAGATTTACTCTCTTCCTGTTGTCTCTTCTTTGGAACTAAAATAATCTTAATACCTTCAAACATAAAGCTGTAGCTATTGGTCTGACCGTCATGTTGTACTGCTCGATCATACTTCCATGGTCTTCCCAAAAGTAAGTGACAAACATCCATCTCCACAACATCACACCAAATCTCGTCTTTATACTTCTTCCAATTAGAAAATGGAACTCGAACTCGCCTGTCCACCTTCACTTCTCCTCCTTTTCTCAACCACGCTAACTTGTAAGGATTAGGATGTTTCTCCGTCTTCAACTTCAGCTTTCTCACAGCTTTAGTAGAAATAATATTGTCACAACTTCTAGCGTCAATCACAAATTTACAAACCTTTCCCATAATAGTGCATGTTGACTGAAAGATGTTACTCCTCAACCAACTAGCTTCTTCTTCTTGCTTCGGTATTAAACAAGACCTCCTCATCATTAGATTACATCCTTCATCTCCTGACGCAATCTCCTGTTCATCCTCCTCAACAGGGTTGGAATAACCTTCATCAACATCCTCACCTTCAACTTCAACAATCATAGTTCGCTTCTTCGGCTTCGGACATTCATTACTCTTGTGACCCACTTCCTGGCAATTGTAACATTTGAAACTGTTGTTGACCTTTGCCTTCGCAACTTCATTCACAACTGGTTTACTGACAGATTTAGGAACACTAGAGCTTCCACTGGCACCCTTCACTGGATTATTGGAATTAGTAAACACACCACCTCCACGCCTTCCCTGCTTTTCCCAAGCCAACGCTTTCTGATGTGCTTCTGCTACAGATCTAGGATCAAACATATTCACCATATCTTGAATCTGTATCCTCAATCCTCCAACAAATCTAGCAGTCCGCTGTTCCTCTGTCTCCATAATGTCATTTCGAGCAATCAGTTGATAAAATTCATCAGCATAATCATTAACAGTCTTCGTCCCCTGCCTCAAATTCTACAATCTCTGATACATGAGCGATTGATAATTGTAAGGTAAGAATGTGCCCTTCATCAACTTCTTCATCTTCTCCCATGATTCAATATTTGACTTTCCCATTCTCTCCCTCGTAAGTTTAGTTTGCTGCCACCTTGCCAAAGCTCTACCCCTCAACCTAGTAGAAACCAACTTCACTCTTCTATGCTCAGGAACTTCTTTAAAGTCAAAAATCTCTTCAACATTAGACAACCAATCAAGAAATTTTTCTGCAACCATTCCACCCTTGAATTCTGGAATTTCCATCTTCATACCCGATTCCCATCGACGACCATCATCTACATCCCTATATAAAATTCGAACTTGGTCTCGATCTCGATAATGAATGCTAGCTCTATCACCCTCTTCATTGAAATCAAATGTACGTCTATATCGATCTCGACCATCAACATCCCTTCGATCACGCATGTCTCTTCTACTATGTCTCTCTTCATCTCTATATGGCTCATCTTCAAACTCACGTGGAGTTCTTCTCTCTTCATGTCCATAGTCATGGTGATCTTTCCTTGAGGAAATTGATGTTTCTCTTCTTTCTCTAAAATATTGCGGTGATACCCTCCTCGCTTCCGTAACCGATGGCGAAACTCTGTTTCCTCCATGGTTCGAGATTGGTGATCTCCTCCTTTGATTTTGATTCAAATCATTCATCAATTTCTCTAACTTTCCAATGCCTTCATCAAATTTCTCATTAATGCGTTGTTCCATTTTCTCGGCTTCTTCTCTTCTATACAACGTTTCAACATTTTGATGACGATTAGCTCTCCTCGGTGGCATGATTAAATCAACACGAACACTTCAAAACTTCACAAATCTTCTTCACAAGTCAAACAAACACGGCCCCAACTCAACTTGGCTCGGCCTCAATCACTTCAACATAAATCAAACTCAAACAACTTCCACACTTTGATCCAAAATGGAATGGATCGAAAGTTCTCCTCTTGTTGCAACTTCCAGATGAACTCGATGAACACCAAACTTCAAACTCCTTGGCTCCAAGACTCGTCTTAGCTATGATTGGCTAAGTCAAGCTCTGATACCAAAACTGACGCAGCGGATAATTAACAAAACGATATAGATCGATGAAAGTAGCAAATGGTGGATTGAAGATACTGAAATGCCCAAATTCGTTGATCACAAAGATACCGAATTCTAGCTATCTTCGACACGTTGATCGCGCACGATACCGTGAAAGTAGATCTACAATTCTTCAAACGTTGATCAAGCGCACTTGATTCCGCGAATCGGCTTCAACAATCGTTGATTCGAGCGCACTCGAATAACCGAAAGTGGAGATAGGAGATTACACTCAACTACCAATTTAGATGAAAGCACACAGCAATCAAAACAAGAATTTTATTCAAAAATCAACAACCCAAAAAGTTACAACACACTCCCTATTTATAGCATTTTTGACAGCTGACCCTTAAGGCGTTTCCGACCTAACGCCCCCCACGACTCACGACTCATCTTAAGTCGTGTGCGACTTAACAGCAGCGACTCAAATACACAACACATGTTTACAACACTTAGGTCGTATACGACTTGACCACTCACGTGACTTAAGAAGCAAACGATATACGACTTAAAGACAGTACCAACATATTACAACACAACACACCTTCGGCCGACTCATCGACATACCGACTCATGACTTAACTTCTTGCCGACTTACGACTTAACGACATAAGAGACATGTTACAACACAATTCAAACAAACGACACGACTTAAAGGAAACAAATTACAACACATGTCACGACTCAAAGATACAAAGACTCATACACATATGTACAACATATTCAACACAAACGACTCAAGGCTTCACCGAGCTAACTCTTCTAACGACTTAACTCTTCAGCCATATTCCGTTAGGTCACAACTGACCTAAGACATGTTTAGGTCGTTGCCGACCTAAAACCTTCTGAACGACCTAAACCCGAAGCTTCCTCCCGCGACCTTAGGCCTTCCTCTCCTGCTTGACTCGTGAACGACTTAAGACCTAAAACCGAAGCTTCCTTAACTCGAGAACGACCCAAGTCTTCCTCCTTAAGTCGTGTTCGACTTATCCCCTGAGCTGCATCATTTTTGGATAACATATTCGATCTCGGTCTCTTCAAAACAATATTCAAAAGTCTTCGATAAACTCAACCCCGGTTCTTTAGCAAATAAGTAGTCAAAGATAAGAGCGGAGATCACCTCCTAACCGTTAGTGGAAGGATTTTCTTATCGTTTGTCCTAGGAGAACGAAACGAGGTTTATATGCATAATACGACATCAAAGGAGATGATTTTGCTATATAACTCATACGTTTCTCCTAGATATTTCCAAAGTTATGTTTTGGGTTCATATTTGATAGTAGTTTATTTAACTATGAAATAAACAAACAACAACCAATTCAATTTAAGATTTATTTATCCATAGCAACCACTAAGCCTTAAAACAAATCTTTATTTAACAAATCTCTTTCAAAACGTTTATCTAAAACATTTATATACTTATCTCTCGGACATAAGTACATAGGCAAAACATTTGTGAATAACTTCTTACTTACAAATCATGTTAAAAAGGATTAAAAAACTGTTGTTTAAATTGGAGGTCAGGACAACCCTCTACACTATCCCTTTGGTGCTAAATGTGGAATGGATGTTCCATGCCATCATTTTTAAAAAGGTCTATTTAGAGATCCTAGATCTCAAATTCTTCTTATACTTCTTTCGACAAACCCTTTTTAATCAAATCTATTTCATTCACGAAGTCTTTTTTGCTTGGGGAATTTCACTAGAAGGACAAACTTTGCAGTCCAATTAGTTTCTAGGACATACATCCACAGAAATTAATTTCAAGGCCAAAGTCAGCACAATAATTACTTTTAAGGACAAAGTCAGCGGTCTAATTACTTTCAAGGACATAATTTCATAAGTTTTTAGGCCTTAGAAATTAATTATTTTGCATTTTGTCCTTAAAAGTAATTATTTCAGTGTTTGTCCTAGAAACTAATTGCACTTGCTAAAGAGGCCCTTGTGGCTAATTTTCACTTTTTGCTTGAAATCCATATCCATTTCAAAATTCTTACCAACCTCCAAATTTATTAATAAAACTATTTTATAAATATTCAAAATCATTTATATAAACTGCTTTTGTAAATACCCACCGTTTGTATAAATTTCTTATAAATATCCAAACCTTTATATAAACTCCATTTATGAATATCAAATTATTATCTAAAACTTCTTTTATAAATTCCCAAATCATTTATAAAACTTCTCTATAAATGTTTCATGTTTATAATAACTTATTAAATAACCTTAAATAAATTATCTTCCTTTAGTAAGAAAATCCATTTTATAAATCTTCCTTATTAATGAAATCTTCTTTGCTTAAAAACTCAAATCCATTTACCCAAAGCACTTTTTAAATTCCAAATTCCATTATAAAAATCTTTGTAAAACTTCTTTTTATAACATGGAAAACCATTCCTATTAGTTAAAAACTTCTCTAGTAAAACCATTTGTCAAATCATTCTTTAAACATCTTGTTCAAATTGAAATAAATTTATAACCATTCCAAAAAATATGAAATATTTATCTTTACAAAATCAAACGGAGACTTAATGACCATAATTGTGATTTTAATTTGATTTTACTTATCTATTTTAACATGGCACCACACAACAACAGGTATATAAGGAATAACACATAATAATGAATTAACTCGAGTAAATATCCAAGTTAATTGTAATAGTAGAATGGTGTTTTGTTCTACTAATAGATGTCATTTAATTTTTCCTAATCATATGGGGCTACTTAAGGGTATGCGATAAAAAGATCCCTTGATTTAAAATTTTTTTTGAAAAGAAATTAGTTTAAGATAAAACCGATTACTTAAACTTAATGCGATATGAAAATTAATTAAAGCCTTTGTAAATGAGAATCAAATCCTTTTAAATACTAATTAAGCTCTAATTAAAGGTATTTAAACCTTATAAAAACATAATTAATTTTAATCAATGATTAATTAATTAAAACCCCTTTAAAATAATAATTAATTAATAATTATCTTAAATAAATAATTAAATAATAATTTATTAATCCTTAAGTAATAATTAATTGGTTAAGTGACAAATCATGATTAACTTAATTGATTAACATTTAAGTTTATAAACTATTATTAACAAATGATTAAGTATTAATTACCTTAGTTTATTAATTAATCATTTAACAAATAAATAATTAAATAATTGTTCTCTAATTACTTTATTAAAGTTAGAAAATATTTTTGAATGAATTTCTAAGTTAAAATAAGTTTAGATTAGAAAAATAGTTAGATTTTTCGAACTGCGCGTATGGCGACTGTCGCTATATGACCTAGAATTTCAAAACTTGGTTTTAAGAAAATTAACGTTAAAACTCTATTTTCACACTTTAAAACTTATAAAAAGGTTATAAAACACCTTTCAAAAAGATTCTAGGTGGAAAAAAGTTTCGGATTTGGAAATAGTTTGGTTTTTGTGAACTGCATGTATAGCGACTATCGCTATATGATCCGTAATTCCAAAAGTTGATTTTTTTTCCTTTTTCTAACTATCAAAACTTGAATTTTTAACTCTTTATCACTTTTAAACATACAAGTAGACTTTTGAAAACAAAACAAAGATTAAAGCCTTGTAAAATTCAACTTATAAAACCAATTTCAAAACTTTCAGAAAAGGATTTCAAATGCTCGCCTTTAATTAGCAAGGTACCATCTTTTCATGTTGTAAACAACATAACCCAATATCATCATAAACTACACTACCACATAACATATACAAGTTTATGATACACATACAACAAGATCAAACTTACAATCAAATATAATTAATCAACTTTCATCATTAACTATATTTTGACTACTAAGCACACTCACATACAACCAAATCACATCCATTTCCAAGTATATTCAAGTATAAACAAACCAAACATAATGTTACACAACCAACATCAAATTTACCAATAAATATACATATTTAAAAAGTAAATAAATTTGATTTTTAAAGTGCTGTGTTTGCCCATCGTAACTTACCTAAATAAAACTAAACTTCCACCGAATTTGGCACCACACTAGCAAATTGCCTTAGCTCCAAAAATGACCTACTATGGGATTATAGGGTGCAAAATGGCTCGGCCAAGAGGAAAAACGGGCTAGGATTGGGCTGGTAAAGGCTCGGCCATGCATAAGCTAGGTAGATGTAGGCTTGTTTTTGGTAAAGAAGAGTATGTGAGGGAATGTAGTGAGTTTAGAAGCGAGGAAAATATATTTATTTTCTTTCAAACTTTTAACATGGAATTAGTAGCCATGGAAATTATGAAGACATGAAGAGGATGGAGATGAACATGGAATGGAGATATAAAGTAAGGGAATGAATATGTATGGTGGTATACATAGGCAGGGAGAAGAGGTAAATAGCTAATTATTTTTGTATTAAATAATGTAAACATGTCATTTAACACCTTACCTCTCCACCATCCCCTCTCCACACATTATCCCCTCCCTCTATGAATTTCTATACTAACCTAGGGTGTTTAGATGATATTTAAGTACTAACCTTTATATATGCATAAATAGTCATATCATGAATATATATATATATATATATATATATATATGTATGTATATGTATATATTATTAATTATTCATGTATGTTATGCATGTATATTTATTTGTAAATGTGATCAACCATAGTTCTAATAAGTGTGTGCATGTTGCACCAAGTGTGCACAATGTTCCCGATGACTTTCGAGTGTCGAAAAGTCGAAATTTCAAAAAATATTCTTTGGTCATATTTTCTATTTTTATTTGAACTATCTATATTGGTAAACAAATTTTGAAAACAATTTTATCATTATTATTAAATAATCAAAATAGGTTTATTTTATAATAAAAATCCATTTATTGATTATACAAAATATATTTAAATAGCCTATTTCAAAATGGTAAAATCTTGGGTTGTTAAAAATTTATTTTTACATCATTTGTTATTATTTAAAAGAATTATATTTCAATTATATAATCTATTATTTTAATATTTAAAATTTATTAAACATTCACAGATTAAAGCTGTATATTGCCAGGTCGTTACATATTGTGTATATATATTGTGTGCAAATTATAAAGTTAAAGTGACATTAACTAAGTAAAGTTATAAAGTTTTGACCCCTCTTGCTTTTGAAAGAAAATGATAAATTTATATTGTATAACATTACTTATATTACCCACTTAAACATGTGCCCTAACCTTGACTTGATGTTTAAATGGTTATTCAACTTATGTGTTAAACTGAAGTAAGTTTGGAAGTGTTTTAAGCAAGAATAGTCATTATAAGTGCACTTTGTAATTCCTTATTTTCAGGAATTTTTATAAATGAATAGAAAGATATTATTAGGGAATCCTTTCCATGGTTTTTACGTACACTAATTGTAGTACTTAATATAAAAATTTCAAATCTTGAATCGTTTGTTTAAGTGGTTAAAACTAGCTGCAAAGATTGTGCTTTTCAATGTTGTTTTAACTAGAACTGTAGTAAGTCGCTTATTGTTTTAAGCGTTTAAAATGCGCCAATTTGGCTAGTTTTTGGTGATTTAAATGGTTTCTAATTTCTTATATTTATAAAATATTTTGATAGAAGTTATTATAAAATGTATTTGAGTATGAAAAATGGAATAAAAGTTTAAATATAGTCTTAAATATTATTTATGAGTTTTGGAAGTAAAGTGCTACAAAATGTAAAACATGTTTTTAATCAAACTTCTAAATTAGTTATTTTCAATTAATATTTTACATAGATATTTCAAACCTATTTACAAGTATTTCTAAAGTATTATTTTATATATATAAGTTTTGACAGAGATGATTGACTATGCTTAACACTAATAAACAGATAAGTAAACTTGTATGTTTGTGAGATTCAAGAATGAGGTGACTAGGCAAGGCTTGGGGCAACCAATGCCCAAACTTCCCTGGCTTCACACTTGAATGAGGAACAATGTAAGTTGAAATGTAGAAAATGTATTAATCTTGTTGTTTACTTACTTGTTTAAAAATAATAATTAACTTTACTTAATGCTAAAAACGAAGTAGGTTTATCTATTTCTGAGAGTTAAAGATTGATGTCAAGTAGGGACGGAGCAATATAACTCTAACATATTGGGCTTTCCTCTTGAACGAGGAATAATTAAGTCGGGAATATCCGAAATGAGTTAAGTATACAAACATTGATTTGTATAAGCAACTATTTTAACTATAATCGACTATCGAACTTAACTTATTATTAAACTTAGATCTTTAAAAGGATGCTTTGAAGATAGTATCAAGTAGGAAAATGAATTGGGTTTTTCATGACAATGCCTTAATTGCATTTATCTTTAACCCTTTTTTGTTATATTTATGAATGTAAATATATCTTTAAAATAATGTTTTAAAGATAAGCATAAATGAAATGGTTTTAGATTTGTAGTGACAATGTTTAAAAACATTAGTCTTAAACTTTCTTGAAAGAATTTGTGAAATTACTTAGAAACTTAAAATGGATATTTTGAAGTATAGAAAAATGAAGGTTAAATGTAAGAAATCTTGTCAATGATTTGTGAATATACTTATACCATTCGCGATAAGTATATGACTACCTTTTGAAGTGTAAAATGAGTAAAGATTTTGAGTAAGAAATTTTGTTAATAATTTGTGAATATACTTATACCATTTGAGATAAGTATATGAACACTTCTTGAATTATTGAAAGAGTACAAATGAATAGTAGAAATTGATAAACTATGTTTTATTAGACAAAAGAAGTTTTAAAAAGAGGTTTTAATTAATAAAAGATTAAAAACAAAAAAGGGATTATAAGTCGCTTATGTGACTTGATCTCGCTTTGTGTGACTTGATCGTACTTTGTATGTTTACTCGGTTGTGCAAAACATTTATTCATATAGTTAGCGCTAAAAGACGATGAAGTAGGCTTGTCTATCTGTGGAAATTAAAACTGATATTCGCGTAGGGATACGAGCAGTAGATCTCTAACCTACCAGCTTTACTCTTGATCGATGAATAGTGTGAGAGGTGAATATCAAAAACGTGATAAGTATATGAGACTTAGCTTCCATATGCGATCGCTCTCATTATCATTGAATGAACAAATTCATCGATTCAGTCTTGGAGAGTCTGGGAAAGGTAAGTGTTCTACTTACCGAATACCACTTCAAAACTAGTATACGAGTTCTATGTTCGGAAGTGGTTGAAGAAAAGGATTTTATGTGGAGATTCGAGATCTGTTTAAGATGCTCAAATACAGTAAATGTTCATGATCTATTCAGGATGTTGGAGTCCATGTGTGATTCTGAGATCTATTGAGATATATGAATCAATGTGTGGTTTCATAATCTGTTCGAGATATGGGGATCCAATTTGGGATTCGTGTTCTGTTCGAGTGATGAAGCCTCATGTGAAAGATGCTGAACATAACCTTGACATCGAAAATGGCTAAACGAGTAGGCTACACAATCTGGAGTTTGGCTGATCCATGATAGGATATTATCAACTCCAAATCTAGAGTGTGCTTATCGGTATGTTGGTATCCAGGGTTGATGGTATTTGTTTCACGTTTTTCATGTTTATGTTGGACGTGGGTCTTTGTGTTTATCTATGGTATATTTTATCTGGAGATATACGACGCTCGGAAGGTGTTTTCTGATCCTTGTGCATGGAGTTCAGATTCGGCTTCTTCAAAGAGATCTCCATGGAAAATCCATTATGTAAACGTTCCTTATCAGGTTTTGATTGTACTCATAATGTGCTATTGAATGTAACCAGTGTAACCATTCCAGCTATGTTATAATATCTATATTCTACACCCTAGACATTATCTATTATATTACCGTATGTACCTTTTAGATGGTGGTTCTATTAAGGGGATCATTGTTATGGCATTCAATGTAGTCTCAAAAGTACTATTGTATGCTGCACACATATTTCTTGAGTTTCTCATATCAGACTTATGTCTGACGCTTGGTTTTTATTTTTCCTAAATTTCTCATGTGCTCTTTTGAGTAGTCTGAGAAAAGCGGACTTTCGTTGATGTTCTTTAGAGCTCGATAAGACGAGCTGGATGTTTCATGTAACGACCTAGTATTTTGAACCATTTAGAATCGACAGTAATCCACTCATGGCAGACTTGAATTGCTCAAAACAACAGATTGTTAATTTATAGTTGGCAAAACTAAACATATACAGTAAATAAATCAATCACGGAATCACAGACACAGAGTAATATAATAATAAACAGCGAAATAGATAAATAGTAGTTCATGAAGCTACTATAATAAAAAATAGAGTCTAATACAACATAAATCTAGTACATAGAAGTCTCAATACAAAGCAAATGACAAATTTGAACATAAACTGGAAACAACTGAAATAACAAAAAGTTGAATAGATATAAGACAGGTCTTCAAGCAAAGCTCTAAACTCCAAAGGTGAGTCTCGAATGCTGTGACACTTAGTCTGACCCGAGCATAAAACAAAACACAAAACACTCGAGTCAGGATTACCATTCTTATATAAGTAAATCAACTCAAGTGAAATACAAAATAACTTAAAGGACGTGTGGGATTCCCATCCTCTAAGGATCCATTAAACCATCTACATACATTGTACAATACGCTACACATATAATGTCTATAGTAAAGTATTAAAAAAGCATTAAGGAATTACCCATATCCCCCTTAACACATTTTTATATAAATGCCGTAATTTATATAGTATTGTAAACTCCACCAAAACGGCGGGCTGTCAAGGAACGTTCCATAGGTATGACACAAATCAAACTTGTAGAAGGCAAGATCAGGCATGTGACAAGGCATGCGAGGCATTGCCCAGGGTTGGATACTACCATTTTGTGGATCTGGACTGGAGATAATGCATAGCATCTACTATCGCCCACCCCGAGACACACTCCAATAATCAAAGGTGCACCCAAAAGAATCACAAAGTAATAGAATGGTATAGAAGAAGTGCCACATCAGGCCTTTTTGGACAGTTTAAACCGACGATAAACCACACATGTCGGATTCAAACCATACAGAAGGGCGGATTGTTATTGGGGTGAATAAGAAAAGGTAGAGAAAGAAAAAAAACAGAATTTCAGCGGAATGACAAAATATAATAATCAAATAATAGTTCATGAAGCTGTTTACAAAACATTTGATTTGTATTAATACAATACAAAATCAGAGTTACACATATCAGAGGTAAATTAATAATGCAGCAGAACAGTATGAATGCAGTGGAATAAATATAGTAAATAATAGATATAGTAAATAATAGTAGCACAATCTTTGTCTTCGTCCTCCAGAAATAATGTCTTCAAATCTTGAAATGCTCAGGCTGACTCGAGCGAATTGAAAAGACAAAACACTCGAGTCAAAGCTAAAAGATCTTATGTAAGTTAAATCAACGGAAATAAATATGAGTGGAGCGGCGCCAAACATGTTTACGGGGTTTGACATCTCCCATCCAGTGTCTAACATGAGTGTAGTAACTCAAGAGATGTTCGGGATTCACATCTCCTAAGGATACCTTAAACTATCTACTATGTAGTACAATACGCTATTATAATAATGTCTAAAGTAAAATAAACTATTAAAATAGCATTAAGGCGTTGCATTTTCCCCTTAACACATTTTATATATTCGCATAGTCTATACAGTACCGTAATTCCGCCCGTACTGGATGCCGTCAGAGGGCACTCCATAGGTATGGTACAAAACAAACTCGTAGAAGACGCGCTAGGGTAGGTGACAAGGCACAACTAGGCAATGCCAGGGTAGATGTAACGACCCGCCTTTTTGGACAGTTTAAACCGATGATCAAATACACATGCCGATTCCAAACCATTCAAAAGGGCAGATGTTATTGGGGTAAATAAGAAAAGAAAAGAAAGAGAAATAAAGGAAATGAAACAACACAGAATCTCGCAGCGGAACGATAAAATATAATAGTCAATATAAACAGTTCATGAAGCTGTTTACTATACTTAGACAATTATTTATACAACATTTATCAGAGTTATGCATATACAACAGAACAATTAAAATAATGCAGCAGATAGCATGATGCAAGGGTAATAATAGTAATAGTATTCCAAATCCTCGTCTTCATCCTCCAGAATAGATCTTCAAAAATCTGAAAAACTCAGGACTGACCCGAGCGTAATGAAAAGACAAAACACTCGAGTCAGGACTAAAATATCCCTATGAAAGTAAAATCAATCGTAAATAAATATGAGTGTAACGGCGTCAGAGATGTTTACGGGGTTTGACATCTCATATCCAGTGTCAACGTGCGTGCAATAACTCAAGAGATGTTACGGGATTTTCCATCTCTTAAGGATCCGTTAAACTATCTACTATGTAGTAATGTACGCTAAGTTGATAATGCCTATCAGTAATATAAAGTATCAAAATAGCGTTAAGGCGTTACCATAATCCCCCTTAACACATTTTTATAATGCCATAGTCTATACAGCACCGTAAGCCCCACCGTAAATTGGTGGTTATCAGAGGGTACCCCATAGGTATAACACAAAACAAAACGTAGTCGTCGCGAATAGGATAATCAGTATGACAAGGTACATGAGGCGATACCAACTAGGATACTAGTAGTTGCGTGATCCGGACTGATGTTGGCCATAGCCAGCAGCTACCCCAACACCGTGAAACAACACTCCCAAATCAAGGGGTGCACCCAAATCGAATCACAATGTAATAGATATGGTATCGAAGAAGTGTGTCCGCTAGAGGTGGCGAACCTCAATGGCCCGGCGCGGCTCCTATTTTAGTCATGTCAGGGGTCATCCAATATCGTTCTCTTTCTTCAGTCAACGCGTTCACTAAACCATCCACTTCATTCTGGATCAACACTCCGCGTATAATAGTTATTAAAGTGGTTTTCGGTATCGACAGAGAGTATGTCCATATCCGAACCCGGACTCTTTAATAACTACGTATTATTACACCGTTGGCTCTTTTACATTTCAAATCGATTCATAATTGATATCAAAATATCATATTCGCTTCAAAAATCAAATCCATTTCAAATATCATCGTATCCATTCAAATGTAAGATTCCGTTTCAAAAATCATTTTTCGCATCAATAACTCATTTCGGTTTCAAAATCAATTAGAATTTCAATTTAGGTTGCAACTTCATTTAACTCAATTCGTATTTAAATTCAAGATTTAAATATAAATAATCCACTTTATTGACCAGCCTAGAATTTTAGAAAATAGTTTTAAGTAGTTTTAAAAGTAGTTTTAAATAATTAAAATAGTTAAAATACTTAAAATCTTAAGATGGATTTGAAATAGATAAATTTAGTTTAAAATAATTTAAATTGGGTTAAGTAGATTTAAAATAGATTAAAACAGTTTAAGTATCCAAAATGGTTTATATAACCGAGTAATTTGGAAAACAAAATAAAACAGCTTCAAAACCAATCCATTTCAATTATAACTTCCCAATTCAAATCAATTTCAATTTCCATTCTACCGATTCGATTTCGATTCAAATCAATGTCAACTTTTACTTCAAATTAATTCAATTTTTCATTCACCTTTAATTTATTCAATTTCAATTTATATTGATTTTTGGCTTGATTTTTCAAAATATCAATTTTATAACACTTAACAAAATTTTCCATCAATATTCAAGTTTAAATCCAAATTTCAAATATGATTCAATTCCAAGCTCGATTTCAAAATATCATTTTTATATCACTTCTACTTAGTAATATTCAAAGCTCGAATTAAGGTTAAATCTTTAATAAATCAATTTTCGAAATTCAATCAAATCCCAATTTTTAAATGAATCATATTATTTAACAATTTCTTTTAACCAAAATTTATTTCAACATTCCAAAACTCAATTTTCGATAAATTCGATTTCTATAAATTTATTTCTATTTATAACTTTTAAATCAACATTTAAATAAATTTCAAATCAGCGATTTTTTTTAAAATTATTAATTTAGCCAATCCGGTGTCCGTATAAAATTTTCTATCCTATGGCCAAGTAATTTATTTATTTCAATTAAATGTCAGGGATGAATATATATCACCTAAACCAATCATAGTATCATATGTATGCATAACAGGTTATATATAAGCAAATAAACATCCAACATTTAAATATCAACCAATAGCATCCATCGAAATAAATCATCCAATAGACAATACAATTCATGGCAATTTCATAGCTATCAATGTCAGGTAATTTAATCGCAATTCAATTTCAATTTCAATTTAACTGTCAATTTAATTTTCAACAATTAATCCAAATGACAATCTATATGACAATTAAATTTTATAAAACAGTGACAAATAAAATCATAACACTTCATAATGTCAAATTTAACTAGCATAAAGATATTTAGTACGTTGTGAGCGTTATAAAGCACTCACCTTGATTTTTCGATTTTAAATCAAATCGAACGACATTCGATTTAACCCAAAATTTTCTCTAGCACCAAACGACTCCAATCCAATTCCATAGCGTAGTGCTCGTCCATACGATTCCATCGCAATTGTTTCGTGCGTTTTCGACCTCGTATGAAAAAGATATGAATTTTAGAAGTTACACGAATTTTTATTCATAAATTTTACAACATAAATTTCTATTTTTAACCTAAATCTAAATCATCACCGTCAATTCCTTAGCAAAGAAATCCAGGCCGTGGGCATCATCTTCTTTTCCCAGGCCATAAGAACGCACGCATATACCCATAGACGCCTCTATGCCCTAATACACGCAACTAATACAAGCATCTTCACATCGATCAGAGACCGGCGTTAGAATGCTCGATGCCAACTCCATCACCGGCCAGAGTGCGGCCCAGCTCGGTGGTCCCCAACCCTCGAACGATGTGCGCAAACAGTGGAGAACGCGGCCATCTCGTGCCTCCAAATGATGACGATAACCCATCGTCGCCGTATGAAATCCAAGATCTCTCAATGCTCTATGCTTTTCGTTTAGAAAGTTTTTCGAGTCGATGCTTGGATATGAAGAGATTAAGGGAAGAAGATGGGTGCTTTCTGGCCATTGATGTTTAATGGAGGCGGCCTGTAGCTAATTGAAACCCTAGTTTATAATTTTTTCCAAATTTATGAAGACAAGGGGCTATTTATAGGAAACGGCGAACTCTATTCATTCCGGATTTTCGAACTCCGATTTACGCGCGGTGACCAGCGTTTCTAGGGTTTATCCCGCGTTCCGGACACAATCGAACAGGTTTCGGAAGCTAATTCGATCGTCTGTGCGAGTTATAGCGATAAACGATCAATTTGAATTAAATCGATTTAAACGAATTTCTATGCGTTTTGGCTCGCCCCGGACAAACGGTAAATCCGATTGACATGAAATTTGAAATCTTACAATAATATCACATTACGAATCCGATGAAACTAGTTTCGTCGAAATCCGAGACCGTTTGAAAAAATGACTATTTTAACTCGCCAAATTAATATTAAAAAAATTTCAACGCGTTTCGAGCTGCCACGGTCAAACGACAACTCCGATTGCTACGAAAATTGAAATCCGATAATAACTAACTATTACGGATCCAATGGAACTAGTTTCATCCAATTCTGAGACTGTTCAAAATTTGGCTATTTTCCAATCGATAATTAAATATTAAAATATTCAATTTTCACAAATTTACTTTTAATTCGATTTTAAAAGTTCTACAACATCATTCTAACTTTAATATGATAAAATAAAATTTTACAAATCATTTTTAATCATATTAAACTCGTTATTCAATTATCCAATAAATTCCAATTGTAAAATCTTATTAACACTATTATAATCCCAATATAACTTACATTCACTTTGGAAACCAATTTGAATCATATTAAATCAAATTTCAATTTTTCACTCTATTTTCATATATTAATTTTCCATATCAAATTAATCATATCTAATTCGGAATTTAATTATTCAAACATTTGTAATATTAAATTTAGTTAAATTTTGATTATTCTCTAATCACTATCTTTTGAAATATTCAAACGGACTTATAAAATTTAACAAATTCAAATTATAGAACAACCATTTCCATTATACGGTTATCCGATTCCCATTATTAAATTATTCAATAAATTCCAAATATTAAATATAAACAATTTCGCTTATCCAATAATTCATTATCTTTTGAAATATTGGAATTGAACTTATAAGATTCAACTTTTAAACCAATTCACAATTTAGAACACTATTTTCATTTTACAGTTATTCAATTATTCAATAAGTTTTAAATATTTAGTTGAAACAATTTACCTGTTCAATATTCAATATTTGATTTTAAATAGATTTTACTTAACAATCAATTACTCTATTATACCCAATGAATTCAACATTTATTATCCTATTCAACTTTTGGTTGCAAAGGCATTCACTAAGAAGCTTTTATTTTTCATTACTTGTAATTATTATCGCAATTCATTCCAGTTATTATTATTCTAAACGAATTACAAATTTTTTCCTAACACTAAATCACGAAATCTTATTAAATTAGATATTTTAATTATCGAAAATTTACGGGTCGTTACACCCTCCCCCACCCAAAACTTTTCGTCCCCGAAAAGGAAAAAGAAGGGAAAAGGAACTAAGTATAGAATTCAACATTAGATATATTTTATTCACAGTTACCTACTTATAAAACAATGAAATTCCGTTTATAAAGTCATAACTACGCTTTCGCTAAGTTACTCCGAACGGCTTTCTAACCTTAAAAGTTAGTTATCAAAACAAGTTATAAAAAATTTTAAAACTTGAAAAATTTTCTAACACCCGGATTTTACGGAAAATTTCGGCAGAGTCTCCTTTGCGCGGCTCGATCGGTACAGCTACAAAACGCCTCTATGGGCCCCAAACCAACAAAAGAAAATCAAAAGCCAGGTGGCTCATCGAAAATCACCAAATCCAATGATAAAATAAACATGTACCTTATATTTTTATTAGCGAGCATATACGACTAATATAACGCGAAAGCGAGCTCCAAATGCGAAGCAAGCGCAATCCGCACCTACTAAACACTCAACAAATCATGAGAAACATGCATATATGAAAATAATATCAATATACATCATATAGCAACATAACAACTACATGTGCCAACATAGCAAATGCAACAAACAACAAATGCATCCACCAAATCAATTATCATCCAACTATCATCCAACAAATCCATAACCAATAAATATATATTCACTCCTCATTAATATTTATTTACTTGGTTTTCCATTTTAATCACAGTTGATTCATTAACATTGGACTTTTACTAACATTCATTCTCAATTCAATTAGTTAACATTCACTAATTTATATTTTCATTAGTTCACTTCCAATTTGAATCAAATTAAATTCTATTTAAATTCATTTAAATTCCCATTTGATTTCAATGATTTATAGCTTTCAATTTCATTAACACTTAATGAATTATACACAATCAACTAACAATCATATAACAACCAAATCATACCCAACGTAACCAACTTATTAAATTTTACATCAAATTTGGTTTATCTCTTTTATATATCCTGTTATATAATTTTAAAAGAATCATTTTCTATTTGGCATCTTAAATTTCCAATATTAACTTTAATTAAGTCCGTAAGCCATATATATATCATCCGTGAGCAATCTCAATCTAATCGCTTATTCGATCACACAATTTCACTTCCAAACTAGTATCGTTCACACGACTCTCTAGTGCGGACTCATATTTGGTTCCTTGATTGGAAACTGTTACTCTCCTTGCATAGCCATATACTATGATAGAGAATTCCAGAATCAAACCAAAATCCATATCCAGGGTTCGCCGTCGAAAATCGAGTGAAAAATCCTAACTTGGATCGATATAAATCATCTCGAAATTTTGTGCTCGAATTTGGATCAAATCGTTATGCGAATAAAATAATATACGTACAATCTCACGTATTACCTTCCAATGGATTTCTATCCAATTTATCTATACTAAATTATTTTATTGACTTTTATATATTTTTCTCTCACTTAATTACTCACAATCCATTATTCAGTTAGTATATTCATTTCTTTACATAGCATATTCTTTAACATTATCTTTTCTTAAACATCATATCAAAGAATTTGCTTACTCAAGTTCATTTTAACATTCTATATAAGTTAATTAAATTCAATTTCATTTTCCAATTGATTCTTAGCTATACCTAATTCTTTTGTTTACATTTACTCCATATTCATAGTTTCAGTTAATACAAATTTATTTGTGGAACATTTTTTTAATCATCACCTTAGTTTATAGTCATTCCATAAAAGTCTAACTTCTCATATATGACTTTTCTTAGTTTACAGTTATCTTAAAGGTTACAAATTCAATTATTTTGTTTCTTATG
Organism: Allium cepa; assembly: GCA_030765085.1. Classification (NCBI taxonomy): domain Eukaryota; kingdom Viridiplantae; phylum Streptophyta; class Magnoliopsida; order Asparagales; family Amaryllidaceae; genus Allium; species Allium cepa. The sequence continues at coordinate 133,483,633 of CM060941.1, read as the reverse complement.
CAATTTATATTTATTTTCTATAACCAGTTTACAAAAGATATTATACAATTCATTTGTCTTCTTTCTTAAGTTCACTTACTTGTTCCATTTATCCATTCATCATTTCATGTTATTATTTAAGTATATAACCTTTTTATCACAACCAAATTTTCATTTATATACATTTTAATTCCTTTTTGAGTTTTCCTTACTTGTATACTTCAATTATTTTCAGTTTCTGTTTATTTGTACAATATCTCATCACATATCCAAAACATCATTTTAGCTTCTTAATATTTGGTAAGTCGTATTATATATTATTAGAATTCAAATTTGGTACTATACAAATTTATAGAATTTCATTTTACTAATTTAGAATGTTCACAATTTAATTTGTTTAAATCCTCTTTACCTCTCAACTTTAAAGTTTTCCCAAACAATAGCTTAGATATCTCAATCCTCTTATTTTATAAACTCTGGTTATTCACATTTCATTCAAATAATTTGAAAATTTCTAATTAACATTACTTAGAATTTTAAATGCCCGGTTCTTTTCAAATCGTTTGAAATAAACATATATACTTGTATCCCTCTTTTTTCTTTTTTTTTAACATATCAAATCATACCTTTGGAGTTTAAACCAAAACCCATTTACCCAAAATAATTTCGAAGAAATGCAAAGCTTCTTAGAAGCCTCCCCCACTTTGAGACTCGAAAATGAATGTCGATGATGTTGCGCAGTCATCACCGAAATTATTTTCCAGCGACATAAGAGAGGAGTACTGAATTCATTCCTTCTTAAAAATCCTTTCAAAATATTTCCATAAACATTTTCCAAATAATATTACTATATATTTCTTCAGAGCTTTGCGAACCATTTTCAAAATCCCGGGTCTTAAATTCAATATTTTCCAATTTAAATCTATTTTAATTTATAAGTCACCTTTATAAAACATTCTTATAGGATTTTCTTTCTTAAAACATTCCACAAGTGTTTTATCATTGTTTATTTTGTAGTTCAGCTTATTTATTAAATTACAATATCTGATTAATGATAATAACCAATATTTTCATTTCTAACATCCATGTAAACTAGATAAGTCACAATAATTTCTGAAAATTTTCTTTATATACAAAATATAATTAGAGCAAAATTATTTCAAAACAATACTATGTCGAATTGTTTTGTTTAAGTGTTTAGAGATCCCTATCAATAACGTTAATTACTCGTATTGACTAGAATCCATAAGCCACTCAACAAATCAACCGACACAATAAAAAACATTTTATATCACTAACAAATACGCTCTCTCATATGTATACACTCAGCGACTCATCATAGGGTATTACTACCCTATTTATAAAGAGTCAGACCCCACAAAGCTAAGGTTATCGCTAAACTAAAGCTCTGATACCAACTGTAACGACCCGTCTTTTTAGACAGTTTAAACCGACGATCAAATACACATGCCGATTCCAAACCATTCAAAAGGGCAGATGTTATTGGGGTAAATAAGAAAAGAAAAGAAAGAGAAATAAAGGAAATGAAACAACACAGAATCTTGCAGCGGAACGATAAAATATAATAGTCAATATAAACAGTTCATGAAGCTGTTTACTATACTTAGACAATTATTTATACAACATTTATCAGAGTTATACATATACAACAGAACAATTAAAATAATGCAGCAGATAGCATGATGCAAGGGTAATAATAGTAATAGTATACCAAATCTTCGTCTTCATCCTCCAGAATAGATCTTCAAAAATCTGAAAAACTCAGGACTGACCCGAGCGTAATGAAAAGACAAAACACTCGAGTCAGGACTAAAATATCCCTATGAAAGTTAAATCAATCGTAAATAAATATGAGTGTAACGGCGTCAGAGATGTTTACGGGGTTTGACATCTCATATCCAGTGTCAACCTGCGTGCAATAACTCAAGAGATGTTACGGGATTTTCCATCTCTTAAGGATCCATTAAACTATTTACTATGTAGTAATGTACGCTAAGTAGATAATGCCTATCAGTAATATAAAGTATCAAAATAGCGTTAAGGCGTTACCATAATCCCCCTTAATACATTTTTATAATGCCATAGTCTATACAGCACCGTAAGCCCCACCGTAAACTGGTGGATATCAGAGGGTACCCCATAGGTATAACACAAAACAAAACGTAGTGGTCGCGAATAGGATAATCAGTATGACCAGGTACATGAGGCGATACCAACTAGGATACTACTAGTTGCGTGATCCGGACTGATGTTGGGCATAGCCAGAAGCTACCCCAACACCGCGAAACAACACTCCCAAATCAAGGGGTGCACCCAAATCGAATCACAAATGTAATAGATATGGTATCGAAGAAGTGTGTCCGCTAGAGGTGGCGAACCTCAATGGCCCGACGCGGCTCCTGTTTTAGTCATGTCAGGGGTCATCCAATATCGTTCTCTTTCTTCAGTCAACGCGTTCACCAAACCATCCACTTCATTCTGGATCAACACTCCACGTATAATAGTTATTAAAATGGTTTTCGGTATCGACAGAGAGTATGTCCATATCCGATCCCGGACTCTTTAATAACTACGTATTATTACACCGTTGGCTCTTTTACATTTCAAATCGATTCATAATTGATATCAAAATATCATATTCGCTTCAAAAATCAAATCCATTTCAAATATCATCGTATCCATTCAAATGTAAGATTCCGTTTCAAAAATCATTTTTCGCATCAATAACTCATTTCGGTTTCAAAATCAATTCGAAATTCAATTTAGGTTGCAACTTCATTTAACTCAATTCGTATTTAAATTCAAGATTTAAATATAAACAATCCACTTTATTGACCAGCCTAGAACTTTAGAAAATAGTTTTAAGTAGTTTTAAAAGTAGTTTTAAATAATTAAAATAGTTAAAATACTTAAAATCTTAAGATGGATTTGAAATAGATAAATTTAGTTTAAAATAATTTAAATTGGGTTAAGTAGATTTAAAATAGATTAAAACAGTTTAAGTATCCAAAATGGTTTATATAACCAAGTAATTTGGAAAACAAAATAAAACGGCTTCAAAACCAATCCATTTCAATTATAACTTCCCAATTCAAATCAATTTCAATTTCCATTCTACCGATTCGATTTCGATTTCGATTCAAATCAATGTCAACTTTCACTTCAAATTAATTCAATTTTTCATTCACCTTTAATTTATTCAATTTCAGTTTATATCGATTTTTGGCTTGATTTTTCAAAATATCAATTTTATAACACTTAACAAAATTTTCCATCAATATTCAAGTTTAAATCCAAATTTCAAATATGATTCAATTCCAAGCTCAATTTCAAAATATCATTTTTATATCACTTCTACTTAGTAATATTCAAAGCTCGAATTAAGGTTAAATCTTTAATAAATCAATTTTCGAAATTCAATCAAATCCCAATTTTTAAATTTCAAAGTCTCGAATCATATTATTCAACAATTTCTTTTAACCAAAATTTATTTCAACATTCCAAAACTCAATTTTCGATAAATTCGATTTCTATAAATTTATTTCTATTTATAACTTTTAAATCAACATTTAAATAAATTTCAAATCAGCGATTTTTTTAAAATTTATTAATTTAGCCAATCCGGTGTCCGTATAAAATTTTCTATCCTATGGCCAAGTAATTTATTTATTTCAATTAAATGTCAGGGATGAATATATATCACTTAAACCAATCATAGTGTCATATGTATGCATAACAGGTTATATATAAGCAAATAAACATCCAACATTTAAATATCAACCAATAGCATCCATCGAAATAAATCATCCAATAGACAATACAATTCATGGCAATTTCATAGTTATCAATGTCAGGTAATTTAATCGCAATTCAATTTCAATTTCAATTTAACTGTCAATTTAATTTTCAACGATTAATCCAAATGACAATCTATATGACAATTAAATTTTATAAAACAACGACAAATAAAATCATAACACTTCATAATGTCAAATTTAACTAGCATAAAGATATTTAGCATGTTGTGAGCGTTATAAAACACTCACCTTGATTTTTCGATTTTAAATCAAATCGAACGACGTTCGATTTAACCCAAAATTTTCTCTAGCTCCAAACGACTCCAATCCAATTCCATAGCGTAGTGCTCGTCCATACGATTCCATCACAACTGGTTTCGTGCGTTTTCGACCTCGTATGAAAAAGATATGAATTTTAGAAGTTACACGAATTTTTATTCATAAATTTTACAACATAAATTTCTATTTTTAACCTAAATCTAAATCATCACCGTCAATTCCTTAGCAAAGAAATCCAGGCCGTGGGCATCATCTTCTTCTCCCAGGCCATAAGAATGCACGCATATACCCATAGCCGCCCCTATGCCCTAATACACGCGACTAATACAAGCATCTTCACATCGATCAGAGACCGGCGTTAGAATGCTCGACGCCAACTCCATCACCGGCCAGAGTGCGGCCCAGCTCGGTGGTCCCCAACCCTCGAATGACGTGCGCAAACGGTGGATAACGCGGCCATCTCGTGCCTCCAAATGATGACGATAACCCATCATCGCCGTATGAAATCGAAGATCTCTCAATGCTCTACGCTTTTCGTTTAGAAAGTTTCTCGAATCGATGCTTGGATATGAAGAGATTAAGGGAAGAAGATGGGTGCTTTCTGGCCATTAATGTTTAATGGAGGCGGCCTGTAGCTAATTGAAACCCTAGTTTATAATTTTTTCCAAATTTATGAAGACAAGGGGCTATTTATAGGAAACGGCGAACTCTATTCATTTCGGATTTTCGAACTCCGATTTACGCGCGGTGACCGGCATTTCAAGGGTTTATCCCGCGTTCCGGACACAATGTAATAGGTTTCGGACGCTAATTCGATCGTCTGTGCAAGTTATAGCGATAAACGATCAATTTGAATTAAATCGATTTAAACGAATTTCTATGCGTTTTGGCTCGCCCCGGACAAACTGTAAATCCGATTGACATGAAATTTGAAATCATACAATAATATCACATTACGGATCCGATGAAACTAGTTTCGTCGAAATCCAAGACCGTTTGAAAAAATGACTATTTTAACTCGCCAAATTAATATTAAAACAATTTCAACGCGTTTCGAGCTGCCACGGTCAAACGACAACTCCGATTGCTACGAAAATTAAAATCCGATAATAACTAACTATTACGGATCCAATGGAACTAGTTTCGTCCAATTCTGAGACTGTTCAAAATTTGGCTATTTTCCAGTTTATAATTAAATATTAAAATATTCAATTTTCTCAAATTTACTTTTAATTCGATTTTAAAAGTTCTACGACATCATTCTAACTTTAGTATGATAAAATAAAATTTTACAAATCATTTTTAATCATATTAAACTCGTTATTCAAATATCCAATAAATTCCAATTGTAAAATCTTATTAACACTATTATAATCTCAATATAACTTACATTCACTTTGGAAACCAATTTGAATCATATTAAATCAAATTTAATTTTTTCACTCTATTTTCATATATTAAATTTCCATATCAAATTCGGAATTTAATTATTCAAACATTTGTAATATTAAATTTAGTTAAATTTTGATTATTCTCAAATCACTATCTTTTGAAATATTCAAACGGACTTATAAAATTGAACAAATTCAAATTATAGAACAATCATTTCCATTATACGGTTATCCAATTCCCATTATTAAATTATTCAATAAATTCCAAATATTAAATATAAACAATTTCGCTTATCCAATAATTCATTATCTTTTGAAATATTGGAATTGAACTTATAAGATTCAACTTTTAAACCAATTCACAATTTAGAACACTATTTTCATTTTACAGTTATTCAATTATTCAATAAGTTTTAAATATTTAATTTAAACAATTTACCTGTTCAATATTCAATATTTGATTTTAAATAGATTTTACTTAACAATCAATTACTCTATTATACCCAATGAATTCAACATTTATTATCCTATTCAACTTTTGGTTGCAAAGGCATTCACTAAGAAGCTTTTATTTTTCATTACTTGGATAATTATTGTCGCAATTCATTCCAGTTATTATTATTCTAAACGAATTACAAATTTTTCCTAACACTAAATCACGAAATCTTATTAAATTTGCTATTTTAATTATCGAAAATTTACGGGTCGTTACAGTAGATAAACTAATTACACTTCCGGACTGGTGGTAACGCATAGCAGCTACTACCACCCATCTCGAAACACACTCCCAAGAAAAATCACGGGTGGCAATATAGTGTCGATGGAGTGTGCCCGATCAGTGGAATGACCTCACTTGGCCCGTCGATTGCTCCTGTTTTAGCCACCTTAAGCCAACTCACGAGAGTCAGGTCCACGTATATACCTCATATAGGATCGTCGCCACCATCCGACTTCATTCTGGAATCTTCACCACGTACACAGTTGTCAAAGTGGTTTTCGGTATTAGCAAAGAGTGTGACAGTATCCGATCTCGGTCTCTTTAACAACCAATTTCTTATTACACACCGGATGGTTCTTTTGTATTTCAAAAGTCAATCCGCAATTTGTGTCAAAATATCATATTCTCAAAACCGTCACTTTCGAAATTATATTCACCTTCGGACCATATTCACTTTCAAATTCATATCGTTTTCAAAAAATACAATTTCTTCCAAAATCATATTTCCAAAATAGGTTCAATCCTTACTTCAAAATCATCATATCCCATTAGTTAACATTAAATCCCAATTTAGCTCATAACATCATTAACCATATTCACCTTAAAATCAAGAATTTGAATATAACCCATCCATTTTACTTAGTTTTGGAATTTAGAAGAAAATAGTCTTAAATAATTATAAATAGTTAATATAGATTTAAAATAGATTAAATATAATTAGAATAGATTAAATAGCTTTAATAGTTTTAAAATAAGTTAAAACAGGTTAAAATAGTTTATACTTTGAAAATCTTAATAATTAGAAATTTTGAAATAATATATTTTTAAAACAGTTTATATTAAAACATGAATCTGGAATTAACATCAAATTAAACTATTCATTTCATTTCAACACATTTGGACCATCAACAAACCAAATTCCAAACCTTTCAATTTAATGTTTCAATAAACTATTGAATTTCATATCGTTTCAATCCATGTTCAAAATTTCAATTCGGATTACTCCAATTTCAAAATATTTTAAGGTTATTTTCAAACAACTTCAATAAATTAATTTCGATAGAATTTCATTTATACTTAAAAGTTTAACTTTAAATTTCCAATTTGATTTCTTAAAGCAGTTCCTTTTAAACCAATTCACATTTCAACACAAAACTTGATTTTTTCCAATAATACTTTAATTTAGACAAATCAAATTTTACTTCAAAATATCATTTAATTCCATTTAAAAATTAAGGATTTTAAAATCATTTAATTTAACAAATCCGGTGTCTGTATATAATTCTGTATCCTAGGGTCAAGTGATACGGATATTTATCATTTCAATCCGCAATTTAAAATTTCACGATTATATATCATTTCAAACCGCAATCCTGAAATAAATAACATCCATAAAATCGCTCGAATCTATTTTTTCAACCCATAACAATTTTTTCTTAATCTATATATCATTCAGGCATGTATCATTTCAACCCATAATGAACTTGCAGATTATAACGATATAAAATACAACATCCATTCATCAAATATCTACAATCAACATCCATCACAATCATCATCCAAATTAATCAACAAATATCAGTATAGAACTGATAATCGATGATAGGTTCTTAACTGGCAATTTATATTCAATACTAAATTAAATAACGATTTAATTCAAATAAATTCAAATTAACTGAGATGATGATTTAAAATATACCAAACAGTCATAAATAAATTTCTAATCACATCATAAATTAAATTTAACAAACATAAGAAATTTTAGAAGTTGTGAGTGGGTTAAAACACCCACCTTTGAATTTAAACCGAATTTAAATTCATTTTAAACCCAAAAATCAAACAGCCTTAGAATTCATCCAAACCAGTGTCATAATGTCCGAAATTTCGGTACGATTCCAATGGATCAAACTGCGCGTGAAACGGACCTCGTATGTAAAAGATATTAACATTAGAAGATAATTAGATCTTGAATTTTAAAACAAATTAAATAATAAAATATTACCACGTCATACCCTGTTCTTCCTCAATCCCGTTCGCTCGACACTCAACAACCCGCTTCACTGATCCGTCGTCAGCACTTATGCCCGCCTCTGGCCATCGCCTCCCCAGGCGACTCCGATGATCACCCCTCCGGCTAGCATACCACCTCGCATATGCTCGAGTCGAGCCCCAAACCCAGTGCCACCATCCAATTCGAGCCCTAAATTGAATTTCTCACGACGATCAAACCGATGAAACGACGAACCAGACATGCCAATGAACTCGGCGAGGCCCTCTCCACGTCGTGGTATCGTCGATTTGATGATCCATTGAAGTCCATCAGGACGAAACGAACGTTCGCGAGTTGTTCTTCAATTTCTGGACAAAAAGTGATTCAAATTGGAAAACAAATTACAAATCTGAGATGCACTCGTCGAGAGCTTCAAATCGATATATAATTCGATATAGTTTGAGGAATTTGAATTTTCTGATTTGCTTTTGAATTTGCAATTGAATTGGGAATTTGTTTGTCTTCCATTGGAATGAGGAGTTGAGAAGGAAATGTACGTACAGACAAATGGAAATGAGGAGTGGCTAGGGTTTATAACGAGGTATTTATAGAGAGAGCTGAAAATAGAAAGAATGGAACAGATTGATTGAACGATAAACGACCCGAAAAGCCCGTTTCGACTCCGACATGAAAATGGATCAACCCATATATGAAAATGGGTGTTTTCAAATATTTTAAAATCAATGAAACAGGTTTCAAGTTCTAATTCCATCGTATGAATAAGCTATGATAAAATCAGCTTATTTCAAATTGATTTCAATTGAATTTAATTTAATTGATTTCTAGGCGTTTCAAGCCCATACGATCAAATGATGAGTCCGATCGTTACAAAAATTGAAATCCTATAATAATTCACCGTTATGGATCCGGTGAAACTGGTTTCGTCGAAATCCGAGTCAGTGGCCGAAATGGCTATATTTCAGTTAATTAAATAAATTAATATTAAACTAATTAAATCATTTTCAATTCAAATTTTAATTATTTACAAATCCTATCATTTTGGGTTACTTAGTAATTTGTAACTCTTTATAACAAATTTCCATATAAATTAAATGATGCATATTTCACCAATTTCAAAGTTTAAAATTTCAATTCCAATATATTTAGAGATTATAAATTAAGTTTCCAATAATTCAATTAAATTTGTTTTCCATTTGATATTCAATCAATTTCATCTTATGGTATAATTATCATGGTTTATACCTTAGTGCATTAATAAATTCCAAGTTCATCAAATTTCAATTAACGTAGTAGTTAATATCATTAAATTGCTAAATTTGATTTCCAATTCTATTTAATAGGCTAAATAAATAGGTAACACAAAATAATTGTTACCATTAATTTTTATTTCATTTATAAGTTTATTACTTACAACAAATGCTATCATTAGTTTCATAACACTAATTTAATCATTTCCATTCGTTACACATTATTTTATCAGTAAGTTAACATTTTAAATTATCAATTACCTTTTATATCCCATTATAAATTAATGCACACATTAATTAAGATTTTAATCCAATTAATCATTTTATCTAGGTTTCATTCTTTTATTACATCTACTATTACTTTATGAATAAAATTAACATTTCTTATTCGTTTTTCTACACAGTCTCAGTTATTGTCTTAATCATATTAATGCAACATTAAAGTTCACTTAAATCTAATTGATTTCCCATTTTAATTTAATAGACCAAATAAACAGGTAACTTATAAAAATCGTTACCATAACTTTTAATCACACTTATGAATTCATTATTCACAAACAAATGTTACAATTCTTATATAATATTGATTTTTATTCAATTACCATTAACTATCAATTTTATAAATAATTAAATATTTACAGTTGTTCTTATATATCCAATTAATAACCAAGTATAACATTTTGCATCATTTTCATTGATTGGAGTTACATTCAAATTATTAATAATTAGCTTTAATTATCGTTTGTTACATTGCATTTCAATATTCATTTCATTATTAAATTATGAATTTTTATTTCTTTCCACATTTAATTAACAAGATCTTATTAAATTAACAAATTTAATTATCAAAATTTACGGGCCGGTACACTCTCCCCCACTCAAAACTTTTCGTCCTCGAAAAGGAAAAAGAAGGTTAAAGAAAGAATTAAGCAATCAATATATCTTATTCAAAATATTAAATTTATAAACAAATAAATTTACAAAATTAATTAATTTAAATAAAATATATCAATATATAACCATATATCCTTTCAAACTCAAAGTAATAAAGTTTGGAAAACATTTCTCAAAATTTTCTAAGTCCAAAAATTTTCGAAAATTTTCGGCAGAGTCTCCTTTGTATGGAGAGGCTCGGAAGAAATTATAATATCATTAAAACAATATATATCATAATTTTTCAAAATAATATATCCCAACAACATCAAAAAAAATATAATATCACGGAAACGTATCTATTTGTCGGGCAATTAACGCTTATTTTATGAACCCAAAAGCAGTAGCACTTGCTTCCGTAACCTGTTTTCACTTATATAATCCCAAAAAGAGTTAATAATTATATAAAACTAAATATTTAAAGTTGTTTCAACCATCAACAAACAAATCAATATAAAACAACAATCACTTGCACCCACAGCATAAAATCATCATATGAAATCAACACAAATCAATTATCCATACATATCAACCAAAACAAATAGTTTGTTCGGGTTAAGACACTTTTAATCACATAGAATGGCAATTAACTACTAAGTATACCTTTTACTCAACAGTCTTAGATAAAACTCAATAGATTATTCATACGTCCAAATAATTAGAAGTATCATTACCCAAACAATCCATAAACCAACACAAACAACAATTTCAACAATAAATCAAGTTCATTCTTTTTAATTCCATTTCTCAATGATCATTTCTTTAGTTTACATTTATTCCTTACAACATTCAATTTCCATTCATTCATTTAGTGTTTATTTCATTTATTACTTACAAAAATCCATTTTCATTTATTCATATCATATCAATTCCTTTTTATTGCATTATACTCATTCATTCATTACTTAATTTCATTTATTTACAATCATTTATCTATAGTACTCATGTTCAATTCAATTACTCAACATATCAATTCATTAACTTAAGTTTATAATCTTCTACTTACAATACTTACTATCTATCACATTTTATATAATAACATTTCAATTATAACTTAGGTTTATAACATCAAATTCTTATTTATAAAAGTAATTCATTAAACACTTCCATTATTTAAGTTTTGCTTGTATAATATTCCAATACATTTTCTTATTAAACATTAAAACTTTTAATATTTTGGTAATATATATATATATATATATATATATATATATATGTTTCTAAGAATGAAATTAAAAGTTACGCAAGTTCATCTTATTTCATTTTAGTAAATACATGTTCAGTAGTTACCGTTTCTTATATTTTATATTCTATTTATTTACAGGTTACCCGTTTCAAATTTCTCATATGCTTCATTTACACTTTAGCACATAATTTATTATTTTCATTTAGAGGTTTCAATTATTAAATAGTTAAAATTTCCATTTCATTACAATAATTTAAATTTCTAGTCAATAGAAACTTAAGGACTAAATACCGGGCTTCATTTCAAATCATTTAAAATAATATATAATTATATATACTCATAGCTTTTATATCCAATCATATTTAAACTTTGAAATTCATATTTGTTTATCAAAATAAATCGACAGTATAACTACTTCAATGGCCTTCCCACTTTGAAACTCGAAAATGAATGTCGATGATGCATGCACTCATTATCGAAAATTATTTTCCAACGACAGAAATGAGAGTATATAACTTATTTCTTTCCAAAATTTCTTTAAAACAATTCTTTCAAAATATATTGAAAAATTTATATCAAAAAATAATTCTAAATAATATTATTATTATATTCCAAAATCATTCGAAAGAAAGTTTCGAAACCCCGAAACTTAAGTTCTAAATTTCCAATTTTCATTTTTTTTATCAAATCTTATTTTCAACCAATATTCATAAATTTCACTACTTAACAAACAACATATTAAAACCAAATATATATCATTTATAAATCATTATTTTATACATAAAATACACGATAGGTAAAATTATTTCATTTACCTATATTTCAAAACAAATATTGTGTCGATCTGTCCTATTAAGTGTTTAGAAATCCCTATCGATGTCATAGCATCCTATGCGCCAACCAGAATTTATAAGTACAAAACAGAACAAATTAACACAATATAAAAATCTTTTATAACATTAACAAATACGCTCTCTCATATATACACTCTTAATGACTCATTCCAGGGTATTTCTACCCTATTTAATACGAGTCAGACCCCATAAAGCTAAGGTTATCGCTAAAGCAAAGCTCTGATACCAACTGTAACATCCCGCCTTTTTGGACAGTTTAAACTGACGATAAACCACACATGTCAGACTCAAACCATAGAGAATGACGGATTGTTATTCAGGTGAATAAGAAAAGGCAGAGAAAGAAAAAACAAACAGAATCTTGCAGCAGAATGACAAAATATAATAATCAAATAACAGTTCATGAAGCTGTTTACAAAACATTTGATTTGTACTAATACAATACAAAATCAGAGTTACACATATCAGAGATAAATAAATAATGCAGCGGAACATTATGAATGCGGTGGAATAAATATAGTAAATAATAAATATAATAAATAATAGTATCACAAATCTTCATCTTCGTCCTCCAGAAATAAGGTCTTCAAATCTTGAAATGCTCAGGCTGACCCTAGCGAATTGAAAAGACAAAACACTCGAGTCGGAACTGAAAGATCGTATGTAAGTTAAATCAAAGGAAATAAATATGAGTTGAACGGCGTCAGAGATGTTTGTAGGGTTTGACATCACCTATCCAGTGTCTAACGTGAGTGCAGTAACTCAAGAGATGTTCGGGATTCACATCTTCTAAAGATCCGTTAAACTATCTACTATGTAGTACAATACACTATTATAATAGTGTCTAAAGTAAAGCAAACTATTAAAATAGCGTTAAGGCATTACATTTTCCCCCTTAACACATTTTATATATTCCCATAGTCTATACAGTACCGTAATTCCAGCCGTACTGGACGCCGTCAGAGGGCACTCCATAGGTGTGGTGCAAAACAAACTCGTAGAAGGCGCGCTAGGGTAGGTGACACGGCACAACTAGACAATGCCAGGGTAGATATACCAATCACACTTCCGGACTGGTGGTAACGCATAGTAGCTACTACCGTCCACCTCGGAATAGACTCCCGAGAAAAATCGCGAGTGGCCACCAAATAAATCAAAAGTCAGAATATAGTATCGATGGAGTGTGCCTGATCGGAGGAATGACGTCACTTGGCCCGTCGATTGCTCCTGTTTTAGCCACCTTTAGCCAACTCATGGGAGTCAGGTCCACATATATGCCTCATATAGGATCGTAGCCACCATCCTACTTCAATCCGGAATCTCCACCACGTACACAGTTGTCAAAGTGGTTTTCGGTATTGGCAGAGGGTACGACAATATCCAATCCTGGTCTCTCTTACAACCAATCGCTTATTACACACCGGATGGTTCTTTTATATTTCAAAAGTCAATTGGCAATTTGAATCAAAATATCATATTCTCAAAACCGTCACTTTGAAATTATATTCACCTTCGAATCATATTCACTTTCAAAATAATATCATTTTCAAAAATCATAATTTCTTCCAAAATCATATTTCCAAACTAGGTTCAATCCTTACTTCAAAATCATAATATCCTATTAGTTAACATTTGAATCCAAACATAGGTTATAATATCATTAACCATATTCACTTTAAAATAAAGAATTTGAATATAACCCATCCATTTTCGTAACATCTTGCCATTTTGGACCATTCAAATCGATAATAAAACTACAAATCGGACTTGAATAATTCAAAACAACGAATTGCTAATAAAATTTGAAGCAAATAAAATCAATCACAGAATCACAAACATAGAATATCAAAATAACTTCATAGCAGAATAAAATAAACATAGGAGCTCATGAAGCTCCTAGATACAAAGTCTCAAAACTAATACATAATACCAAGTCTGGAAACAAATACACTTGGAAAGTTAGACGCATAAGTCCTCTACTACAAAAGCAAAAGATGAGTGGAAATAACTGGAATAAAATATCAAGCAGACTGCTAAATTCTAGCGGATCTCTATCTCCAAAAGAGGATGAAACCAAAGCTGTTAAGCTCAGACTGACCTGAGCATAAAGAAAAACACAAAATACTCGAGTCAGAACATACATACTTATAAAATGTAAATCGACTCAAGTGAACTGCAAAAGAAATGCATCAGTAATTTAAAGGATGCTTGGGATCGCCCATCCTTTAAGGATCCGTTAAACTATCTACTATGTAGTAATACGCTATTATAATAATGTCGAAAGTAAAGTAAACTATTAAAGTAGCATTAAGGCTTAACATTTTCCACCTTAACACATTTATATATTCCCATAATCTATATAGTAACATAATCCCGCCCATACTGGACGCAGTCAGAGGGCACTCCATAGGTACGTACAAAACAAACCCGTAGAAGGCACGCTAGGGTAGGTGACACGGCACAACTAGATAATGGAAGGGTAGATATACCAATTACGCATCTGGACTATTGGTAACGCATAGCCGCAACTACCGCCAAACTCGATCCACACTCCCGATTCAAAGGTGTGCACCAAATCAATCACAACGTAATAGAATGGCTAACGATGAAGTGTGTTTGATCGGAGGTGCTACCTCACTTGGCCCGAGAATCGCTTCTGCCACCTTATGCCAACTCACAGGAGTCGGGTCCACGTATTTATGCCTTTCGAATCGTCGCCACCATCCTACTTCATTCTGGGATCTCCCCTGCATACACAGTTGTCAAAGTGGTTTTCGGTATCGACAGAGAGTATGCGCATATCCAATCCCAATCTCTTTAACAACCAATCGTTATTATAACCCATGGTTATATAAATTTCAAATGGCTTATATTTCAAATCAAACATATTCCTTTCAAAACCATATAAATTCCATATCATTATTCTTTTTAAAATTATATTCATTTTTCCAAAGTCGTAACACTTCCAAATTCATTTAATTACAACCCCTTGAAACATAAATGTTTAGAGGTCATAACACTTTAAAAATGTAACCTTTAACCATAACATATAACCCTTTAGAAAATTGTAGCATTCTGAAAATGTCATTTTTAAGAAAACGCACCAGAATAGAAGTGCTGCTGCAAGGATTCGCAGCAGCGCAGAACTGCTATGGTAGGAATTCGCAGTAGTGCAAAAGTGCTTTGTAAGAATTCGCAGCAGTGCAGAACTGTTACTGTAAGAATCCATAGCAGTGTAGAATTGTTACAGTAAGGAAATCGCAGCAGTGCAGACTTATTTAAGTAGGAAATCGCAGCAGTTTTGAATTGTTACCGTAAGAAATCGCAGCAGTTTTGAATCGTTACTGTAATACTTCCTACTACCATAGTTTATGCAATCAAATAGTATATATATTTATAGTTTTTATCATAGTCGTTCTATCATTCCTATTATATGACTCAAATTTAGATATTTGTTCATTAAAGAAACTACACTTTTAGTTAAGTAATTTTGTTTCTAAAATATCCTATTTCCAAGCGAAATCCTTACGCTAAGTTAAAGTATTTTAGCTTACACTTTATTTCTTTTAGTAAATAACATTTTATTCTTTTATTACTCAAGTTATACCATTTATCTTAGTTAAGACTGACATGTCAAATGTACATTTAACTTAATTTTTTCCACAAAACATTATCATTTAATCACTCTTACATGAATTAAAACTTACCATTTATAGGTTAGAATAAAATACCATCATTAAGTCAAGTCGGATTATTAAATTTCAATTAACCTTCAGGCTATAATTTATATTCCAAAATTTTCATTTTCAATTCTTTATTTCTTATAAAAATCTTAACCCATATAAACAAATCTACAGAAATCATTACATTAAATTTTAGTTGAGATTCATATATAAAAATCCAAATTACTTAATAATTTTTAGAAAAATCATTTTAAATCAACCACAGAGTCTGTAGTAATAAAATAAACATAGGAGTTCATGTAGCTCCTAGATACAAAGTCTCAAAACTAATACATAATACCAAGTCTGGAAACAAATACACTTGGAAAGTTAGATGCATAAGTTTTCTACTACAAAAGAAAAAGGCTGAGTGGAAATAACTGCAATAAAATATCAAGTAGACTGCTAAATCTCTGACGGATCTCTTGCTCCAAAAGAGGATGAAACCAAAGCTTTTAAACTCAGGTTGAACCGAGCGTAAAACAAAACACAAAACACTCGAGTCAGGACATACATATTTATAGAATGTAAATCAACTCAAGTGAACTGCAAAAGAAATGCATCAGTAACATAAAGGATGCTGGGGATCGCCCATCCTTTAAGCATCCGTTAAACTATCTACTATGTAGTAATACGCTATTATAATAATGTCTAAAGTAAAGTAAACTATTAAAGTAGCGTTAGGCTTTACATTTTCCACCTTAACGCATTTTATATACTCCCATAGTCTATAAACTACAGTAATCCCGCCCGTACTGGACGCCGTCAAAGGGCACTCCATAGGTATGGTACAAAAAAAACTCGTAGAAGGCGCACTAGGGTAGGTGACACGGCACAACTAGGCAATTCCAGGGTAGATATACCAATTACGCATATGGATTGTTGGTAACGCATAGCCGCAACTACCGCCCAACTCGATCCACACTTCCGATTCAAAGGTGCGCACTAAATCAATCACAAAGTAATAGAATGACTAACGATGAAGTGTGTTTGATCGAAGGCGCTACCTCTCTTGGCCCGAGAATCGCTTCTGTTTTAGCCACCTTATGCCAACTCACGGGAGTCGGGTCCACATATATATACCTTTAGGATTGTCGCCACCATCCTACTTCATTATGGGATCTCCCCTTCGTACAAAGTTGTCAAAGTGGTTTTCGGTATCGACAAATAGTATGTCCATATCCAATCCCGGTCTCTTTAACAACCAATCATTATTATAATCCATGGTTATATAAATTTCAAATGGTTTATATTTCAAATCAAACATATTCCTTTCAAAACAATATAAATTCCGTATCATTATTCTTTTTAAAATTATATTCTTTCAAATTCATTTAATTGTAATCCCTCGAAACATAAAAGTTTAGAGGTCATAACACTTTAAAATGTAACCTTTAACCATAACATGTAACCCATTAGAAAATTGTAGCATTCTGAAAATGTCACTTTTAAGAATACGTAGCAGAACTGAAGTGCTACTGTATGGATTCGCAGCGGTGCAGAATTGTTACGGTAGGAATTCGCAGCAGAGCAGAAGAGCTCTGTAAGAATTTGCGGCAGTGCAGAACTGTTACTGTAAGAATCCACAGCAGTGCAGAATTGTTACAGTAAGGAAATCGCAGAAGTGCAGAATTATTACAGTAGGAAATCGCAGCAGTTTTGAATTGCTACCATAAGAAATCGCAGAAGTTTTGAATTGTTACTATAATACTTCCTACTACCATAGTTTATGCAATCAAATAGTATATATATTTATAGTTTTTATCATAGTCGTTCTATCATTCCTATTATATGACTCAAATTTAGATATTTGGTCATTAAAGAAACCACACTTTTAGTTAAATAACTTTGTTTCGAAAATATCCAATTTCCAAGCTGAAATCCTAACGCTAAGTTAAATTATTTTAACTTACACTTTATTTCTTTCAGTAAATAACAATTTATTCTTTTATTACTCAAGTTATACCATTTACCTTAGTTAAGACTTACATGTCAAATGTACGTTTAACTTACTTTTTCCCATAAAACATTTATCATTTTAATCACTATTACATGAATTAAAACTTACCATTTATAGGTTAGAATAAAATACCATTATTAAGTCAAATCGGATTATTAAATTTCAATTAACCTTAAGGCTATAATTTGTATTCCAAGTTTTTCATTTTCAACTCTTTATTGTTTATAAAAATCTTAACCCATATAAACAAATCTGCTGAAATCATTACATTAAGTTTTAGTTGAGATTCATATATAAAAATCCAAATTACGTAATAATTTTTAGAAAAATCATTTTAAATCAACCACGGAGTCTGTATAAAATTCTCTACCCTAGGGTCAAGTAAATACATTATATAGGCTCATCAAGAGGTGAAATGTCAAACTAGGGTCAGGTAAATACATTATAATGGCAATCATTACATTAAATTCTCTACCCTAGGGTCAAGTAAATATATCATTTCAATCCGCAATTTATTAAATTTTTGGGTTTTATATCATTTCAAACCCGCAATCTCAAGTCAAATAAAATTGCTCAGGCCTATCATTTCAGCCCATAACAATTTTCCTTAATCTGAAATTGTTCGGGTATGTATCATTTCAACCCATAGTGAAGGAACTTGCAGTGTGAGAATATTAAATGACATAACCATATTCAAAATATCATGACATATGATCAAAACAGGTATAATACGATATGAAATAATGACATAATATAAACATATGAAATAACATGATATAAACATATGAAATAACATGATATAAACATATGAAATAACATGATATAATCATAGGTGAAATGTCAAACTTGCATATACATATTCTCACAATTCAATAGTCATCAATTCACCAAAATTGTAACTATGTTGTCAAGAGTGATTACTCACCTTTCTTTGGTTAGAAAAGTGATTCAAAGTGCAACACAACGATCGACAAATTACAGACAAGCTTGAGTGAGAAGAGAGTCCAAATCCAACGCTTTGAAAAATAAAATAAATTCCATACGCAAACTAATAAGTCGCGTAAAAAAATAAAATATAGAATTACATATTGAAAAATACAAAAGAGGGCTTGTCTAAGGGTTGCATAGGCTTGGTCTAGAGGTGGTTTGGGATTGACCATAGGGTTAGGGTTTGGGTTTGGGTTCGGCCATAGTGTTTAGGACTAGGTTAGGCTAGGGTTTTGGTTTAGGTGGGTTTGACCTTAGGCTAGGGTTAGGGTTTGGGTGGCAAGGCTCGACCTAGAGGTGTGGGTTCGGCTAGGCTAGGGTTTAGTGGTGGTGGAGATGGTCACGATCAAGGAAAAGCAAGGGGAAAGGGTTTGAGGAAGTTCAGCTATGGGTTTTGTGGTGGGAAAAGAAGGTCGAGGCCGAAATTCTGTGAAGAGGAGAAGGAAAAAGGAAGGAGGAGAAGTGGGTTTTTGGTTGGAGTTTGGTGATGGGAAGGTGATGGAATTGGTGTGGCTGAAATTTCAAGGGAAGGAGGAGGAAAAATTGTAGAGGAGAAGAGGAAGAAGGTCTAGGGTTTTGAGGAGGAAGATGCAGAAGAAGAAAACTTACATTTTTCTGCGGAGGCACAAATGAAGGAGGAGGAGGCTAACTCAAACCCTAGGATATTATATAGGCTCATCAAAAGGTGGCTTCTCATCTACTAAAGGAGTTCTAGCCCATTAGTACAAGCCCAAAAATCCAAATGTAATTAATATAAAAGTTAAGGGGAAAATAACTGTGTGCAATACGCCAAAAGTTGCAAAATTTGAGAAGTAGAAATCAAAATTTAACAAAACAAAAACCCGAGAAAATGTTAGCATTAAATTCATCTTCATAAAAAAAGAGCAAAAGGTAAAAAAATCAAAATTTAAAATTTTCACAGAAAGTCAAACTTTGACCAAAGTTGACAAAAAATTTGCATTTTAAGAAAAATCTTTTTTTTATTAAATTTGGAAGAACATTTCACATCAAAACTCAAAATTATACATTAAATTTCCAAATTTATCAATTTTAAAATAATTATATTCAAAGTTTCAAATGAATTTTCATTTGAAATATGTTCAAATTTGCGGGTTGTTACAATTTTACTTAGTTTTGGAACTTAGAAGAAAACAGTGTTAAATAGTTATTAATAGTTAATATAGAATTAAAATAGATTAACTATAATTAGAATAGATTAAATAGCTTTAAAGTAGATTAATAAAATTTAAAATAAGTTAAAACAGGTTAAAATAGTTTATACTTCGAAAATCTTAATAATTAGAAATTTTGAGTAATATATTTTTAAAACAGTTTATATTAAAACATGAATTTGGAATTAATATCAAATTAAACTATTCAATTCATTCCAACACATTTGGACCATTTTCAATTTCCAAGTCAACAAACCAAATTCCAAACCTTTCAATTTAACATTTCAATAAACTATTGAATTTCATATCATTTCAATCCATGTTCAAAATATCAATTCGGATTACTCCAATTTCAAAATATTTCAAGGTTATTTTCAAACAACTTCAATAACTTAATTTCGATAGAATTTCATTTATACTTAAAAGTTTAACTTTAAACTTCCAATTTAATTTCTTAAAGCAATTCCTTTTAAACCAATTCACATTTCAACACAAAACTTGAATTTTCCAATAATACTTCAATTTATACAAATCAAATTTTACTTCAAAATATCATTTAGGTCCATTCAAAAATTAAAGGTTTTAAAATCATTTAATTTAACCAATCCGACGTCCGTATATAATTCTCTACCCTAGGGTCAAGGATATGGATATTTATCATTTCAATCCAAAATTTTATATTTTACGTTTATATATCATTTCAAATTGCAATCTCGAAATAAATAACATCCATAAAATCGCTCGAGTCTATCATCTCAACCTATAACGAGTTTTCCTTAATCTATAGATCATTCAGGTATGTGTCATTACAACCCATAGTGAACTTGCAGTTTACAACGATATAAAATACAACATTCATTCATCCAATATCAACAATAAACATCCATCACAATCATCATCCAAATCAATAAATAAATATCAATATAGAACTGATAACCGATGACAAGTATTTAACTGGCAATTTAAATTCAATAATAAATTAAATAAAGATTTAATTCAAATAAATTTAAATTAACTGAGATGATGATTTAAAATATACCAAACCGTCATAAATAAATTCCTAATCACATTATAAATTAAATTTAACAAATATATATTTTTGAAGTTGTGAGTGGGTTAAAACACCCACCTTTGAATTTAAATCGAATTTAAATTCAATTTAAACCCAAAATTCAAACAGTCTCAGAATTCGTTCAGACTAGAGCCATAATGCCCAAAATTTCGATACGATTCCAAGGGATCAAACTGCGCGTGAAACAGACCTCGTATGCAAAAGATATTAACATTAGAAGATAATTAGATTTTGAATTTTAAAACAAATTAAATAATAAAATATTACCACGTCATACCCTGTTCTTCCTCAATCTCATTCGCTCGACACTCAGCAACCCGCTTCACTGACCCGTCATTACCACTTACGCCCGCGCCTGGGCTTTGCCTCCCCCCAAGGCAACTCCGACGATCACCCCTCCGGCTAGCGGACCACCTCGCGTATGCTCGGGTCGAGCCCCAAACCCAGCACCGCCATCCAATTCGTTCCCTAAATCGAATTTTGCACGACGATCAAGCTGATTAAACGACGAACCAGACACGCCGATGAACTCCGCGAGGCCCTCTCCACGCCGTGGTATCATCGATTTGATGATCCATTGAAGTCCATCACGACGAAACGAACGTCCGCAAGTTGTTCTTCAATTTCTGGACAAATAGTGATTCAAAGTGGAAAACGAATTACAGATCGAAGATGCGCTCGTCGAGAGCTCCAAATCGATATATATTTCGATGTAGTTTGAGGAGTTTGAATTTTCTGATTTGGTTTTGAATTTGCAATTGAATTGGGAATTTGTTTGTCTGCCACTGGAATGAGAAGTTGGGAAGAAAATGTACGTACAGACAAATGAAAATGAGGAATGACTTGGGTTTATAAAAAGGTATTATAGATAGAGCCGAAAACAAAAAGAATGAACCAGATTGATTGAACGATAAACAACCCAAAATGCCCGTTTCAACTCCGGCATGAAAATGGATCAACCCATATATCAAAATAGATGTTTAAAAAAAAAATTAAACTAAATGGAATAGGTTTCAAGTCCTAATTCCATCGTATGAAGAAGAAGTTATGATAAAATCATCTTATTTCAAATTGATTTCAATTGAATTTAATTGATTTCTATGTTTTGAGCCCGTACGATCAAACGACGAGTCCAATCGTTACGAAACTTGAAATCTTACAATAATTCACTGTTATGGATCCGATGAAACTGGTCTCGTCAAAATCCAAGTCGGTGGCAAAAATCGCTATATTTGAGTTAATTAAATAAATTAATATTAAATTAATTAAATCATTTTCAATTCAAAATTTAATTATATACAAATTCTATCATTTTGGCTCACTTAGTAATTTATAACTCTTTATAACAAATTTCCATATAAATTAAATGTTGCATATTTCACCAATTTCAAAGTTTAAAATTTCGGTTTCAATATATTTAGAGATTATAATTAAGTTTCCAATAATTCAATTGAATTTGCTTTCCATTTATTATTCAATCAATTTCATCTTATAGTATAATTATCATGGTTTATACCTTAGTGCATTAATAAATTCCAATTTCATCAAATTTGAATTAACGTAGTAGTTAATCTCATTAAATGCAAAATTTGATTTCCAATTCTATTTATTAGACTAAATAAATAGGTAGCACAAAATAATTGTCACCATTAACTTTTTACTTCATTTATAAGTTTATTACTTACAACAAATGCTACTATTAGTTTCATAACACTAATTTATTCCATTTCCATTCATTACACATTATTTTATCAGTAAGTTAACATTTTAAATCATCAATTACCTTTTATATCCCATTATAAATTAATACACACATTAATTAAGATTTTAAACCAATTAATCATTTTATCTAGGTTCCATTCTTTTATTACATCAACTATTACTTTATGAATAAAATTAGCATTTCTTATTCGTATTGTTACATTCACAGTCTCAGTTATTGTCTTAATCTTATTAATGTAACATTAAAGTTCATTTAATTTTAATTGATTTTCCATTTTAATTTAATAGACCAAATAAACAGGTAACATATAACAATCGTTACCATAACTTTTAATTACACTTATGAATTCATTATTCACAGACAAATGTTACAATTCTTATATAATATTGATTTTTATCCAGTTACCATTAACTATCTATTTTATAAAATAATTAAATATTTACATTTGTTTTCATATATTCAATTAATAACCAAGTATGACATTTTCATCATTTCCATTGATTGGAGTTACATTCAAATTATTAATAATTATCTTTAATTGTCATTTGTTACATTGCATTTTAGTATTCATTTCATTATTAAATTACAAATTTTTATTTCTTTCCACATTTAATTAACAAGATCTTATTAAATTAACAAATTTAATTATCGAAATTTACAAAGAAATGAATAATAAATGCAGCGGAACAAAATGATGCAGCGGAATATAATAAATAATACTAGTAAAATCTTTTTATTTCTCCCAATATTACATCATAAAATTTTATTAAAGTAATAGTTTTAAATTATCGAAATCTACAGGTCGTTACAAGAAGCATGCTCGATCGGAGGTGCGGCCTCACTTGGCCTGGCATGGCTCCTGTTTTAGTCATATCAAGCTGACTCGTAGGAGTTAGAGCTGCGTTAATACCTCATACAGAATCGTTGCAAAACCATCCTACTTCGTTTTGGAATCTCCACGATATGCACAGTTGTTAAAGTGGTTTACGATATTGGTAGTGAGTATGACAATATTCGATTTTGGTCTCTTTAACAACCAAACGCTTATTTCACACTGGTCATTTTCATTTCAAATAGTTCATACTTCATATCAAAATATCATGTTCATTTCAAAAATCATATCACTTTCGAAATCTTATTCACATCCAAAATTATAGCCACTTTCAAAATCATAACCATTAATAGTTTAAACCATCATATCAAAGTATTCGAATATGAATCCATTAGATCTAAATTATAACCGTTCTGACTTAAACAGTTTATGTATTGAAAGTAGTTTATATAAATTGAAATAGATATAAATAAAAATAATTTATATATTGAAATAGTTATAAATAAAAAGGTTTATACATTGAAATAGTTATAAATAAAAATAATTTATATATTGAAATAGTTATAAATAAAAAAATCTTATATATTAAAATAGTTTATATTTCAATATATATATATATATATATATATATATATATCGAAAATAGTTTCAAGTTCGAATTGTTCTTCCAATTTCACAAATCAATTCACATCAACTTTAGTTCCAAAATTTAGTTTAAATCAATCTCAATTCAAATTCTCATTAAAACCATTTTTAATTGATTTCAAATCCAAGTTCGAACTACAAATTTAAACCACTTGAAATTCAATAGGTTTCAAAGTCTAATTATTCAAACATTTAAGATAACTCAATTTGATAAATTTCATTATATTTCAGCATTCAACTTCAATTTTTTATTTATTTGAAATATGCGTTTAATCATTTTTAATAACATTTACATAAAATCTCAAATTACAAATGTAAATAAAATCAATAACTAAATATCTAACTTCAATTATATTTAATTCTAAAACATTCACCTAATCACTTTAATAAATATTTAAATAAAATCTTAAATTACACATTTAAATCAAAACTAAATATTCAATTTCAATTTACTTAAATTTGAAATTATTAATTTAATAACCTTTGCATCAAACGCGAGTTATCAAGTTATAAATTTCATATCTTTAAAATCTCAATATCAATAAGTCCAAATCAATTCTTATTTAAATCCAATTCTTAGCAAATTAAATTTATAAGTCAATTTTAATTCATCTTTCCAACCTTAATTTAGTAAAGTTGTTACAAAATATATTTTCAAAATATTAATATAAATTTAAATAAATACTTAGCGCGCACACACACACACACATATATATATATATGCACATTTATCTATTAAATTCTATTAATTAAATTTTATTATATCAAATATTATTAAATTAAATTTGGTTTTATTAAATCTATTTTATTTTATATTAAACTATATTTATATATTTAGAGATAATAAAATTATATGTAAAATCATAAAATTTACATTTTCACAACATAACTTATAATTTTGAAATTTCCAATACATATAATTTAAAACCTAAATTTTACACATATTAAAACAAAATCTGATATTATATTTAAAAATTAATATTTATTAAAAACCCGTATATTTCCTTTCAAAACCTTAGAAATCATTTTTTCAATAAAATAAACCAACGATGTCCGTATATAGTTTTTTATCCTATGGTCAAATGATACAGATATTTATCATTTCAATCTGCAATTATTTAAATTTACGGGTATATATCATTTCAACCCGCAACCCAAAATTCAAAATCAATAAAATCACTTAGGTTTATCCTTTCAACGCATAACAATTTACCCTAATTTATAATATCGTTCGGGTATGTACCATTTCAACCCATAGGGAATTCCAACTATCGAGGAACTTGCAGTGTGAGGACAATAGAATAATAACATAAAATGACATGGCATATAAATGGCAATTATGATCACAATTAACAATTAAAATATAATATATATACAACATGCAAACAATTTTAAATTTTAACATATCATATTTAACAATTTAATCACTAACCAATTCTAATTTAACAACATATTTCAATCGTCATTTCAAGTAAATTAAATTTACTAAATATAAGAATGTTAATCGTGAGCGATCGCTCACCTTTCGAGGCTAGAGAGAACAACGGCAGCTTAGAACGATGCAAACTGACACAGACTGATGCACATGGACACACGCGCACACAACATGACCACAACAAATCAAACAAAAAAGGCTTTCCTTTTCCTTTTTTTCTTAAAATAGGAGAAAATGGCCAGGCGTTTACCCGTCGAGTAAGGATGATGGCTGCGACACTGTTCTCGGTAAGGGAAAAAGGAACAAGCAGCATTTCCTATATATACATATACATACATATATATATATACATACATACATACATATATATACATATATACATATATACATATATACATATACACACACACAGCACAATCTATAGAGTTGGAGCAAGCTACAGGTAGAGGGTGGATTTGATTGCAAGGAAGAGTGAGAATAGCATGGTTTCAGGAAACAATATGTTTGCAAATGGGAAGAGCGAGCAAGCAAGCTACAGGTAAATATACAAACTTCATTTTTTGGAAGGAGCGATGCTATGTTCGGCCTTGGAAGCAAGATGGTTAGAGGTGTGAGCTACTGCGGTAGGAAAGAGAGGAGATTGGAAGGTGAAGGGTCAGGTGAGGTGCGTTGGGTGGTGATCTGGTCGCAGGGCAGGGAAAGACGTGGTGTAGGGTTTGGGAATGTGAAAGGTGGCTGATGGAGCAAGCTACAAAACATTTTTTATTTTTTATAAGATGACAGGCGGATGTGGGGAAAAGCTGCATAGGGGAGAGGGCAAGCTGCCAGTTGTCACAAGGAAGGGAAGGATGAAGGTGGCGGAGAGGCTCGAGAGTGGAAGATGGCCATGTTAAGGAGGCGCACGGTCGAGTGGAACAAAGGTTTCAAACAAATGCAAGTAAGCCTAAATATATATACTTTGCCTTTTTTGGGTGTGGCGTAGGGAGCAGAGAGCGTTGAAGTTTCGACAAGTGGTGGGAAGGAGGACAGTGGAGGTCGAACCAGGGTTTGAGGCGAGCCCGAGTGTGATTGTGTTGTGCGTTCAAGGCGGAGAAAAGGAACAAGCTAGTGAAATGGTATCGGCAAAAGGAAGGGGCTATAGGAGCGGCTGCTGATGTGCATGGCAAATAAAAAGCGCAAGGAGGTTGCAAAAAGAAATAAAAACAAAGAACGTGGCAAGCTATTCACAAAAGAAAGAGATGATCCGACTCTCAGAATATAAATATGTAACTTAGTTTTATATTATATAATTAGTTTTTTTCATGGAACAACCGAAGAGAAGATGGAATGGAAAAAAGAACCAGCGGATAAAATGAAATAGTGGAATAACCAAAATGGAAGAGTTGCAACCGGATAATATTAATATCAAGTGGCTATTTATTTTACACGAGGGCAATGGAAAGACACAAGAAAACCAAAAAAGTTCAAAACGGAACCGATATGGCTATTTTTTCCTAGATTTCGCCATGTACTCGACACCGAATTGCACAAATGAATATACGGCGGAGATCTAAACGATGAGACGGACAGAATGGTACACAGATATCGACGATACGACCAAGCCATCAAAACTTGATTTTCGCTGCCAAACCTGCTGCTAATTCACCGAAAAATAAGACAAACGGGGGTAGAGCAGTCTCAATTTGGCAATACGAATTATGATGTCTCACTCAAAAAGTGATTTAAATTTTTATTATATAAAAATATTCAAGTTTCAAAAATATTTTATTTTCATTAATTTAACTGATTTTTTAAATTTAAAATTGAAAATTACACAACCAAATAAACATTCATATTTTCCAATGAAAATCTGACACTTGCTATGTTTAAATAGACATATCACAAATATCAAATTTCCTATTGCAAAAAAGTTTATTATTTAATTTCATGAAAAATTTAGTTAATTACGTTATTTAAATCGTTAAAATTTCCGGGTTGTTACATTTCACCTACTGTAGTATTCCTATTTCCAATGTATTACTATATTGTACATATCAGCGTTTTTGAGGACGGTTGTTATAACTGTCCAAACAGATGATGGTACTTAGGTTTTGATAACTCCAAAAATTTTGTACCAGAGTAACCCTTTGTATTGTTCCGTTGATAATATACATTATTGTTCCATTGTGAGATTCTAATATTGTGTTCTCTTCTTCCTTATTCTATTTCCTTTTATTTTTATTTCACCTTAACATGTCGTCCTTTCAGCACTAGGATGCTCGGCACACGAATACCGTGGATGTATGAGTGTCAACATTCGGGGGTCAAAAGGGAATGTCGTTACAACTTTTATTAACATCACACCTTAAATCCAACCAACATACCATATATAAATATAACAATTTTTGAAAAATTATTCCTTTATATACAAAATATAATCAAGGTAAAATTATTTTAATTAACTATTTCAAAACAATACTATGTCGAATTGCTACGTTCAAGTGTTTAGATATCCATATCAATAACATTAATTACCTGTATTAACCAGAATCCATAAGCCGCTCAATAGATCAACCAACAGAATGTAAAACATATTTATATCATTAATAAATACGCACTCATATATATACACTCAAACTCATTCTAGGGCATGACTGACCCTATCTCTGATGAGTACCCCACCAAAGGCTAAATGTTTGCTAACCTAAGCTCTGATACCAACTATAACGACCCAAAATTCCACACAGTTCAAGCTGTAAATAAACCACACATGTCCAAGTCGAATTGAACAAAAAGGAGAATAGTTAGGGGAAAGAAAGAAGAAAAAGGGAAGAGAGAAGGAAAATCAAACAATACAAAATCTCATAATGCAGCTGAACAACATATGATATAATTTCGGTGATCTTTACAGAAGAGAAACTTGTTAGAACCTCAATTATTGGATTTTAATGACAACAACCATACAATTATGTCAAAGAATCGCTAAGCTAATTTGCAGGTACATGAGCATCAAAAAGAGATAATCAAATACGTTCAAAATGAAGATACATAGTACAAAAGAATAAAAGAACGTATATGGGGATACAATAAGAGATATATACGATAGAGACAAGAGAAAGGTCACAAACAAAGTATTATTATTCATAGAGTGTCGTGTCTAGAGTTTACAAATGTTAAAATCTTCTCCAAATGGTACACACACATATACATTCATATTTTAAATGAAAAATCAAGTTTTCAAAAATTGCATGGAGCGGGACTCAAACCCGAGTCACTAGTTCAGAAGGCAAGTGCTCTAACCATTTGAGCTATGGTAATTTTTAGTTACAGGTCAAATTCAGACATCTGAATTGACCATTTCAGACGTCTGAATCTGTAATCAAACTGAAATTTCTAACAATATTCAGACGTCTGAATTCGTAATTTCAGACGTTTGAATCTAGGCAAAAATAGCCTATTTCTTTTCTGGTTTGCACGTTTCAAATTTCAGAAGTCTGAAATTTATTTTCAGACGGCTGAACTGCTTCAAATGCTATACTTTTGAAAAGACATTTCATTTTCATGAAGAGTTACAACCTTTTACTAAGAGATGCATCCATATTCTTTCATGATAACTTTTCACGAATGATTACAACTCTTTATACTCTATATAAACATATTAGAATCATTTGTTTAATTCACCGAATTGATCAAAAGCTTTCTATTTCTATACTACATTGATTCTAACATTTTGAGCATTCAAATTTCTACATAATCATTCATTTACTTCCATATTCTTCACATAAATACACACACACACACACACACACACACACACAGATATATATATCAAAAGGAGAAGATTGTAGGAAGATTGTACTATCAAGAGACAAATTCGTGTTATTGAGAACACACTATGTCATATACTTTCTGTATAAGTTGAATTCCTATTCTTCTGTTTAGGCAAGTGAAGTCCTCTTCGGCTGTTGAGGCGAAATCATGTTCTGCTGCTCAGGTCCCTTGTTCGGCTGTTCAAGGGTTGTTTTAAACCTGTTCCTCCGGGTTAAGTGAGGATTGTTGTTAGTGAAATTACAGAAGGAGTCTGGGACTGGACGTAGAATGGAAAGTTCGAACCAGTATAAAAATTGCTGGTGTGCTTGTTTTATTTTTTCTTATTTACTCTGCTACAGTAACTTTGTTTTATTTCCGCACTAGTATATTTTAATTCCTTATAGCACGATCCGCACCACTACGTTCATTTGGTATCAGAGCATAGCGATTTTTCATTTGGTATCAGTGCCTATCGTACAAAAGATCAGCTTGGAAAATTCGATGCGAAATCCGACGAAGGAATCTTTCTAGGATATTCAAATCGTAGCAAAGTTTATCGTGTATTTAATAAAAGATCAAATACTGTTGAAGAAACGTTACACGTATCTTTCGATGAAAATGTTCTACAAAAACCAAGTATAAAAGAAGATGAATATTTTCCAGATAACATTACAAATACGGAAACTATAAAGCTTGAAAATAATGAAAACATTGTTGACAATAATGATGAATTAAGATCTTCACCAAAAATATTACGGGATCATCCTGTTCAAAATATTATTGGAGAAATTAATTCAAATGTTCGAGCTAGAAGTCAACTAAATCAAATGGGCCACGTAGCATTCCTTTCTAATATCGAACCAAAGAATCACAAAGAAGCTTCCACAGATGACTACTGGATAATTGCAATGCAAGAAGAGCGAAACCAGTTTGAACGCAATGAAGTTTGGAAATTAGTTCCTAGACCAAGTGATCAAACTGTTATTGGAACGAAATGGGTCTACAAAAATAAAGCAGATGAACAAGGTAACATCACTAGAAATAAAGTAAGGCTAGTCGCACAAGGATACAATCAAGAAGAAGGGATTGACTACGAAGAAACCTTTGCTCCAGTTGCAAGACTAGAAGCAATACGAATCTTATTGGCCTATGCATGTTTTCACAATTCCAAACTTTATCAAATGGATGTTAAAAGTGCTTTTTTGAATGGTTATATGAAATAAAAAGTATATGTTGAACAACCTCCCTTATATATTCACGAGAAATTTCCTAATCACGTTTATAAACTTAAGAAAGCTCTTTACGGTTTAAAACAAGCACCACGTGCTTGGTATGATCGATTAAAGACTTATCTAATTTCTTCGGGATTTCTAATTGGGAAAGTTGATCAAACACTTTTTATTAAACATTCGAAAAAGGATATTTTAATAGTTCAAATTTATGTTGATGATATCATTTTTGGTTCAACTAATGACAAATTGTGTCAAGACTTCTCAAAAATAATGACCCAAGAATTTGAAATGTCTCATATGGGAGAACTAACATATTTTCTTGGTTTACAAATTAAACAACTTCAAAATGGTATTTTCATTAATCAAGAAAAATATTGTAATAATTTAATCAAACGATTCAGAATGGAAAATACTTCTGCCAAACCAACTCCAATGAGTACAACAACACATCTTGAAAAAGATGACAATGGCAAAAGTGTTGATCAAAAACTTTACCGAAGTATGATTGGATCATTACTATATTTAACTGCAAGTCGTCCTGACATAATGACGAGTGTTTGTTTGTGTGCTAGATTTCAAGCCAATCCAAAAGGATCACATTTAAGAGTAGTAAAACGAATATTACGTTATCTTACAAACACAAAGGATTTTGGTCTATTCTATCCTAAAGAATGTCCATTCGAATTAGTTTCATATAGTGATGCTGACTTCGGTGGCTCTCGAACAGATCGAAAAATTACAAGTGGTACATGCCATTTTATTGGAAAATCACTCGTATCTTGGTTTAGTAAGAAACAAAACTGTGTTTCTCTTTCTATATGTGAAGCAGAATATATTTCTGCTGCTTTGGCATGTACTCAAGTAATTTATATGCAACAAGCACTTAAAGATTTCAATATAAATTTATCAAATTCAACTATATTTTGTGACCACTCAAGTGCTATTAATTTGTCTAAAAATCCTATCGAATCATTCACGAACAAAACATATTGATATACGTCATCATTTTCTTCGTGACAATGTTGAAAAAGGAACAATCAATCTAGATTTTGTTACTTCTGAAAATCAGTTGGCTGATATTTTTACGAAACCACTTTTAGAAAATATTTTTTTAAACTAAGATGAGAGCTTGGTGTTGTCTCTCTCAAAAAATTTATAATTTTTATAAGATAATAAGATTTGTAACTTTGCTTCATAATCTCTTGCTAACAATTAACTATTACTAAAATTCCATAACATTTAATTTGACTAGTATTAATATTTGTTCCTTAGCTCGTTTTTTGTTTTCCTGGTTGAAATCTAGTTAGTTTCATAGAAATCATCTTCTGTCTATTCCTAACATATTTGTTTATTCTAATCAAAGCACTGTAACTTTCGTTTGGTATCAGAGCCTTGGATTCTAGAGATCATAACAACATCCTAGAATAAGTGGCTATAAAGAGATCTAGCCAAGGCAATAAGAAGAGGAAGAGCAATAAAGAAAAATCAAAGGAGCAAACAAACAAGTGTTTCATGGAAAAAGATAATGAGGTTAGTTATCTAACTTTTGATGATATGATAGAAATAAATTCAGAACTTCTAGACACTTTAAAGAGTCTCAAAAGAAAATATAAGGAAGCTCTGGAAAATTAGTAGAAAGCAGAATTCGAAAGAGATATGCTTAAAGACGAAAAGAAAATATTAAAAGAAGAACTTGAGAAAATTAAAGATTCACTCTCTGACAATTCTCAACTCGCTCTATTAAGTCAAGAAATAGAAGCTCAAAAAGAAAAGAATAATGCTTTAGCTTTTGAGAATCATGAGTTAAAAATTAAAATTAAAATTGTTGAGTTAGAGAACACTAGTCTCAAAACTAAGCTTGATGACATTATTAAAATATTTCCAATTTTAATAAAGGGAGAGAAAATTTATCCAGGATTATTGAAAATTCTCAACTTGCTTCAAATAAGAAGGGATTAGGTTATGTTAAGAATCCAAAAGCTCACAGTGATAAAAGCGGTTTAGGCTATAAAAAAGCTAAAAGTAAAAATAGGACTAGATATGCATTCTTATATACTAATTTTAGTGCTAGTACTAGTAACCAAGATAGTTTTTAAAACCAGTTATAGTCATAATAGTACTTTGTTTAGAAATGATAGAAATTATTCTTCAAGTACTAAGCTAATGACTAATAGTATTAAGATATGGATTCCAGCTAATATGATTGATCATGATAAATAACTTCATATTAGCAACTATTATAAGAATGTGATTTGTAATGAAAATTATATTTATAAAGGTTCAACCACACCCAAATGGGTATGGTTTCCAAAGACCTAACCCCTCCGGACCCTAACATAGTAAGTGGGTACCGAAAATGATTATTATTTATTGCAGGTACTCGGAGAAACAAAAGGTAAAAGATAGATTTTTGGAATTTTAAAGAATGATCCATACGTTTTATAGAATTAGTGCTTGCAATGAAATATGGACTTCAACAAATATGGTAAAATCTATTTTATTTTTCTCCATAATTAATATTGAGTTTGTCTCACTGTATTTATTATATTCCCTCATTCTTTTTGATAATGACAAAGGGGGAGAAATTCATATGCATATTAATTGAGGGAGATGTTATACTTAGGGGGAGCTTTAAACATATTTATATTTTTTTTATATAGAACGAATATTTTTTTAAAAAATTGTATAGTTGTCATCATCAAAAAGGGGGAGAATGTTAGATCCTCAATTATTGGATTTTAATGACAACAACTATACAATTACGTCAAAGAATCGCTAAGCTAATTTGCAGGTACATGAGCATCAAAAAGAGATAATCAAATATGTTCAAAATAAAGATACACAGTACAAAAGAATAAAAGAATGTATATGGAGATACAAGAAGAGATATATACGATAGAGACAAGAGAAAGGTAACAAACAAAGATTATTAGTCATAGAGTGTCGTGTCTAGAGTTTAAAATGTTAAAATCTTCTCCAAATGGTACACACACATATACATTCATATTTTAAATGAAAAATCAAGTTTTCAAAAATTGCATGGAGCGGGACTTGAACCCGGGTCACTAGTTCAGAAGGCAAGTGCTATAACCATTTGAGCTATGGTAATTTTTAGTTACAAGTCAAATTCAGACGTCTGAATTGACCATTTCAGACGTCTGAATCTGTAATCAAAACTGAAATTTTTAACAATATTCAGACGTCTGAATTCGTAATTTCAGACGTCTGAATCTAGGCGAAAATAGCCTATTTCTTTTCTGTTTTGCACGTTTCAAATTTCAGAAGTCTGAAATTTATTTTTAGAAGCCTGAACTTCTTCAACTGCTATATTTTTGAAAAGACATTTCATTTTCATGAAGAGTTACAACCTTTTACTAAGAGATTCATCCATACTCTTTCATGATAACTTTTCACGAATGATTACAACTCTTTATACTCTATATAAACATATTAGAATCATTTGTTTAATACACCGAATTGATAAAAAGCTTTCTATTTCTATACTACACTGATTCTAACATTTTGAGCATTCAAATTTCTACATAATCATTCATTTACTTCCATATTCTTCACATGCACACACATATATATCAAAAGGAGAAGATTATAGGAAGATTGTACTATCAAGAGACAAATTCGTGTTATTGAGAACACATTGTGTCATATACTTTCTGTATATGTTGAAGTCCTGTTCTGCCGTTCAGGCAAGTGAAGTCCTCTTCGGCTGTTGAGTCGAAATCCTGTTCTGCTGCTCAGGTCCCTTGTTCGGCTGTTCAAGGGTTGTTGTAAACCTATTCCTTCGGCTTAAGTGAGGATTGTTATTAGTGAAATTACAGAAGGAGTCTGGGACTGGACGTAGAACGGGAAGTTCGAACCAGTATAAAAATTCCTGGTGTGCTTGTTTTTTTATTTACTCTGCTACAGTAACTTTGTTTTATTTCCATACCAGTATATTATAATTCCATATAGCACGATCCACACCACCACTTTCAAAACTGTAATATACATACATCAAATCAGAGTACAACAACAAATCACCGATCATTAGCCTGGGAAGTTATACAACTGTCCTCACAAAAGCTAATAATTAAATAACCAATGCAGTGCAAAATAAACATATACAAAAATTACGACTGGAAGACCTCCAACTCGTCTTCGGGAGCTCCAAAGTATCCAAGCTGAATCTGTAAATATACTCAATTTAACCCGAGCATTTAAAGGGAGAACTCCCTAATCAGTGTGGTAAACTAGTGTAAGAAAACATATCTCAATTGGATTTTTAAAGTTATAAAAACTTTTTGAAAACAAGGTATCTCGTAAGACCACACCACACATAAACACGGATGGTTTCTACCTTACAATAACCAAAACATTTCATATCAAATCTTATGATATCATAATAGTGTCTAGGTTACAAGTGCATATTAATAATAGCTAAAATTATTACATTATTAAATTCGATCATAACAGATTTACAACTAAACCCATAAAGGCTCGTATTAGGGAATGGATTTCCAACAACGGTAAGTAAGGGACTACCTTTCGCACAATAAATTTCTAGAGGAATGTACCGATGATCAACAACTTTGAAACCTCTGCGTCTAGCAAGGCCGGCCTACCAGTAGACCCACCCGATGGCGGAAAGAACCAAATACGACATCATCCTGGTCGTTCCCGACCTAACTATGGCCACAAGCATACACAACATACCTGAAATATAGAGGGTAATCAAGAGAGGTGATGACCATACACCAATAGGAGTGGCCTACTTGGCCTTATGGCATACCATACTTCAGCCATTTCCAGGTATGAGGCTTAAGGTAATGTTTACCTTTCACATAGCACATAGCACTTTGAATGCCACATTTCCATTTCCAACAATAAACTAATTGATTTTCACAGAAGTAAAACGTCTAAGCTCGTATGTCATGGAGAAGGGTGTTAAGTATAAGAAGGGTTCCCTTACACAATCAACAGATGTACTTTTGTAAAAATAATGTACATGGTCAGAAATGCAATGTCAGACATTCATCCGTACAAGTTCTCCAAGAATAGG
The DNA here is from genome assembly GCA_030765085.1 of Allium cepa. NCBI lineage: Eukaryota > Viridiplantae > Streptophyta > Magnoliopsida > Asparagales > Amaryllidaceae > Allium > Allium cepa. The sequence continues at coordinate 133,447,592 of CM060941.1, read as the reverse complement.
ACAAATCGTAGGCACTCTCCTACTACATCCTATCGAGAATCAACCTAGGATTAGCAGCGAGTAGACCTTGCATCGATGATTTTCATAACATAGTAATACTGCCACCACATATATACAATATGGAATCACGGGGCTAGTCGCAAGCATCCCTATATCATGAAGATCTCCGTCTTCAAAATCATTATCTTCTATAAGTCTTCACTTTCAAATGCATGCGTCTGTCCGAAGTGGTTTTTAGATAAATCTGATCTCAGTCTCTCCTGACCAACAATCAACAAGTGGCCCTCAACCTCATATAGAAACCAAGTCGCGTAGACTTATCATGTAACGATGTGCCATTTCGAACCATTCAAATCGATGATAATCCACACATGTCAGACTTAAATTGCTCAAAACAACAGATTGTTAATTTATATTTGGAAAAACTTAGCATATACAGTGAACAAATCAATCACAGAATCACAGAAATAGAGTAATACGACAATATGCAGCGGAATAGATAAATAGTAGTTCATGAAGCTGCTACAGAACATCAGAGTCTAAAACAAAGTACAACAGAAATCCCAAATATACAAAAGCTCTAATACAAAAGCAAATGACAAGTCTGAACATAAATAACGAGAAATAACAGAAAAGCTGAATAGATAAAGATAGATCTTCAAGCAAAGCTCCAAGCTCCAAAGGGAAGTCTCAAATGTTGTGACACTTAGGCTGACCCGAGCATAAAGCAAAACACAAAGCACTCGAGTCAGGATTAACATTCTTATGCAAGTAAATCAACTCAAGAGAAATGTCAAGTAAAATGCAGTATAACTTAAAGGGTGTTTGGGATTCCCATCCTTTAAGGATCCGTGGAACTTTCTGCATACATATTACAATACGCTACGGAGATAAAGGCGTTACCCATATCCCCCTTAACACATTTTATATAAATATCGTAGTATATACAGATACTGTAAGCTCCACCAAACCGGTGGGATACTCAATGAGCACTCTATAGGTACGATACAAACAAAACTCGTAATGGGTTCGATAAGGCATGTGATAAGGATTGCAAGGCAATGCTCAGGATAGGATACTACCGTTTTGCGGAACTGAGTTGGTGGTAACGCATAGCAGCTACTACCGCTTACCTCAAGACACACTCCCATAATCAATAGTACACCCAATCAAATCACAAAGTAATAGATATGGTATCGAATAAGCATGCTCAATAGGAGGTGCGACCTTACTTGGCTCAGGTATAGTTTCTGTTTTAGCCACATCAAGCTGACCCGAGGGGGTCAGGGCTATGTTCATACCTCATGTAGAAATCGTTCGCCAAACCATCCTATTTCATTCTGGATTCTCCACCACATGCACAGTTGTTAAAGTGGTTTTTGGTATTGGCAGAGAGTATTACAATATCCGATCCTAGTCTCTTTAACAACCAAACGTTTATTTTACATCGTGGTCATTTTTCATTACAAACAGTTCATACTTCATATCAAAATATCATATTCATTCCAAATAATATCACTTTCGAAACATATTCACTTTCGAAATCATTATTCACTTTAAATCATATTCATTTCCAAAATCATAGCCACAAAATAGGTTAAACCATTATATCAAAGTATTCACTTTTAAATCCATTAAATCTAAATCATAACAGTTCCAACTTAAACAGTTTGAATATTGAAAGTAGTTTATATATTGGAATAGTTATACATTAAAAATAGTTTATATTTATAGATTAAAATAGTTTATATATTAAAAATAGTTTATATATTTAAAAGAGTTTATATCGAAAACAGGTTCAAATTAGATTTGTTTCTTCCAATTTCACAAATCAATTCAACTTTAGTTCCAAAATTCAATTTAAATCAATCTCAGTTCAACAATTTAAAAAAAAGGTTAAAGGTTCAGTTCAAATTCTCATTAAAATCATTTTTAATTTATATCGATTTCAAATCCAGGTATGAACCACAAATTTAAACCACTTTTAATTCAATAGGTTTCAAAGTTTTAAATATTCAAACAATTTACAATAACTCAATTTGATAAATTTCGTTTATATATCAAAATTCAACTTTAATTTTTTATGAGAATATTCACTTAATCACTTTTAATAACATTTAAATAAAATCTCAAATTAGAAATTAAAATCAATATTCAATTTCAATTTTATTTAAATTTGAAACTATACATTTAATCACTTTTAATCAAAATCTAGTTATACAGATCATATCTTTAAAGTCTCAAAATTAATAAGTTTCAAATCAACTTTTTTGTATTTAAATACAATTCTTAAACAAATAAAATTTCAAATCAATTTCAATTTATCTTTCCAACCTTAATTTATTAAAGTTATTACAACATCTATTTTTAAAATATTAATATAATTTTAAATAAATACTTAAACATATTATATGTATACTAATTAAATTAATTTTTTTAATTATATATTGAATTTTATTAGATTAAATATTATTATTAAATTAATTTTATATTAAATCTCATTTTATTTATTTAAAAATAATAAAATTATTAGTAAAATCTTAAAATTTACATTTTCAAAACTTAACTTATAAATTTAAAATTTCCAGATATATAATTTAAAAATCTGAATTTTACACACATGTTAAAATAAAATAAAATCTTTATATTTAAAAATCAAAACACTTATATTTTTCTTTTCTCAAAAATTTGGAAATCGTCTAAAATAGACCAACGGTGCTCATATATAGTTTTCTATCCTATGGTCAAGTAATACGGATATTTATCATTTCAATCTGCAATAATTTCAATTTATGGGTATATATCATTTTAACCTAAAAACCTAAAAACCTAAAATTCAAAATCAATAAAATCACTTGGGTTATCATTTCAACCCATAACGATTTCTCTAGTCTATAAGACCATTCGGGTATGTATAATTTCAACCCATAGAGATTTTCTGAACTAATAGGGAACTGGCAGAGTGAGAACAAACAAAATAATAGCATGAAATGACATAGCATCTCAATGGAAATTATGATCATAATTAACAATTTAAATATATAAATATATATATAAATATATATATATATATATGTATATATATATATATATATTAACAGGTTATTAGTGTCAATATTGTCAATTAGCATAGATAAACAATTTTAATATTAACATATCCTATTTAACAATTAAGTTTCTTACCAATTGAAAATTTAACAATGTATTTCAATCATCATTTCATGTGAATTAAATTTACTAAATATAAGAATGTTAATCGTGAGTGATCGCTCACCTTTTGAGGCTAGAAAAACAATGAGAACAGAGAAGATGACACAGATACGCAAACGGAACAATGATAAAGCTAGAAAATTGCGGCTGTAATCTTCGGACAGCGACGAACGAAGCAAAGTTGGATAGTAACAAGCTAGATAACTTTAATCCAATGGAATATGTGTGTGTGTGAGTGTGTGTGTGAGTGTATGTGCGATATATATATACCTCTTTTTTTATAATAGAAAGCTTGGCTGTGGAGTGTTGGAAGAGCAAGGAAGGTTGAGATGTGCATTGGCACGGCATGACAGAGGATTGAGGCAAGCAGGGATGTGGCGCTTGGTGTTGTGGTGGGGAGAGGCAATGCCGAGGTTGGAGTTCGACACTGTGCTGGAGTGGTGGGCTGTTGGGTTGTGCTCGACTCGGCAGTGGGGTGGGGACAAGCGGAGGGTTCTTTCGTGAGGAGTTTGATCGAAGGGAGCGGTCTCGGGTCAGGTTGCTCATGTTGCCAGGGGAGGAAGAGGACAACAGTCAGTGGAGTTCGGCATTGCGAAGCTAGGTGGCGGTTGGTGTGTGGGCTGTCAAGCAGTGGGTAGGGGCCGGAGTGGTTGTTGCATGGTGGTGCCAGGTGGAAAGGCGGGTCTATGGCACTTGAGGTTGGGCAGTGGGGCTGCAAGGGTGGATGTCGCGGAAAGGCTGCTCGGTGGTTGTCGGAGTGAGTTGCGAGGTCGGTAAACTGCTGTGTGTGTGGAGAGGGTTGCTCGTGTGGGAGGTTCGAGAGAAGTGGAGAGCGGAGGGGTGTAGGTTGCCCTTGGCAGTGACTGGGTTTTTGCGGCGAGGGCTGCGGAAGATGGGAGATGAAGCAGGGGGGAGAGAAACGAGCAGGTCAAAGCGAATAATTTATTATGCAACGTATATTATATATTTATTTTCTTTTTAGCTAGAACCGAAGAGAAAGGGAACGAGACATAATGAACCAATATATATTGAATATAGTGGGATAGCAAAAATCAAGGGTTGCATTTCTGGGAATATTAAAAGCTAATGTCCATTTGTTTTCAGCCGCTAGACAACTGAATAGATGACGAAAAACCAAAAGGCCCAAAATGGATACCGATACGGCTAACCGTTTCGCAGATTTCGCCGCATACCGAACGTCGAAATGCACAAACGAATATACTGCAGAGATCAGCGCGAGGAGGAAAACATAATGGTGTATAGATATGGGTGACACGACCCACCAATCAGAACTCAAATTTGACTGCCAAAACTGCTGCTAGAACACCGAAAATAAGATAAACAGAGCCAGAGTAGTCCAAATTTGGCAAACGAAATATAATGTCTTACTCAGAAAATAATAAACATTTTTCTTATATAAAAATATTCAGATTTCAGAAATATATTATTTCCATCAATTTTAATTGATTTTATATTTTAAATTGAAATATCACAACCAAACAAACTTACATATTCTTGGATTAAAATCCGCCACTTGCTACGTTTATATAGATGTATTCCAAATATTAAATTATCATTGCCAAAATTATATTTTTTATATTTATGAAATTTTTTAGTTAATTACGTTATTTAATCGTTAAAATTTACAGGTCGATACACTCTCCCCCACTCAAAACTTTTCGTCCCCGAAAAGGAACGAGATAGGAGAATAGAAGCAACAAAAAGGAAAGATAGATTCGAAATATGTAGTACCATATACAACAATTAATTCAAAACCATATAAATTTCATTTTCGAGTGTTAATATTATACATCTCATTACTCATTAACATCCATTTATTATTATCATTCTAATTAACTCACTTTTAATTAATTTATATTCATATCCAATTTATTTGCATTCACCTTATTTACTTAAAAATCATTCTCTTTTATTATTCAATTTATTTCATTTAACATATCTTGTAACATAGGTTAAGTGTATAAACATTTATTATAACCACTCAGTGTTATACCCTTTACAAAATTTCATTTTTAGACATTTTTTACTTACATTTATATTGTATACTATTCAATTACATGTTCTCATTACATTCAAACTTTTTCCAGGTAAGTTTTATTAATGTTTCTGAATGTAATTGAGCACTATACAAGCTTACCTTTTTATTACAACATTTCTATTAAGCAAAATTTAGTTTGAACATTTTTATCACTTAACTTTTTTCTTGTATAACCCTCTATTACATATTCACATTACACTTTAATTTTTTTTTCAATATTTAGGTAAGATATATATGTTTTAGAATGCAATTGAGTATTATACAAATTAATTTTATCCTAGTTCAACTGTTTCAAGTTATTTCAATTTGATTTCTCATTTTAGACACTCCAAATATTCAATTTTTTTTTTGCTTCATTTCAATAATTGAAAACCATCACTTAGCATAGTAAGAGTTAAATTTTCGGTTTCACTTCAAACCGTTTTGAAATAAATAAATAAATAAATAAATACATACATATATATATATATTGTACATCAAATCATACTCAATAAATTCAAATCAAATTATTTTTCAAAACAAAAGTGCAGCAAAGCTAATAAGTGCTCTCCCCATATTGAGACTCGAAAATGAATGCGATGATGCTGCAATCATCATCGAATTTATTTTCCAGCTACATAAGAGATGAGTACTGACTTACTTCTGTTAAAATTCTTTGGAAACAATTTCCATTCGAAAATTCTTTCAAATAATATATTTTCACAAAACACAGAAAATCAAATTTTGAAAAGCACCAAAAATTTAAATTCTCAAATCCTTAATTTAGATTCATTTCATTTGCAAATCAGATTTATAAACCGTGTTTATAAAATTTCATCTCCATATAAAATACAACAACAGTTAACAGTTTAGGTATACCGACAAAATGATAAATGATAATCTATGCGACGCCCCAGCCCGAGACCCACATTAACAAAGAGTATTACTGGGTAATACTGTCTGCTAATGCGAAGAATAGGGCTGGATAGGAGTGACCATCTATAGCCTTGTCTTAAATATCTATTGAGTACGTCGACAAATTGTGACAGCCCAAGATTTTCGACCTTCAAAAATGGACATCGATACATCCACTATATTACATGTCGAGCAATCGAATGTCAGAGATACCAGATCATTAGGGAGAAGAAGAAATAGAAACAACAACACAAAATCTCACAATCACAGTAGAACAATATATTATATATATAACATGTCTATATACAAAAGGAACTATAACTGTTATTTTTACATTATGTCATTAGATTACAATACATCAATAACACAATCGGACAGTTATAATAACTTGTACTCATTAAAGCTGAATATACAGCCTATAATACACAGTGGAATAAAATCAAATACATGTAATACGTCTTCGTCATCCAGCTCGTCTCCTAAGCTCCATAGCATCCTATCTAGAATCTGTAATACTCGGTCTGATCCAAGCATTATAATAAAATAACACCCGAGTTAGTCTGAAAAACCAGCGTAAGAAAACATACTCAATTTGAATTATTAAAGTTTTCAAAATCCTTCGAAATCAAAGGTATCTCGTAAGGCCACGCCACACATAAACACGACGGGTTTTTACCTTACGATAACCAAAAACATTTCAAATCAAATCCTATGATATTATAATAATGTTTAAGTATAAATACTTATTCAAATAGCTAAAAAAAATTACATTAAATAAATTCTAGCATACTGGGCACTGCAATCAAAATCGTAAAGGCACGTATTTGAGAATGGATTCCATAAGATTGACTAGGCACTAGCGTACCACCTGTCACAGTACACGTCTAGAAACAGCGTACTGAGAACCATATCGGGATCCCCTGCAACACAAGACTAGACTATCCCTAACCTAGATAGACCGAATATGCTATCACCCCGGGTGTTCCCACCCGCTTTCGAGCTCCTTCCATATATCGTAGTAATAAAATAATATCTACGGGTATCTATATAGGTGATAAACATACCCTAATTGAGTGCGACCCACTTAGCCATGCTGCATTCCCTTGATTTTCAGTCATACCTATTTGATGAGGCTAGAGGCAACAATTACCTTTTTAAGGAATTTTTTTGCTTATAATGCTCATTGTCCTCCAATAACAATGTACTGATAGCATTCATCCATACAAGTCTACCCTGGGTCCGAATGGAAACGAAGGCACTATTCCTGCTACATCCATTTTGGAATAATCCTCATGATTAGTAGCGATTAGCCCTTGCACTTTACTGCTCCATCTTCGACTCCATGCTCTTGTTTTTACTGTGAAAATGTACTCGTTGGATCGATTTTCAGATACCTTATCCGATCCCGGTCTCTTCGAAACAACGTCCGATATTTTCAAGTAAACTCAACCCTAGTTCTTTGGGAAATAAATAGACGAAAATAAGATCGGAGATCACCTCCTAATCGTTAGTGGACGTATTTCCTTATAAATGCCCTAGAAGAACAAAACGAGTTTATACATACAGTATAGCGCCTCGAACGGTAACCATACCATATAATCCCCGTATTTCTCCTAGAAATTTCCAAAGTTATATTTTTGGTCCAGATTTGATAGTCGGTTATTTAACTATCAAATAAACAATCATACAATCACAATTTCCATTTCCACTGAAAATACTAATTCTTATTCAATTTAAATTTCAATGACTTAAATCTCTTTATCCAAAATATATATTTTCTTACCGAATTTAGTATATTCACAAACTATTCTCTACAAAGATATTTGGAAACCTTTAAAAAAATTGGAAAGTACCACGGCGATATCAAATCATGGATTGACAAATTAATGCTTACGTCTCTATCCAAAGAAATCCAAGACTTAACTACAGGCACTCACTGCATTCGATTTCGCCATGCGAGTATACCATTACTTCTCGAAAACTTTATTGAATATTGAATAATTTATCCTTTTGAAATAATAATACCGATTAATCTTTAAATGATAATTAACTTATTATATACTAACTTAATTATTATTTAAATATACTTTAAACAATTTTAGAACATCAAAATAATTAATTTTCTGAAATATTCTTTAAAAACTTTTAAATTTTATAGTTAATACTTAAAAATCCTCCCTTTTTAAAGTAAATGAATTTCTCGATAGAAATATGTTTTCCAATTCCAATATGACCAACCTAACATTTATAAATCTCTATCGATTTATTTCCAATTTGATTTAGTCCCAATTCCGTAAATCCCCTTTTCGCATTTGTAAGAAAAATAAATCAACCATTTATTTCAAAGCCTATTTTCCTAACTCATTATAAATCCTCACGTGAATTTATAATTTTCATTTATCCACTGAACATCATTTTATTTTATTTATATACCTTGTTTATAAATTCCATAGTATCATTTTCCATTTACAACCGTTTCACAACACTTAATCGATTTCAAAAATTAAATTCCATTTTTAAATCAATTTCTTAAATAACCGAAATATATTCCAAAACCTAACTAAATTTAGATTCCACTTTCTTTTGATAATCTTACTAAAAATCTAGTATAACAATTTTATATTTTCTTTCCAAATTTCCTTTTTATCTTCCCAAACTATTTTAAATCTCGATTTTGAAATAAATTCTTTTACACTTAAACAAATATCATTTCAGTTTTATTATTTAATAAATCCTTTTATTTTCATTATTCAAAAATCCATATTTTTCCATATTCCGAAGTTACCAAGTACAAATTTTAAACTCAAGCTATTTACTTTTCCCAAATTCATTTCCTTTAAAAAATCCAAATTTCACTATAAATATTTTACTTTAAATTTTCCTTTTTATTTTCTTTTAAAATCTCGATATTCATATTTATGATATTTTAAAATACTGAAATATGACCAGTAATACATAGCATCCAATAAATTAAATTTCCACTATAATCTATCACAGGTTATTCAGACAAATCTTATTACTGAATATGAAAATAATTCAATTTTTTTGAGGACTCCAGTTGGATCTCTTCAACTTGTTTCCCTGCATCCACATATGTTAATACAATATAAAAATACCAATCCCACTTCGAGAGGGATATCGTGGTATACAGGGTCATCCGCTATTATGCGAGATGCATAGGGTCTCATCCACTATATATATGCGGGAATATCAATCCCTCCAATATATATACTACTTTATATAATATCACGTCCAACTGGTAATAATTTATCAATTTTATCAATCAATAAATAACTAATTTTAACTATATAAAATTAATTATGGTAATCAGAAATTGAGTGATATTAGCTCACCTTTGTTTTTTATTTCGTCAAACATCTAGATTTTATTTTTTTCTAAAATCTTAGCCGCCTCTAAAAAATCCCAAAATAAATTCCATTGCATAGATTTTCTAGCTACGAACCAACTCAATCATCTTAATTGTTTTAAACCTCGAACGATAAATATACGGATTTTATTAGCATAATGATATAATAAAATTTTGATTAATATAAATAAAATTAAACTAAACTAAACTTAGACAAAACTCGAACCTTTTCTTCCTCTCACGAACTGCCAGCCAACACAGACCATTTTCATGCATAGGATAACAATCCACTATCGAACTTCGCCATCTCTGATCCTCTTCCTACTGCCACCTTCACTCACTGTGTTGTAGCTCGTCCTACCACTGTCGAGATCTTGACCTCGCAATCAAATGCCCAACCTAGCTCGAATGTCGTTATCATAGATGCTGCCTTTAACCTGCTTGCCTCGCCGCCCTACCCCCTTCCTCCAGTTTCGACCGCGCGACCATCCCAAGTACTCCATCACTAATCTCGCCCCTCACCGATCGTGTTTTCAACTCCTACGTGCACGAACACAAGTCGCGACATTGACCAATCCTAATGCATGACTACTCGCATCGCTTCCACTCCGTCCATCGCCTCGCCCTGCCTAGTCGCCGCCTATCACCGAGCCTTCCATTCGATTATCGCAAGCAATGCTGGCCCACATTGTTCGCCAACGTTGCTGCCTTTATGGCTGAAGTCGAGAGCACGATTCGTTTCCCCCTTTTTTAATCGATTTTCGTTCTTTTTTGAGAAAGTGTTCGCGGTTTTGAAATTTTAAAGAGAGAAATGTCGATTTAGAAGGTGAAGCTTGCTGGGAAGAATTTGAAGACGCAAAGTAGCTTTATTTATAGAATGAGATCTCGTTCCTCTTTTTTTCTCTTATTTAAATTGTTGCGTGTATTTTTAAAAAGGAGAAGGGAGGGAAATGTGTTTTACATGACAAGATGTTTTCACATCATAGGGTGGCTGAGTAAGACAGAAAGCAAGTTGATGTGAACGATTGACAAATTAATATATATAATTTAAATTTTTGATTTACCTCGATTTCGCAACTTAAAATCTCGAACTCCTATGGAGGCCTGCCGCTAGACATTCATAATGTTATACCCTTATTTCGAACGCGATGGAGAATGTTTCAAGTTCTAATTCGATCATATGGAGAAGATAGCTTTTTGGACCCAATTATTATACTAAATTTTCAATATAAATTTCAGCGTATTTCTATCTCGTACGACCAAACGATAACTCCAAACGCTATGAAATTTGAAATTCTGTAATAATACACCATTATGGATCCAATGGAACTTGTTTCGATGAAATCCGAGACTGTGCCTCGGAAGGTTATTTTTAACGTTAATTTAACGATATATTTTTAAAACTGAACAAATTACTTTTAAATTCCATTTAAAAAGTTTTACTATCTTCCTTATTATAAATATAAATTTTATAAGCCTTTAAATTATTTTTAACAAGCTTAAAACTCAAGATTCCACTTTTACACAATTTCCAATTATTAAATTCAATAATTAAATTATCCAGTTAATCTTTATATTTGAAATTCAAGTTAAAAAATTAACTTTTAAATATTTAAAATCGATTAAATGTTCCAATTTTAAATAACCAAAATTCTGGGTCGTTGCACAAATACTATAATTTTTTCTATCTCAAGTGGATCAACATATCCAAGAAATACTTAATACAAAGCCATAGGTGGCTATAGGACCTATCAGAGAAAAATACAACTCAAATGCCAAACACATCACAAAACAGTAGATCATCACACACACACATATATACGTATACAAATACATCACAGAGTATACAAAATGATACATGTCAAGTGGTATAGCGACCACAATATACAAGCGAGTCAAAAGAATATACAAATCAGAGTAGCAAACAAAAAGGACTATACAAAAAGCTATAACAAAAAGAGATGGCAAAATAGTCCATGCGGAAGCAGATTAGGCTGAGTCCAAATGTACCTAACCTGAAACACCTCGGTCTGACCCGAGTATAAATACATGGGTCAGTCTAGCTAAACAGATCAATTTACAAGGATAAACAATAATATGATCATAAGGATAAACTGATAATATTCCCAAGTGAGAAGGGACGATTTAAAGTGTATATTTACTTCATGTTATGAAGGGTATTACTACACAACATATAATCTCAAAAGAGATGGAACAACCCACAAAACACTAAAAGTAGCGAGCCTCATATCATTGGCATTCATAAAACATCAATTATAGTTTAGAGAAAAACCTAAACCTGCCAAATCGGCAATCCAAAACATGCACAAAGAGATCCCATCTCAAACACATCATCAGGCAAATATATCTCCAAAGAGGAGAATAAAATCTCAAGTAAACGCCAAAAGAAAAATCTCAGTAACGTGAGTGTACGCAACAAAAGTCTCAAAAATACAACTCACAAGAGTTCAAATTCATATGAGGTAATCTCCATATATATAATATCCTAAATGGCTCAAATGGCCAACAATAAAAAGGCGATATGCTTGAGAAATTACAAATATCAATGAAATCATCTCAAAGATATAGCACATGCTTATGGTCGAAGCCTGCCGAGTACTGTTCTCTCAAATAAGACACCACGTCTCTTAGAAAAACAACCCGAAGTATAGATAAATACATCTCTTAGACAAACATCTCGAAGGACAAATACATCGCAATGACAAACGTCTCTTAGACAAACATCTGGAAGGACAAATGACCCGAAGGTCCAATCCTGGCATATACGTCTCTTAGACAAATGTGTCACAAACTCTCGAATAGGAACTCAAACAGTATTAATGTATGTCTCATACCACATGTTTGCACTACATGGTTTACTAACAACTGTAAATTTCACATTCAAATCCGTAAAAAGTTTACCTCGTCTCACCGGTAAACTCGACCCGAAGGTCAAAACGATCAAACGGACGAGTCGGGAATTAACCGATAAGATAAACGCACATGTCCCATACCATGTATTTTAACAACCCGTTTAATTCTCCATCTCATTTGCTTAAATAGTGCAAAAATGTGTAATTTATATATAAAATAATTTACTTTGGAAAACAAGTTTTGAAAAACAAGTTTTGAAAAACCAATTTCTGAAATCAAAATGAAACCCATATTCGAAAATTCCCTTATTATATAGAATAAATAGGTTTTAAACTTGAAAATACTTCAAAATATCATATAATAATTATTTTGAAATGCCCATTAATTTTAAAAATCATTTCGAAAATATTTAAAGAAAACCGTGCTAACAAACGAATCAAAACGAAGAAAATCACTCAAACCGATATTCAAATTCAAATTAAGTTCAAAATAATTTGAAATTTGAAATTTAAAATCTCCAAAATTCAGCTAGTCTATTTATAGACATCATCGCCTATAATCATCTCAATATTTGCAGCAAAACAAGTGACAAAACCATCACAACTTAAGCGAATACTTCAAAACAAGCTACAAAAGCATAGGGACAAGGACCACAAATGCACGCACCTGTGCCAACCAGGAGTCGACCCAGCTAAGAGGCCAGGTCAACCGCCAGGTCGACCTAGTGCATGCTTGGTTGACTGCCTGGTCGACCCAGGCTACGAATTTGTTTTCCCTTGGTTTTTCTGCTTTGTATTAATATTCAAGCACATATTTGAGCATTCACAAGACATTATTTTGCAACCAAATTTTACAGGCATGAACTACTACAACTAAACTATCGACAGAAAGAAATCTAGCAGAATTTAATTGCCAGATTCAACAGATATAAGCATGCAAAGAAGCAGTATAAAACAGTTTCACAGAAAAGATAAACTTTCAACAAAAAACGACTATAGTAGCATATTTTGCACAGATTCAAGCACTTTGCAATTTTGTTTTTACTAGATTTGTGAGCAATCAACTCGCCTTGCTAATAGATTATACAATCTTAGATTTTGCAGCAAATTTGAAGCCTTTTTGCAAGATTGAAGCTTCTAAATACCTGTACAGGAGAAAGAAAGAGCATGCAAACAATATTCACAATAAAATTAGAAATCATTCATTGTAAAAGAATTTTGTGATGAAATTTAAATGATTTGGAGTTGTTTACCTTTTATTTATCACTAGATTGTAAAAAGCCTTGAATTTGTTGAATTAAAAGAAGAAATTGCTTGATTTTTGAATTCGAGAAGTTTGATTTACTAGCTTTGCTTTTAGGCTAAAGGAGGAAAAAGGAGAAGGTAGTAAGAAATGAACATACACTATTTTTCCTCTTTTCTTAACCAGGCTAAGGTTAAATGGGCTAAGATGGGTTTGAAAATAAAAAGAAATAATATGGTTTTAGGCTAAAAAATCAACATTTAACAAAGAAATATGTGTATATATCACATATACACAAATAAAAATTCATTTTCTTTTTATTTACACAAAAGAAAAATATGATAATTTACATACTTGTAAAATAAAACATTTCTTACCATATAAAAAGATTAATTTATGTTTTTAAAATATTTTTATTATTAAAATTCTTTATTTAACAAAAATATACCATTTACTCAAATAAAAGAATAAAACATTGTTATTAACTTCTAAAATTCCAAAAAATTATTTTCTCACTTAGAAAAATATTTAAAACCATTTAAAAACATTACTTATAGCCAAACTTATTTTTAGCCCATTTTCCACCTTTTATTTCAATAAACCACCTTTAAAAATTATTAAAAGAAGCCAATGGACGATAATTACTATAATTATTGTACTTTCTCTAAAATGAAATCATTTTCATTATTTAAAGCCTATATTCCATTTATTATCGCTCCAAACAAAATTGAATAACGCTTGAAATTTCATTTTCTCATTTTTAATTCCAAATCCAACGTTTATTACAAATAAACAATTTAATTTCTCCAATTTTAATTTAATTACAATATTAAATTATAATTAGAATTTTAATTCAATATTGAAAGGTAATCTAAAAACCAGGGTTATTACAAACTCCTCCCTTAACAAATTTGTGTCCTCGCAATTCCTAGAGAAGAACTTGTATTTAACTATTTAATTTCATCACTCAAAAGAAAAGAAAATAAGCTTGAGATAAAGTGATATTCTCACCATCGCTATGCGAAGATAGAAAACTGGGATATGAATGCTCGATAAACTCTCTGGTTTCCCAAGTGTAGTCATTGGGATTAGCAGACCATTGAACTTTAACGAGCAGCACGTCCTTGTTTCGAAGGCATCTCACCTTCGAAGCAAGTACATGAAAAGGCTGCTGCACAATAGTTAGGTCTGGTGAGATCTCAAGCTCTTGCAAATTAGGAGAATCGACAACAGAATACGACTCTCAAAGACACTTCGTAAGCTGAGAGACTGAAACATGCCATGAATGCCAGATAGATAAGCTAGAAGTGAAATTCTATAAGCCATAGGGCCAATACGTTCAGTAATAGGAAATTGTCCTATAAAGTAAGGAGCCAATTTACTAGTCGTACTGAAGCACATAAACCCATTCATATGAGAAACACAAATGAAAACAAGATCACCAACAGAGAACTGGAGAGCTTTCTAGGGTTGTCCGCGTAGGATTTCTGGCGACTCTATGCCTCTTTCATTCTTTGACTAATAAGAACAATCTTCTCACATGAATCATGAATAGAATCCAAGCCAAGAATAAGCTTCTCTCCGGATTCCAACCAACAAGAATGTGATTGACATGGCTTTCCATGAATGGCTTCGAAAAGAGCCATATTGATACCAGACTAGAAACTATTATTGTAGGAAAATTCCATAAGAGGTAGGCGATCCTCTCAACTACCACCGAAATCTAGAATGCAAGCACAGAGAAGATCCTCAAGAATATGATTCACCAATTCAGTCTGTCCATCAGACTGCGGATGATATGCTGTGCTGAAATTAAGCTTTGTTCCCAAAGCTTGCTGAAGACTCTGTCAGAAATGACTCGTGAAAAGCGGATCATAGTCGAAAAGCGAATAACAGTCACAAACAATCGAACTAGGAACACCATGAAGTCTCACAATTTCCTTGATATATAAGTTAGCCAAATGAGAAGCACCCCTATTAGACTTAATAGGAATGAAATAAGCTGATTTGGTGAGGCAATCAACAATAACCCAAATGCTAGAATGGCCCGATCTCGTACGAGGTAGCCCATCAATAAAATCCATGGAAATCTGATGCCATTTCCACATTGTAATTTCTAAAGGCTAAAGGAAACCAGAAGGGCATTGATGTTCGGCTTTGATAAGTTAACAAGTCATGCAATTACTTACATAACTTGCTACATTACGCTTCATGCCTTCCTAATAATAAAGGCGGTGCATATCGGCATACATCTTACTACTGCCGGGATGAATGGATACTTAGAACGATTACAGTCATCGACAATGTCATGCCTAAGTGCAGAATCAGAAGGCATGACAAGACGGTTCTTCTTACGAAGACAACTATGAGAATCAATACTGAAATCCTGCAACTCCTCATCACGGGATTCAAACTCACAAACCTGAATAAGGTGCACAAGATCGGGATCATGCCATCGAGCATCGGCAATACGATCCAATAAACTGGGTCGAGCTTCCAAACTGAATAATAAAATAGGAGAATTATAAGATGGATCTCGATCATTAATATCGCAATGGGATAAGGTCTCTAGAATATCCTACTCTGCTAGCATCGTAGAAACAACAGCCGAATGTTTGCGACTAAGCACATCAGCAACACGGTTACCCTTACCAGGGGTATACTGGAGATCGAAGTCATAGAAGGCGAGGAAGTCGAGCCAATGTTGTTGCCTCATATTGAGCTCCTTCCGAGTGAACAGATATTTCAAGGACTTTTGATCGGTACAGAGAATGAAGTGCTCGCCTAATAAATAGTGTCGTCAAATCTTCAAGGCGAAGACAATGGCAGCTAAGTTGAGGTCATGAGCGGCGTAGCGAACTTCATTCGGTTGTAGTTGCCTAGAAGCATAAGCATATACTCGATCCTTCTGCATAAGCATGATAGCGAGGCCACAATGACTAGCATCGGTGTAGACAACAAGATCTTGATTACCTTCGGGAAGCATTAGAATAGGAGCACTAGTGAGAAGCTCCTTCAAATGCTGAAAATAAGCTTCACACTTGTCGGACCAAATAAATCGAACACCTTTCCAAGTAAGGCTGGTAAGAGGAAGCACAATGTGGGAAAAATCCTTAATGAACCGACGGTAGTAACCTGCCAATCCAAGGAAGCTGCGAATCTCATGAACATTCTCAAGCCTTTTCCAATTTAGGATGGATTCGATCTTCGAAGGATCAACCGAAATACCTTCATAGGAAATAATGTGGCCTAAGAACTTAACCTTATTCTCTAAAAGTGGCACTTGGAGAATTTGGCTTTAAGCTGATGGTGATGAAGAGTACTTAACACAATTCTCAAGTGATTAGCATGCTAGGCCTCAGACTTCGAATAGTAAGAATGTCGTCAATGAACATATGGACGAACTTATCGAGATATTCCCGGAATGCTCGATTCATAAGATCGACAAAGAAAGTAGGAGCATTCTTAAACCGAACGGGATAACAAGCCACTCGTAAGATCCATATCGAGTGTGGAAAGCCGTACGAGGAAACCTATCTTCCATAACTTGGAGCTGAAGAAAACTAGTGGCAAGGTCGAGCTGAGAAAAGACCTTAGAAACGCTCAATTGATCAAACATATTGTCAATCCTAGGCAAGGGATATATATCTTGATGGTCAACTCGTTAAGCTTGCGATAGTCGATGCAAAGCCTAAGAGTTCCATTGGACTTCTTCATAAAGACGACCGCGGAACCCCATGGTGAAAAAATTGGACTAAATCAACTGCTTGGACTCAAGCTCTAAAAGCTCCTTCTTGAGTTCCTTATTTTCCTTTGTAGACATCCTTGTGGGAGGACGACTAACTGGTTGCACGCCCGGAATAAGATCAATGTTGAACCCGATCACCCGCTTGGGTGGTAAACCCGATACAGGCTCAGATACATCAAAGAAATCATAAACTACAGGTATACGAGATATATCATCATCATCTTGTGAGTCTAGAGAATATAAAACCACTTTGGAATTTTCCACATTCTGAAGAACAAGTGATAGTAGAGTAGACGAATCTGGATGTCGAAGATATAAAAGTCTCTCAGAACAGATAATTCTGGCATCGTATCGCACTAGCCAGTCCATACCCAAAATCATATCAAAACCCAAATAAGAAATAACATGCAGATTCACATGGAAAGAAAATCCACGTAAAACAATCTCAACATCATCACAAATCAATCTAAGGGTTGCGGATCCCCCGATAGGTTCACAATCCTTAATGAAGTAACAAGGCATGAAACATCCAAAGAAATAGAATCAACGAGCTCTTTCGATACGAATGAATGTGACACACCCATATCGAAGCGAACTTGAATAGAACAATCATGGAATAAAATAGAGACTTCAAGAATAGAAGAAGATGTACCTCTGCGCTGAGAAGACCCTCCAGAAGCATCCACTACATTCAGCTTGCCAGACTGGGTATTCGAAGCAATAGGACAAGTGGAAACTCGATGACCCTTCTTTTTTCTATAGCGACAAATAATAGGCTTAGGGAAGTCACAGATCATGTGTTCAGAAGAACCATAATCGAAGTAGGACGTGTTTCACTAGGCTAAGGACTAGAACCTGATCCAACGGGCTTCTTCTGCTTGGAACAGAAAAACTTTGGCATATGAAATGGGAACTTCTTCTTATTGGGGTTCTTGCGAACCTAACCTCATCACCAATCTCGCACTCCTTCTCGACAGCTTCAAGATGAAGCGCCAAGTCAACCAACTCCTCGAAAGAAAGCTTGAGCTGGAGCATCAAATGCATCTTGAGATACTTCTTAAGATTAGAGACAAACTTTAGATTCTTCTTATAGGAAGTGCTAATGTATTCAAGACCATACTTAGATAAGGCTTCGAATGATGAAACATAATAAGAAACGGAGGACTTCTCTTGCTTCAACTCGAGGAAGCAATGGGCCTATAAAGCTTTCTCAGATTCAGGAACGAACTTGAGCTCGAATCATTCCTGAAACTGAGTCCAAGAAAGAGTAGATTCATCAAGCTCGGCTATGAGAAGCTCATACCAAACAAGAGAATGCTCTTGCAACATGCTAGATACTAGAGAACTCTGTCGTGGTTAGAAAGATCCATGCGAGAGAAGATGCGCTCGCACGTACGAGTCCAAGCTTAGACCACAAGAATGCACTCCAAGCCTTTGAACGACTTTCTCCAAGATGAGAGAAATCACTATATAAGCACACAAAGACAAACTTGCATGGAGGAGATGCTCGAGTAGGAGCTGGAGGCTGAGTGCTCCTAAATAACTCCATAAACTGATCGGTAGACATATAAACGCTGTTCGGATGCGAGCCACTAGATTGCCCAGCATCCAAGCATCGTCCTCTACCTCTTCCATCCATTAGCTGAAAGTTAAGATAAGATAAAGATTATTCATAGGGTAGATATCATTAATTCAATAAGGAATACTACGGAATTGAAATGCATTCCTAGACGTATTCCTAATTTTCTATCTACCCCAAAGGACACGTAAAAGTTAAAGGCACGATGATTAAAGGATTCGTAACACTTAGACGTACCATAATATGTGCTTATGTTCTGTGTTTATCATATTTTGCTTTGAACTAGGTTATGATACCAAGCTATGACGCCCCACCCTGAGACCAACATTAACAAAGAGTATTGCTAGGTAATACCGTCTGCTAGTGTGGATAATAGAGCTGGATAGGAGCGACCATCTATAGCATTGTCTTAAATATCTATTAAATACGTTGACAAATGCTACATTTTTTTCTATCTCAAGTGGATCGACATATCCAATAAATAACTAATACAAAGCCATAGATAGCTATAGGATCTATCAAAACAAAATACAACAACTCAAATGCAAAAGACATCACAGAACGGTAGATCATCACATATATACACATATACAGATACATCACAGAACATACAAAATGATATATGTGAAGTGGTATAGCGACCATAATATACAAGCGAGTCAAAAGAATATAAATATTAGAGTAGCAAACAAAAAGGACCACATAAAAAGCTATAACAGAAAGAGCTAGCAGAATAGTCCATGCGGAAGCAGAATAGGTTAAGTACAAATGTACCTAACCTGAAATACCTCAGTGTAACCCGAATATAAATACACGGGTCAGTCTTGCTAAATAAATCAGTTTAAAAGGATAAGCGATAATATGAGCATAAGAATAAAGTGATAATATTCCCAAGCGAGAAGGGACAATTTAAAGGTATAGTTACTTCATGTAATGAAGTGTATTACTACACAACATTTAATCACAAAAGAGATGGAACAACCCATAAAACGCTAAAAGTAGCAAACCTCATATCATCGACATTCATAAAACATCAAATATGGTTTAGGGAAAAACCTTAACCCGCTAAATCAACAATCCAAAACATGCACAAAGAGATCCCATCTCAAATACGCCATAAGGCAAATATATCTCCAAAGAGGAGAATAAAATCTCAAGTAAACGCCAAAAAGCAAATTTCAATAACACCAGTGTAGGCAACACTAGTCTTAAAAATAGAACTCACAAGAGTTCAAATTCCTGTGAGGTAATTGCCGTGTGTGTGTGTGTGTGTGTATATATATATAATATCCTAAATGGTCAAAAGGCCAACAAGAAAAGGCGATACGTATGGAAAATCACAAACATCAATGAAATCATTTCAAAGATATAGCACGTGCTTATGGCCGAAGCCTGCCGAGTATTGTTCTCTCAAATAAGGCGCCACGTCTCTTATACAAACGTCCCAAAGGAAAAATAAATACGTCTCTTAAAAAAATTTCTTAAAGGACAAATACATTGCAATGACAAACGTCTCTTAGACAAACATCTCGAAGGACAAATGACCCGAAGGTCCAGTGCTGGAAAATACGTCTCTTAGACAAATTTGTCACAACTCTCGGATATGAACCCAAATAGTGTTAATGTGTGTTCCATACCACATGTTCGTGCTATACGGTTTACTAATTGCTAGTAAATTCTATACACAAATCAGTAAAAAAAATTAGCTCATCCCATTGGAAAACTCGACCCGAAGGTCAAAAAGATCAAACGGACGAGTCGAGAATTAACCGATAAGATAAAACATGTGTCCCATATCACATGTTTTACCAAACCTTTTAATTCTCCTTCTCAATCGCTGGAATAGTGCAAAAACATGTAATTTACATATAAAATAATTTACTTCAGAAAACAAGCTTTGAAAACCAATTTTTGAAATCAAATTGAAACCCATATTCGAAAATTCCATTATTATAGAGAATAAATAGGTTTCATACTTGAAAATACTTAAAAATATCATATAATAATTATTTTGATATTCCCATTAAGTTTAAAAATATTTTCAAAAAGATTTGAAGAAAACCGTACACCAAAACAAATCAAAACGGTTATCAAACCGATATTCAAACTCAAACTCAAATTAAATTCAAAATAATTCAAATTTGTATTTCAAAGTCTCCAAAATTCGGCTAGTCTATTGATAGAAATCATGGCCTATAATCATCTCAATATTTGTAGCAAAACAAGTGACAAAACCATCACAATTCAAGGCGAATACTTCAAAACAAGCTACAAAAGCATAGGGGCAACGACCACAAATGCACGCACCTGGACCAAACAAGTTTTCCTTGGGTTTTTCTGCTCCGTATTAATATTCAAGCATAGATTTAATCATTCAAATGACATTATTTTGCAACCAAATTTTACAGGCATAAACTAAAAAACTGAACTATCAATAGAAAGAAATCCGGCAGCATTTCGTTGTCGAAATCAAAAGATATAAGCATGCAAAGAAGCAGTATGAAACAGTTTCACAGAAAAGAAAAACTGTCAACATAAAACGACCATGGTAACTTATTTTGCACAGATCCAATCATTTTGCCTTTTTTGCTAGATTTGTGAGCTTATCAACTCACCTTGCTGATAGATGATAAAAGATTTGGTTTTGCAGCAAAGTTGAAGCCTTTTTGCAAGATTGAAGTTCTAAATACCTATATAGGAGAAAGGAAGAGCATGCAAACAATATTTACAGTAAATTAAAAATCATTAACTATAAAAGAATTTTGTGATGAAAATTTAAGTGACCTAGAGCTGTTTACCTTTTATTTATCACTAGATTGTAAAAGGCCTTGAATTTGTTGAATTAAAATGAAGAAATTGCTTGATTTTTGAAATTGAGAAGTTTTGTTTACTGGCTTTTCTTTTAGGCTAAGAGAGGAGGAAAGAGAAGGTAATAAGAAATGAACGTACATTCTTTTTCCTTTTTTCTTAACCAGGCTAAGGTTAAATGGGCTGAGATGGGTTTGAAAATAAAAAGAAATAATATGGTTTTAGGCTAAAAAAGTCAACACTAAACAAAGAAATATGTGTATATATCACATATACACAAATAAAAATACATTTTCTTCTTATTTACAAAAAAGAAAAATATGATAATTTACATTCTTGTAAAATAAAAAAAATTCTTACCATGTAAAAAGATTAATTTATATTCTTAAAATATTTATATTATTAAAATCCTTTATTTAATAAATATATACCATTTACTCAAGTAAAAGAATAGAACATTGTTTTTAACTTCTAAAATTCCATAAAATTTATTTTCTCACATAGAAAATATTTGAAATCATTTCAAAACATTATTTATAGCCAAAATTTATTTTTTTACCTAATTTCCACCTTTTATTTCAATAAACCATCTTTAAAAATAACATACTTCTTTTAAAAATTATTAAAAGAAGCTAATGGACAATATTACTATAACTACTGTATTTTCTCTAAAATGAAATCGTTTTCATTATTTAAACCCATGTTCCATTTAATATCACTCCAAATAAAATTTAATAAAGCTTGGAATTTCATTTTTCTCATTTTGAATCCCAAATCCATTGTTTATTCCAAATAAACAATTTAATTTCTCCAATTTTAATTTAATTTACAATATTAAATTTTAATTATCATTATAATTCAATATTGAAAGGTAATCTCCAAACCAAGGTTGTTACAATCTAGTACTCTCATTTCTATCAACCAATTCATTTAACTATCTAATTTATGAAAATTATAATATATATATATATATATATATATAATCATACATAAAATTATTTCATTTACCAATTTAAATAACAATATTGTGTTAGTTTGCTCTGTTAAAGTATTTTGGAATACTTATCAATAACGTTAGCTAGACGAATCGATCGAAACCCTAAATTCGAACTCAACAACTCAAACAGCACAATATAAAACATTTTTTATCAGTTACAAATATGCTCCATCATGGGATGACTCAAGAATGGATTTTAGAATAAGGATAGAGATTTAAATTTTGAGGGATCCTAATCAAAGAGAATTCTTACTAAGAAGATAGGCATGAAAGGAAAATAAGATAATTAAATTACATAAGAGGAAAGATGGATAGACTTATATTAATCGCGAGACCTTAACTGGGTCAACCGAGACTCCATTTTCAGAAACAATGTGCCCAAGGAATCAGATTTCATCCCTTCAGAAATGGCGTTTAGAAAATTTGGCTTTCAACTAATGACTCCTAAGAGTTTCCAGCACATAGCCCCAAATGCGATTCATGCTCCTTCTCTGACCGAGAAAAGACGAGAATATCATCAACGAAAACCTGGATAAATTGTTGAGAACATCGTGGAAAACACGATTCATGAGATTGACGAATAAGACAAGAGCGTTGGTTAATCCGAAGGGTATGACTAACCATTTATAAAAACCATCCTTTATTCGGAAAGCTATCTCAAGAATGCTCTCCTCAGCTACACAAAGTTGGTGAAAACCGTTAGTAAGATCGAGCTCTAGGAATAAGATCGATGCAGGATTCAATTTCCTACTTGGGAGGAGAGAAGCAAATTCACCAAAACATCAGGATAATATGTGAATATCGGGGTGGAGTCAAAATCACTAGACTGAGAATCAAGCAAATAAATGAAATTGCTTGTATAATCCTGAGGGAATCGACATTCAATCACAAGAGAATTACCTTGGTCATCTACTAGAGAAACGGTTCAGGCTTTCCAAGAGATAACAACATCATAACGCTTTAACAAATCACCCCCAAGTAAGATATCAAATGCATCAAAACCGAGGACATAGGAATCTTCGGTGAACAGATGCCTATTGTAAAGGAGTTTCACCTTTTTACAAATCATACTAAGGTTGGTGGGACCGCCGATGGGATTAGTCACATATAAGGATGAAGTTGCCAATTGAGGTTGCACGATGTGCTCAATATTTATTACGGAGATCAACTGAAATAAAGCAATGGGATGCTCATGTATCAAGAAGAACATGAACAGAAAAAGACAAGAATGGATTTTGGAACCAAGGTAAAGTTCCAAAATTCAAAAGATATCTTGATCAAAGAGGATCCTAACCCAGAATTTCAAGCATGAACGAATATGACTCTATGATTAATTCTGCTCATTCTACGATATTACTACCTTATCTATAATGTTTTTTTTACTCCATATGCTAAATTTTGCCTAAACCAGAGCTCTGATACCACACGTAACGACCTGCCATTTTTCAAATCAATAATAATCCACACATGTTAGATTTGAATTGCTTAAAACAATCGATTGTTAATTTATATTTGGAAAAACTTAGCATATACGGTAAATAAATTAATCACAGAATCATAGACATAGATTAATACAATAATACACATAGGAATAGATAAATAGTAGTTCATGAAGCTACTATAGAACATCAGAGTCTGAAATAAAGTACAACAAAAATCCCAGATACACAGAAGTCTCTAATACAAAAGAAAATGACAAGTTTGAATTCAAATAAATGAAAATAACAAAAAAGATGAACAAATGAAGATAGATCTCCGAGCGAAGCTCCAAGCCCCAAAGGTGAGTCTCAAATGCTGTGACGCTTAGGCTGACCCGAGTATAAAGAAAAATACAAAACGCTCGAGTCAGGATTAACTTTCTTATGCAAGTAAATCAACTTATGTGAAATGTCAAATAAAATGCAATATAACTTAAAGGATGTTTGGGATTCTCATTCTTTAAGGATCCATGGACCTATCCACATACATAGTATAATACGCTATGTAGATAATGTCTACATTAAAGTAAAATATTGAAATAGTGTTAAGGCGTTACCCAATATTCCCCTTAACGCATTTTTATACAAATATCCTAGTCTATACAGATACTATAAGCTCCACCAAACTGGTAGGATACTCAATGAGCACTCCATAGGTATGATATGAACCAAACTCATAATGAGCTCGATAAGGCATATGACAAGACACGCGAGGCAATGCCCATGGTAGGATACTACCGTTTCCAGAACCGGGCTGGTGGTAACACATAATAGCTACTACCACCTACCTCGAGGCACACTCGCATAATCAATGGTGCACCCAATCAAATCACAAAGTAATAAACATGGTATTGAAGAAGCATGCTCGATCGTAGGTGCGACCTCACTTGGTCCAGGTATAGCTCATGTTATAGTCACATCAAGCTGACCCAAGGGGGTCAGGGCGCGTTCATACCTTATACAGAATCGTTCATCAAACCATCCTACTTCATTCTGGATTCTCCACCATGTGCATAGTTGTTAAAGTGTTTTTCGATATTGGTAGAGAGTATGACAATATCCAATCTCGGTCTCTTTAACAACTAGACGCTTATTTCACACACTGGTCATTTTTCATTTCAAACAGTTCATACTTTATATTAAAATATCATATTCATTTCAAAATCATATCACTTTCGAAATCATATTCACTTTCGAAATCATTATTCACTTTAAATCATATTCATTTCCAAAATCATAACCACAAAATAGGTAAAACCATCATATCAAAGTATTCACTTTTAAATCCATTAGATCTAAATCATAATAGTTCCAACTTAAATAGTTTGAATATTAAAAGCAGTTTATATATTGGAATATTTATACATTAAAAATAGATTATATTTAAAAGAGTTTATATTGAAAATAGTTTCGAATTAGAATTGTTTCTTCCAATTTTACAAATCAATTCAAATCAACTTTAGTTCCAAAACTCAATTTAAATCAATCTCAGTTCAAAATTTCAAAAAAAAGATTAAAAGTTCAATTCAAATTCTCATTAAAACCATTTTTAGTTTATATCGATTTCAAATCCAGGGTTGAAATACAAATTTGTACCACTTCTAATACAATAGGTTTCAAAGTTTTAAATATTCAAACAATTACAATAACTCAATTTGATAAATTTCATTTATATTTCAAAATTCAACCTTAATTTTATTTTTTATGACAATATACACTTAATCATTTTTAATAACATTTAAATAAAATCTCAAATTACAAATTTAAATCAATTCAATTTCAATTTTATTTAAATTTGAAAATATTCATTTAATCACCTTTAATCAAAATCCATTTATACAAATCATATCTTTAAAGTCCCAAATTCAATAAGTTTCAAATCAACTATTTTATATTTAAATAAAATTCTTAAACAAATAAAATTTCAAATCAATTTCAATTTATCTTTCCAACCTTAATTTATTAAAGTTATTAAAAAATCTATTTTAAAATATTAATATAATTTTAAATAAATACTTAAACATATTATATGTATACTAATTAAAATGGATTTTTTAAATTTAATTAATTTAATTTTTTAAATTAAATCTTATTATTAAATTTATTTTATATTTAATCTCATTTTATATATTTAAAAATAATGAAATTATAAGTAAAATCTTAAAATTTACATTTTCAAAACTTAACTTATAAATTTAAAATTTCCAAATGTTTACTTAAAGATCTAAATTTTACACACATATTAAAATAAAATAAATTCTTTATATTATATTTAAAAATCAAAACACATATTTTCTTTTCTCAAAAATTTAGAAATCATTTAAAAATAGACCAGCGGTGTCCATATATATTTTTCTTCCATATGGTCAAGTGATATGGATATTAATCATTTCAATCCGTAATAATTTAAATTTATGGGTATATATCATTTCAACCCGAAATCTCAAAATTCAAAATCAATATAATCACTTGGGTTTATCATTTCAGCCTATAACGATTTCTTCTAATTTATAAGATGGTTCGGGTATGTATCATTTCAACCCATAGGGATTTTCTAAACTAACAAGGAGATTGCATAGTGAGAACAAACAAAATAATAACATGAAATGACATAGCATATCAATGGAAATTATGATAACAATTAACAATTTAAATAATATATATATATATACACACTAATAGGTTATTGGTGTCAATATTGTCAATTAACATAGATAAACAATTTTAAATATTAACATATTCTACTTAACAATCAAATTTCTAACCAATTCAAAATTTAACAATATATTTCAATCGTCCTTTCATATCAATTAAATTTACTAATATAAGAATGTTAATCGTGAGTGATCGCTTATCTTTTGAGGCTAGAGAAACAACGAGAATGGAGAAGGTGACACGTATACGCACACGGAAGAACGACGGCTAGAAAATTGCCAATGTAATCTCCGGACAGCGACAAACAAAGCAAAGCTAGACAGCGACAAGCTAGATAACTTGAATCCAATGGACAATATATGTGTGTGTATATGGGATATATATACCTCCTTTTATAATAGAAAACATGGCTTCCTGGTTGTGGAGTGATGAATGTTTAACAGCAAATTTTCTATTAATTAGAATAATTCCGATAAATTTTGAAATAAAATAATCGCAAGCGCACGACGTACAATTTTAGTACGTGGCGAATACGTGTCGATCCGCAGGAAATTATTTTAGATTTTAAAAATTAATTCAATCAAATTAGACCAAAGTGAGAGGAAATTGTTGACTACAAAAATGAAGCTAAAACTAGAATTAAAATGAGATTTAAAAACAATTAGACTAGAGAACAATTTAGAGGCAAATCCAGTCTCATATTTTTGTAAATCAACAAATAAATAATTTATGATCTCTAACTTTGATATTAAGTGAAATAATTGTTGTATTTATCATAAGTATGGTTTGTTTGTGTTATTAATTAACATAAATCAAACCATCAAACTATAATACAACAAATAAACCACTTAGCAATTCTCATGAAAATGAAGCCAAAACAAAAGCCATTTTAAGTATGATCTATTTAATATTGTAACTAGTAATATAGATCATCAAATTTCATTTTTACTTTCATTTCAAAATCAAAAATTAATTAGAAAATGATGATGTAAATTGTATTTATGTTGAATAAGAATAGCTCATTTGTATAAGCAATTTAAGCTATCAAACCCACTTGTATAAACTTACATCAAAATTCACTTTCGTGAAGCACAAGCTAAAGAGATCATAAATCATTAAAAAGTTGAAATTACGTAATATTTGAGAGTTTCATTACCCTTAAATTTAAGGGGTTTAGCTACTCATTTGTGTTATCAAATCAACACATGTAAGTTTCAACATTGGAAAGCAAAGAGAATAGAAATTAGACAAAGGAAATAAGATTAACTATTTGCATGAAATAACATTAAACTAGTTGCATAAATGTAAATCTAAGCTATGAACATAAAAAGAAAGAGAGCATAGAAATAAAAATTAACAATAAAACAAAGAAAAGCATGTAAAAAGGGAGGAGAAAGAGGCTTGGAAGCCATTTTTATTTCACTTTGATATTTGTTCACAACTTGCTAATTTCCAAAGAAAACATATGAGAGAGTAGAAGATATTTATATGTACATAAGAGGGCTATTTGTATATGCATAAAACCCTAATTCAATATTTAGGGAGCTTCCCAAAATGCTCTTTAGGAACTCTAGCCACCAAGTAACCATTAGCCACTACTTAATCCCTTATTAAATGTGCATGAAGCTTTAACCTTCAGTTAGTTATCAATTAGCTTCTAATTGTAGATTTAGGCAAGTGGGTAGGGTCCTCCATGATCTTGAATTATTTCCTTCTTCTTTCCTTTGTATTCATTTGTGCATGCATATATCTTCATGAATCCCTCTTCCATATGCATCAAAATTTCCTATAAAAATATAAAAAATGTCCAAGTAAAAATTATCAAATTGACATATGCACAAAAATGACCATTTTACCCCTAAATGAAGATGAACATATGATGATTTGAAAACAATTGAATTTTGATTTTAAACATGTTAAAATGTCCAAATATGATATTTATTTAAATAAAAAGAGATAAAATATGGATGTATATATATATATATATATGCACATTTACGTGCACATCAAATACCCACATACTTATCTTTTTATTCGTCCTCGAATAAAGGAAAATTAAGATAAATCTATTTTCGTAGGGAGCATGATTGCATTGAGCGTATGCAACAAGCCGTTAAACCTCTGGTTGTCCCTAGTAAGACGAGTGTTGTCTCGTGAGGGTTTTCGACGGATACTACCCACAAAATCCAAATGCAGGATGAAAATATTTACAAAATGCAAGATTTATTTACAATGGGATGAATGCAAGTTTCTGAAAATATTCATAAATGAAGGATTTACTTTCAAATTGACAGGAATAAGTTAAATATAGGTTTTGGTCATTATCTTGAAAATTTACGTCATTTACTCGTCACAATTTCCAATAAAAACGAAGTTATCAAAACAAATGGACTATAGTTTAACTCGTTTTTTCGGTCGATGATATAGTGTTAGTTGATTATCAAAGTTTATCAAAGTGATATTTTTATTTCTTTCCAATAACAAGTCAAATCAAACAAGTTAAAATAGTGCTCGGATTTCAATTTCTTACTCTCTCTTATTTGAAAATTTTATTGATATTAACAATATTTACATTTGCCTAACTAAGGTAAACTGAGGCCAGATATATTATCCATGCATTGCCTTGTGGACTGATGTGAGGGGAATACAGAGCGTGGCGTGTGAACATACAAGTGTGAAAACTTATCGACTGTAGGCATTATTAAAAAGAATTTTTATATAGATACACCTAACTCAGATAAACTGAGGCTAGATATATCGATCATGCACTGCCTTTCGGGCTTACGTGAGAAGTGTACAGAGCATGGCGAGTGAACACATGAGTGTGAACACGTGATTCTAGGTGTTAAATATATATATATATATATATATATGCATATATACAAATGTTTTTTTCTTCTTCATTTTTAGAAAGAGAGAGCTTTGCAAAATCATCTTAGTACCATTTAACTTAGAAGATAAAAAGGTTATATCCTTTACTTCAAATTCACCACTTTTTTAAACAAAGATTTTCAATTAGAACGTACTTCATAATTAACACATATGAACCTTCCTATATACTAGTTAAACCATTATATTTTTAATCAAACTTCATTTTTATTTTTGTTAAGACAAATAAATTTTCAAAAATTTCAATTTACTGACCAGAACTTATACTTCTCCCATAGTGTTTCTTCAAAAATAAATCAAAATTCTAAAAAGAACATGTTTTTGAGATTTAGAAATTTTGAGATTTTTTGGTAATTAAAAGAAAATGAAAATTCAAAAAATGCCATGAACTAAAAAAAATGAAAATGAGACTCCCTCCATACTTAATTTTGATTGTGTCCCCATAGTCAATGCATGATATAATGAGTATAATGGGGAAAACGATGTACATATTTACAAAAGAGGGTTAACATTCTTACTAAACGTAGCTTGGCTCATGAAGGATCATGAGCTCCTCCTCTTGATTATTTGGCAATTCCAAGAAAGGTTTCAAACGATGACTGTTGACTTTGAAAATTGATCCATCCCTGCGGTTTTCTATTTCTACGGCACCATGTGGGAAAACAGTTCGTAACACAAATGGTCCCGTCCATCACGATTTAACTTTCCCAGGGAATAAATGAAGTCTTGAGTCATATAAAAGAACTTTCTGGTTAGGCAAAAACGTTTTCCTTAGAATTGACTTGTCATGAAAAACTTTTATTCTTTCTTTGTAAATTTTCTCGGTTTCATATGCGTCATTCCTAAGTTCTTCTAGTTCACTGAGTTTTAGTAGTCTGTTTTTGCCAGCTTTCTCAAGATCGAAGTTCAATTTTTTTTATTGCCCACAACGCTTTATGTTCGATTTCAATGGTTAAATGGCAAGCTTTACCGTAAACTAAACGAAATGGGGACATCCTAAGGTTAGTTTTAAAAGCAGTACGGTAAGCCCAAAGCGCGTTTGTCAATTTCTAAGACCAATCTTTTCAATTTTTGTTAACAGTTTTTTCCAAGATTTGTTTTATTTGTCGATTTCAAACTTCAGCTTGGCCACAAGTCTAAGGATGATACGAAGTGGATAACTTGTGGGTTATTGAGTATTTTTTCATTAAAGTTTCAAAAGAATGGTTACAAAAATGGGTTCCGTTATCACTGATTATTGTGCGAGGTGTGTCGAACCTCGAAAAGATGTTTTCTTTGAGAAATTTCCCAACAATTCTATGAACATTGGTTTTTCAAGGAATGGATTTGACCCATTTTGAGACATAATCGACATCGAGAAGGATATACAAGTTTCCAAAAGAATTGGGAAAAGGTCCCATAAAGTTGACACCCCAAACATCAAAGATTTCGATCGTAAGAATGGGGTTTAAAGGCATCATATCTCATCAAGAAATTCGTCCAAGCATTTGACATCGGTCGCAAGTTTTACGAAATTCAAACAAGTCTTTGAAAAGTGAAGGCCAATAGAAACTTCACTGAAGCACTTTTACCATAGTTTTTTGAGGACCGAAATGCCCACCGCATGCTTGATCATGGCAAAATGAAAGAACACTCATAATCTCATTATCCAGAATGCAACGTCGATGATTTGGTCGGGACAATATTTGAACAAATATGGATCATCCCAATAGAAATAATTCACTTGGGACATGAATTTGCAATTGTCCTGTTTGAACCAAGATGTGGGAATTTCTTTAGTGACTAAGTAGTTCACTATAACAGCGTACCACGGGTTGATAGAAATTAAATGAAGTTGTTCATTGGGGAAGTTTTCATTGATCGGCAAAGAAGATGGTGCGTTTGGCAGACGAGATAAGTGATCGGCTATGACTTTATCAGATCCTTTTTTTCTTTAATTGTAAGGTCAAATTCTTGAAATAAAAGGATCCAATGAATCAAACGGGATTTAGCATCCTTTTTGGCAAAGAGATATCTAAGCGCAGAGTGGTCCGTGTACACAGTAATGTGTGAACCTAACAAGTAAGGTTGAAACTTTTCGAACCAAAAAACGACAGCCAAAAGCTCTTTTTCGGTTGTTGTGTAGTTGAGTTGAGCGTCATTTAAAGTCATACTTGTGTAGTAAATGACATGAAGGATTTTGTTGATGCATTGTCCTAAGACAGCACCAACCGCAAAGTTAAAAGCATCACACATTATTTCGAAAGGAAGATCCCAATTGGGTGTGCAAATGATTGGAGCCGAAATGAGTTCCTTCTTAAGACATTCGAAAGAAGAGATACAATCAGAGTTTAAATAGTAAGGAACGTATTTTCCAAGGAGAGTTGTCAAAGGATGAGAAATTTTGCTAAAGTCTTTTATAAAGCGTCTGTAAAAGCCCGCATGTCCTAGAAATGATCAAATGTCCTTAACAGATTTAGGAATTGGTAGGTTTGCAATTACATCGACTTTCGCTTTATCTACCTCAATGCCTTTATTTGAGATGATATGACCAAGGGCTATGCCTTGTTTGACCATAAAGTGCTATTTTTCTAATTCAAAGTCAACTGTTTTTCTTTACATGGATTAAGAACCAACTCGAGATGATGTAAACAGGAAAAAGAATTGCCAAAGATAGAGAAATCATCCATAAAAACTTCTAGAAAGCGTTCAATCATGTCGGAATAAATGCCAACCATGCATCGTTGGAAAGTCGCAGGAGCATTACAAAGTCCAAATGGCAAACGTCAATAAGCAAAGGTATCAAATGGATACGTGAAAGTCGTTTTCTCTTGATCTTCGGGAGCGATGGGAATTTGGTTATAGCCGGAATAACCATCATAGAAGCAGTAGAATTCATGGCCAGCTAAACGTTCGAGCATTTGGTCAATGAAACGAAGAGGGAAGTGATATTTACGTGTTGTGGAATTTAGTTTTCGATAGCCAATGCAACACGCCAACCCGTTTGAGTATGAGTAGGAATAAGTTCGTTTGAACCGTTCTTGACAACGGTTAGCCTAGACTTTTTCGGTACAACGTGAATTGGGCTAACCCATGAACTATTAGAGATTGGATAAATGATTCCACTGTCAAGAAGTATAAGAATTTCATCATGCACGGCATCTTTCATTTTGGATTTAAGCCTTCATTGCGCATCACGAATAGGCTTAGCATCGTCGATTAAATGGATGCGATGTTGAATAATAGAAGAGCTAATTGCCTTTATATCGGAGATCGACCATCCAATTGCTTCTCTATTTTTCGAAAGAATAG
Source organism: Allium cepa (assembly GCA_030765085.1). Lineage (NCBI taxonomy): Eukaryota > Viridiplantae > Streptophyta > Magnoliopsida > Asparagales > Amaryllidaceae > Allium > Allium cepa. The sequence goes on along the minus strand of CM060941.1, from coordinate 133,414,501 downwards.
AGAGTAACGAGGTTCCTTGATCAAGAGAGAGAGAGTTGCAAAAATTATGACGGGCAACGTTTCGTCTTCACCTAAGTATGCGTACTTAAGGTGATCGGGAAGTGGTTTAATGTCCAACTTTGGGAGTTTTTCGATCAATGAGTTGGGTTGAGATTCGGACTCAACTGGAAGTGATTCAAAAGGAAGAGTGTATTCAATCTCATTGGGAATTTCATGAAACAATTTTTCGTATTCGTCCTCGCGTACATCGTTAAGATCAAGTGTTTCATTTTCGAAGTTTTCATGAATGGCACTAACTTCCCACGTTTGGTCACGAGGTTCGTTCGATTGGCTTTCAAGATTGAAAATATTAAGATCCAAAGTCATGTTTCCAAAAGAGATTTTCATCGAACCATTACGACATTTGATTAAGGCATTTGAGATGGCTAAGAATGGTCGTCCTAAAATCAATGGAATTTTACTTGCGGGATTTGTCACGGGTTGTGTTTCGAGAACGATAAAATCAACGGGGAATATGAATTGCACTACTCGAATGGGAACATCCTCGATTTCTCCCACAGGCTTCCTAATGGAACGATTAGTGAATTGAAGCGTTACTTTTTATGGGTTCGAGCTCACCTAAGCCTATTTGTTTGTACGCAGAGTATGGAATCAGATTAACACTCGCACCTAACTCTATCAAACATTTGTTAATCGTCTTGTCTCCAATTATACACGAAATCGTAGGGCAACCAGGATCTATGTATTTGACGGGCATGGATTGGGACAAGACTTCACTCAAACCGGCGGTTAAGAAGACTTTTTTAGACACTTGAGTGTGTCGCTTTTGGATGCACAAGTCCTTAAGAAATTTTGCACAAGTGAGGACTTGCTGAACGATGTCAAGAAGCGGGATGTTAACTTTCAATATCTTTTCCATTTAGTCCGAGTGTTTCTTGGGTCGGAGACGATGTGGAAATGGAACACAATACTTTGTAGGCAGGTCTACTCAAGTAGAAGAAAAAGAAGTTTGATTGGCATTCGATTCAACATTTTGGCTCCACGTTTTGTTCAGATTCATTCGTTGTTTTAGAAGTATCGAGAGATGTTTTTAGTAAATCGTTTGGATTAATGACTTGATTATCGATTTGTTTACCGAAACATAGAGTTATGATAGCATTCAACTGGGTGACATTGCTATCTTGAACAATATGGGCTTGATTTGAATTTGCATTTTGATTTTTGGGATTTGGAATGGGCTGGCTTGGGAATGTTCCACGTTTGCGTTCACTTACATTTGTAGCTAATTGACTCATTTGCGTTTCGAATTTTGCAATCGATTGGTTTGTGTTTTGCATATATGAGATCAATAAATTTTGCAAATTGCTGTTTGATTGAAGGTTTTGAGTAGTTGCTTTAGCCAATGTTTCAAGAGTTTTCTCAAGCGAAGTTAAAGGTTTATCGTCTTTGGGAGGATGGGCAGCCTTTGGTTGAAAATTTGACTGTTGCGGTTGACTATGAGATAGACTCGCAAAGTTTGGTCGAAAATTGTTGGGCTAAAAGGGAGGATTCAAAGAATTATTCTGAAATGCTTGAAAATTGGGACGAACCGCATTTGTGTTAAGATTGTTTTGGTTCCAAGCAAAATTTGGTTATTTCTCCAACCAGGATTGTACGTTGGAGAAAATGGATAATTTTTAGCTTTATTGAAAGCATTGATTTGTTCGACAAAATTAGTACACTGATCGGCTATATGATTAGGATCATTGCATTTATAACACATCCATTGGGAAGCTTGGTTCATTTGATTCGATGAGAAAACGTTATCGAATTTTTTAATCAGTGCGTCAATCTTAGCTTCCAAAGAAAAAGAAGATCCCATCGAGTGTGCACTCGATCGTGCGTAAATTGATTTTTCATCCGAAGTTCCCATTGGGACGGCTTTTCAGCAAGGTTTTCAAGAAATTGCCAAGCATTGTCATGATGTTGGGCAAGAAAATTGCCTTGGCACATTGATTCGAACATGGTTCGTGGGCCATTTTCGAGTCCGTCGTATAAGATTTGGCAAATCGTCCATTTTTCGAAGTTATGGTGTAGATATCTTATCAAAAGCTCTTTGAATCTTTCAAAATATTTTTCAAATGGTTCTCCCTTGAATTAATGAAAATTTACAATTTCATTTCGGATTCTACTCATTTTTTTCCAAGGGGTAGAACTTTTTTAAGAAAGATTTTACGAATTCTTCCCAAATTTTAATTGAGTTTGATGGTAAGTTGTACAACCATTTTTCAGCGTAATCTGTATGAGCGAATGAGTTAATCGAAGTTTGATTCCGTCATTGGAAAGTTGTTGGAGTTTAATGGTTGCACAAACTTGTTCAAATTTAGTCAAGAAAATGTAGGGTCATCGTTCTCAAAATTGTCAAATTTTGAAAGAGCGGCAATATGGTTCGAGTGAATTTCGAAATGGTTACCCGTAGGGGCGGGTAACGTGATGCAAGATGGAATAGAAACTCTATCGGGAAATGTTCTATCCATAAGAGTTCAAGGGGTGTTCTTGTTCGCTATTTCAGGAGGTTCATCTATTCAAACGATTAGTTGTTGAGTCGCGAGTCCAATGATTTGTTGTTGTGTCACGAGTCCAAATATTCATGCACAAGTTAAAGTCGAGAAGAGAAAAAGTTAGAAACGAGTTTAGAGAATGAAACAAGATTTGAAAAATGAAGTGAAAATTTGTTTTCTTTTTTTACAAGGAAGAAAACTATTTACCAAGTGAAATTTATTTTTAAAAGAGAACTTTGATTTTTGTTTTTGGCTTTCCAATTTTTTTTATATGTTTTTGTTTTTGTTTTGAATTTTCAAATATTTACCAAAATGATTTTTTTTGTTTTCAGAAAATGGAAATTTGATTTTTTTTAATTTTGATTTTTTTTTTTGTTTTTGAAAAGATTTTATATTTTTTTCTTTGAATTTTTTTTGTTCAAAAATTTTCAAAGATAAGGAAAAAGGATTTTTTATTTTTGGTTAAAAGCTAAGTAAAGTAAAATTTATAAATTTTTTTTGGATTTTTTATTTTGGATTTTTTTTATTTTTTAAATATGCATGAATTAATGCAACTAAATGAATGCAAATGACTTAATTACAGTTTTCTATCCTTAGTAGCTCCTAACCCAAAATTGTATAATCACACTTTGTCTTAAATCAACAAAAATATTTCTCATCCAGGTAACGGGCAGGGGTTATCAGTGCACCACGAATCACCGTAGCAATGCAGCTGAAGGTTTAAGTATCTTTAGAGGAACAACCACTATAATATTTACGAATCACCGTAATATTTATAAATGGTTATTACTCTACCACAGCATAGACACCAAAAAATAAAATTGTTCAAAAAAACAATTATGAAAATAAAATTAAGCCCTAAGTGAGCTCGTGACACCCTTAAGTCGAACGTCTAACCTTTTTATTAGTCAAATTCTACGATGAAATGCGATTTGTGGGATAAGAAAAGAGTGATGAAATCACTCACCTCATATGAATTGGGGTATTGCCCGTAGAAAATAAAACTGTTAGCACCAAAATTGGTCACTAACACCCTTGAGTAGGATTATGTAGAGAGATTAATGATGAAGGTAAATTTAATTAGAGGAATATCACAATAGAATGCAGTAAAAACAGTAAAAAAACAAGAACACCAGAATTATAGTGGTTCGGCGTAATTGCCTACATCCATTGTCAATGTAATCTTTATTGCTTTTCTTAAAGACTTGAATACAGATACAATCCGTAAACTTCTAACTCGAATACAAGTTTGAACTAACGAAAACGAATACCAAAAATGGTAGAGTATCCATGGAGTTCTCGAAAAAAGGTCCCCTCAACTGTCCTTCTGTCTTTGTATTTATAGATGTAGATAGGCTAGTCCATCTGCGTAGGCCCATATCTAGGGTACTTCGGCCCACTCGGTAGCTCATGTCCACCGAGCCGCGCATTCTAAGCCACCAGTGTTAAACGGTGGTTGCCGAGCAAGGGTTGCCGAACCATACGACCAAGCCACTGACCTACGACCCATTCTGGACGCTCCATGAGCTCTTCGTGCCGGACTCGAAGAGAAATCTCCCATGACTCGGAGCAACCAATAACCATAGCCCGGAGAAAAGAAAGACTAGTCACACTGCCATGTTGGTAACCTGTTATTTTCCTGGTTGGAGCGATGAACGGCTGTACATCTTACTCTCCCCTTCCTTGCCGAGTGGTGGGTCACCGAGCCATACAGTCATCCGTTCATGGTCGAGCGGCATGTGACTAAGGCATTCATGCCACTCCAATGCCGAGCCACCAAACATCGAGCCAAATGTATCAATTCCGTTGGGGCTGGTCCACCAATTGTCGAGCCACCCTTGCCGAGCGACCTCTCTTTGGACGTGTCGACCGAGTCGTCTCGCTCTTCCTTCGTTGATCGAGCGATATGTACTGTGCTCCTGTAGCTTCTTTTCTTTAGCCGAGCAACTCACGTTAGCTCTTCCTTGGCCGAACCCTATATACAAGCCGAACCCTATATACAAGCCGAACCATGTATAAAGGCCGAACCATGCATACAGGACGAACCATTAGAATCGAGTAAGTCTTCTACATTTCCAACCTCTCACTAGCTCGAGTTTCATCTTGATTCAATCAAAATCTATGTAATTATCACCTTGTAGCTGGGCCAAGCAGCCGTCTAACATTTGCCTCCAAATTACGTCATGTGAACCAACATGACACGCTTTGAATTAGGGTCAGTCTTTGCTCTCAGGTGTATACATATATTTATATAAGTATATGTGTTACTTCATTGATTCGTTATTGTTTCAAGATAAAATGTGGTTCGGCATATCAATAACGAACCATACGATCGGTTTGAACCTCGCCCTCCTTCTTTGTCTATTCTGATATGTTGACCGGTTCTATCGGTTAAGGCCTGTTAGCCTTCCAAACTCATCATATAAAAAACCTAGGCCTTTGCTTATTTCTCTTTTTCTTACTTTCTTTCCACTTTCACAAGCCAGCGAACTTTTTTCTCCCCCAATTGTCGTCTGCTACTTAATCCATCCTCCTCTTTTCCAAACCTAGTCCTCTAACATCGAAACTCCAATAGTTGACTAATTTGAACATCCTCCAACTCTTAGCCCCACAACCGCCATGAGTTTCAAGCTTTTCACATAGGTATGAATCCTTCATCCAGCCACTCCTTTAGGTCTAGAATCTCGTTTTGAGTTCAAGTTTACAGGTTCGGTAGGAGATGGCGAAGAGAAAAAAACCACAGTGGAGGTCGTGTTTTAGGACTGGGGCTTGTTTAAGGATTACTAAGAGAAGTAGTGTAGCCTTAGTCTTGAGGTCGATGACGTGGAAAGTTAGGGAGCAGAAACGGCAAGTCTTTGGAGCAGGGCTAGTTCGGCAAACCCTTGTTGGGGATAAGGGTTGGTATTTCTAAGAGGGACCCGTTTTGGTATCGAGAGAAAGAGAGCGGTTCGGTCATATTGAGAGAGCGAAAGTGTGGTTTGGTAATGTTGCACGTCGTTGTGGGTCGGTCAAAATCTGGTGGGGTGGATCAGTATTTTGAATGAGGGAGTCGCTCGGTGCTGAGGGAGAGAGTGTCGTTGAGGAGAGTGAGTGGGTCAGTGCATTGGTCTGGGGGGCCATTTGGTATATGGGCTTAAAGATACGATCGGCCTTAGGCCTTGGGTTTGGCATTGATAGTTCAAAACCATCTCTGCTTGAACACAACATATGTAAAAGATCACATACGCCCACTCCTAACCGTAGAAAAATGAACAATGACAAGAATTTAAGCACATCAGCATATATATAACTTATTTGGACTAACAGCTTCATAGTTTTAAAAAAATGTAAACATGCATTCAACTTAGCCAAAGCAAATAACAGCCTTCAACCTATGATGCCAATGCCTAATTCTAGGATCCCTATTACCGATCATAGGACAAGCTCTCGGGGACGGTCAGCGATGACGGTCTTCGAAGATGATAGTTTATGGCTCAATCACACTTCACAACTCTTTAAATTTTTAATTCTTTTAAACTCATCTTAAATGATTGCACTAGTCCACACACGGCACGGGGGGGATATTTTTGATGTTATATCTAATACAGATTGTCTTTCAAGTATAGTCCAAATAGGTATCTACCCATATTCGACGCTCATTGAAAATGTCCAAAAAATCGAGCTATGCTACAGTTTCCGATAAGCCTGATCCAGCCTCTCAGTAGGAAGTAGTAGGTACTTCGGACCCACCGATGACCTCCACACAGGGTATTCCGGATCCATCCGTTGTAGTTATGGGCCCGACACCTGATGCTATAGATGGAGCAATTATCTCGGACAATCCGACTAATTCTCAAGCTTTAAAATTCAGTGAAACCGCTCTTTGCCGGATACGTTTGGTCCATGGAATCCCTTTTGACGATGTATTAGTTCCATAGGGACAAGATCGTCCTCACCTGCCTCAGCTAGATATACGCTTGCAACAAATTCATGTGTTGGGTCGGTAGCGTGCCACCATTCAACTCCTTTCTCCACAAAGTGCTACAGTATATCAGGATCGTCCCCACACAGTTACATCTCAATAGTCATGCGTTCATTTATTGCACTTGTATTCTCTTTATGAGCATTCTATCCAGGCTCCCCACTCCTGGTGACATCCACTACATCTATCGCTTCAAAAGACGATCTGATAATCCATTTTTCATATTCCTTGAGCCACACTCCAAGTGTTAGATTCTGATTGGGGCATGGAGTATATTCATCCAATACAAGCAAGAATGGTTCTATGTGCGCTGTCCCCTGGGTTTGGGGAAGATGGCTGGAAGGGAGCAAGTTCCTTATCCGGATTAAAATTTGTCTGCAGCACAAAGTGCATTCTTTCTAAACCTTTTTTGATTTCTATAAGTATCAGCCTACTTCTCGAAGGCACCGGGTACTCTGAGGACGTCGAAGCCATTCGAGCTGTTCCCGTGGGAGACCGAGACATTAAATCCATTATTTCAAACGAATCGCTTTTAAGGTTCGGATTGTTGGTGGAAGGTCGTCGAACAAGTCTTCCTCCTAGCGCCACTACAACTGGACCTGCCTCGAAAAAAGGCGAAAGGCAAGCTGTGCCTTTGATGCCTTCCATAGGAAGGACCCTGGACATATTTGATGTATGTGAAATAAAGGAGGCCGAGGCGCCAAAAATGACCAATAAGAACTTAGGCTCTAATATTGCGCCTATAACCGACGTACCTGATGTCACCAGATCGCTTCCCCCTTCAAAGAGGCAAAATAGCTTAGCCTATAAATTGAAGAAGAAAATAGTTGGCGGGACTGCTAAAGGTACCATCACTTCGATCGAGAAGAAATCGTCTCCCCAACATCCAGAGGGTAATCGAAAGGTCTTTCGGACCTGACCATCCCCGATGACTTGCTGAATTATGGTTTTAACGACCTAGGAGATATGGGGCTTAATTCACCCACGAGAGGCGGCATAGGCGATTCAGTCGGTCGACATGGAGAGTTAACCCCAATAAGTAAAGCAAAAGAAACTGGTTTGTCGGGGGGAATCATTAGAACACACACGCATACTTACACTTTACCCTGCACTTAAACTTCATCCATCATACTAATCTTGCTAACTGGTCCTCACTTAATTTCTGTGCAGGTGATATGGGGCACACTCATGGATTCGACCGCCTTTGTGGGTCTTCTATCTTTCATCACTCTAGCCGAGACAGGGTGTCTGTAAACGCCGAGATAGAGACGACAACAGCAATAGAGACTATCATCCCCGAGATTCGTCATCGTCTCAAAGGAAAACTTACAGCCATTCTTCATACCCTAATGATCCTCCTCCTCAACCAGAACAAAGCAGGAAGAAATCTGCTCAAAGGGGATCTCAATCTGAAGCTCCTTGCGACCAACATCCGGTTCAATAAGCACTAGGCAATCTCGCGAGCCTCACAAGAAGTCCGTGGTTTCGGCTAAACAAACTTCCTCAGCCCCTGCACACGATCCATCAATAGCAGAAAAGCTAGCTGAGCTTAAAGCCACATTTCCATAAATATGCTTTGATGGATTTAAATTTCTTCCTGCGATCCATCATATTCCAGGGCATGTTAAACAAAGTGTCATTGCTTGCAATAATGATGTCTATGCCTAACACGATGTGTTTGTTCACTTGGTTGAAAATTTTTCAGAAGTTTCTATGGAACGTCAATATGAGATCAATCGCCTGAAACTTGAACCCATTCATGATAAAGACATTATCAAAGCCTAGGATGAAGAGCTTTCCTCGTATAAATCTTAACTTGGGGCTGCTCGGAAGAATGCTAAAGATACTGCTGGGGCAGTTAATCGCTTGGAGGCTACCCATAAAAAAGAAATTGATGAAGCGGTTCAACGTTGTGGCGCCTTAGCCTAAGAAAAAGATTTTTTTCAAAAGGATAAAGATGTCCTCGCTCAACGAGTCAAAGAATTGGTGGAGCTACTCCTCAAAGAAAAGGAAGAAAAGATTGCCGCTCAAGAGGAGTCGCAACGATATTGTGACGAGATTGTCGCTACACGACCTTAAAAACAAAGCTTGATGAGGAGTTCTCCAAGGCTGAAGCGTTGAAGGACGAAGCCCGCGAGGAGTACAAAATAATAGCGCTCTCGAAAATTGATTCTCGCCTCAAGGCTGCTACTAAGGCAAGTAGGGAGGAAATTAATTTCCTATTTGATCCATTCATTGCCGAGTATAATGCTCGTGTTCTCATGCATCGTGACCAAACCTTTTTTGGCGAGGGCTACCTCGAATCTTTGGCCGAAGCATAGGACACTTTAGTAAAAATTAAAAAGGTCGAGTTGGGAACTGAAGAGGTTGATGAAGATTCTCTTGTGAAGGAAGTGCTTCGCGATAATGAGAGAACCAAATATGCGGCTAAGGCCCTTTAGGGAAGAGACTCCTCCTCATCAAAAGGAAAAATTGACACTGTCGGTCCGTCCAGAACTGAGTCTCCAATTCATCCTCCTATTCAACCGACTGGTCACTAATCACTCGATCCTTTCGAGCAGCATATTGGCTATAACCCAGAGGAGCCTGGGCTCGATATTCACGCTCTGTCCCCTATCCCAGAGGGTGAGACTCCCAAAACAGCTGAGAGTCAGCCGGTGACTGGTACTTAACCTCCCTCTTTAAAGTTCAAATAACCATCGCTTCTTAGTGGACAATAAATGTATTCTAACATTTATTTTTTATAACTTCATGTAGGCCATTCTGACTCTGAACCAACTCCAAGGAGCGATGCCACCATGGAGAAGGAGAGAAATTGGGAGAGGCATCTCACACTAGGAATGCCCTCAGACCTGATGCTCAAATGATCGGGGCGCTCGATGAGGACCAACTCGAGAACCCCTCACCTATAGAAGACCATGATGAAGTTAAAATCACGGGCGCCTCCCAACATACTTCGAAACTGAGCATGGAGGAACAAATCATGGAAGAGGGGAAGAAGAAAACTGAAATTAAGGCCGAGCCCCAAGTGGTGGAACTGGATGATCCCCTGAACAGGCCCTTGAGGTCATTCTTTCTAGCGCGACCAGGCCACTGGAAGTTCTTCCTCCTTCCCCGGGCACCATCTCACTAGGAAGTAAAGCATTCAAGAGGAAACACTCGAGTGAGGAGCCTTTAGAGAAGCCGAGGAAGGAAAATAAATCAAAAAAGTAGCCATCCGATCGTGCCTTATCCAACCGGAGTAAGTTTAAATTATGTGGTTATTTCTATTTATTTTCACAGTTGTTGTAAATAGACTTTTTGCTCTGAGTTCAGGAGAAGTTGTAGTGAAACTGAATCTTTGATTATTAAAAAAATTGTTTCTTTATTTTCAATGATCTTTGCTGTTTAGCTTACTGTCTAACTTGTAGTCGGAATTCGAAATCTTGTGGGTTACACAAGCTCCGGACTGTTTCCACATGACTCAGAAATTTTTCGAATCGCAAATCTTCTAGTCCACGCGATGCGGACTTAGAATACTTTTAGTCATGCTCCAAGGACTTAGATATTTTTTAAATTATTTATACTCTAGTCCGCACTCTGAGGACTTAGGGATTCTTAAATCGTTTGTACTCTAGACTGTGCTCTGGGGACTCATAGTACTCTAGTCCGCACTCTGGGGACTTAGAGATTTTTAAGTCGTTTATACTCTAGTCCGCACTCTGGGGACTCAGAGTACTCTAGTCTGCACTATGGGGACTTAGAGATTTTTATGTCATTTATACTCTAGTCCACACTTTGGGGACTCAGAGTACTCTAGTCCGCACTCTGGGGACTTAGAGATTTTTAAGTCGTTTATACTCTAGTCCACACTCTAAGGACTCAGAGTGCTCTAGTCCCCACTTTGGGACTTAGAGGATTTTAAGTTGTTCATACTCTAGTCCACACTCTGTGGACTTAGAGAATTTTAAGTCGTACATACTCTAGTCCACACTCTGGGGACTCAGAGTACTCTAGTCCGAACTGTGGGGACTTAGAGATTTTTAAGTCGTTCATACTCTAGTCCACACTTTGGGGACTCAGAGTACTCTAGTCCGCACTCTGGGGACTTAGAGATTTTTAAGTCATTCATAGTCTGGACCGCACTATTGGCACGAGTACTCTAGTCCATACCTTGAGGACTTAGAGATTTTTAATTCGTGTATACTCTAGTCCGCACTCTAGGGACTTAGAGATTTTTAAGTCATTTATACTCTAGTCTGCACTCTGGGAACTCAAAGATTTTTAAGTTATTTATACTCTAGTCCGCACTCTGGGGACTCAAAGATTTTTAAGTCATTTATACTCTAGTCCGCACTTTGGGTACTCAAGTACTCTAGTCGCACTCTGGGGACTCAAGTACACTAGTCCGCACTCTAGGGACTTAGAGATTTTTAAGTCGTTTGTACTCTAGTCCACACTCTGGGGACTCATAGTACTCTAGTCTGCGCTCTAGGGACTTAGAGATTTTTAAGTCGTTTATACTCTAGTCCGCACTATGGGGACTCAGAGTACTCTAGTCCATACTCTAGGGACATAGAGATTTTTAAATTGTTTATCGATTGATTTTTAATTTTGTATGTACGTTCATATGCTGGACAGAATAATGCGATTTAATTTTAAGCATGGAATTAAAACACACAGAACATCAATAGTTCATAGAAAAGCGACTTCAAGCATTTATTATCAGTAATCAAATAGGAACAACTGAATTGTTTTATTACATGCCGAATACAAAAGAAAAAACATACTGGAAATAATTGCTACTAAAATGCAATGGAAACAACTAAGTGTAATAACAACGTAGATGCTCGCTATTCCATGATCGGGGGAGTGTCATGCCAGCCATGGTCACTAGCTTGAAAGTTTCCTCTCCAAGCTTCCGTTCAATGACGTATGGACCTTCCCATGTGGGATTCATATGCGATGGGATCGAAAAAAATCGCTTTAAAACGAGGTCATCCACATCAAAGATTTTCGGTCAGACTTTTTCATTATAATACCGAGCGACTCGGTGCCTATACGCAGCTGCCCTTAAATCAGCTTCTTCACGTTTTTTGTCAACAAAGTCCAGTGTTTCCACTATGAGATTCTGATTCGTCTTAGGGTCATAATGAGTTACCCGATGTGAAGGAACTTCAAGTTCCACGCGTATAATAGCTTCCATGCCATATGCCAATGTGAATGGAGTGTGGCCAGTCGTGAACTTATGGGTGGTTCTGTAAGCCCAAAGTGCTGTCGGAAGCTCATTCACCCACTTGCCTCTAGCCTTCTCCAAATGTTTTTTCAATATGGATTTGATTATTTTGTTTACGGCTTCTACTTATCCATTGGCTTTTGGATGAGCAACTGCTGCAAACCTTTTCTCAATGCCATACTTTTAACAAAATTCTTTGAACTCCCTACTTTTGAACTGGGTTCCATTGTCCGTAGTGATAGTTCACGGAGGCCAAAATGGCATATGGTGTTTCACACAACAAAATTAATGACCTTTTTAGTGGTGATTGTAGCTAAGGACTCTTCTTCCGCCCACTTGGTAAAGTAATCGACCGCAACTATTGTGTATTTGACACCGCCTTTGGAGGTTGGCAAGGAGCCGATTATACCGATTCCCCATATTGCAAAAGGCCAAGGGCTAACCATTGTATGAGTTCTATCGACCGAGACCTCGGGATTTTCGCATATTTTTTTACATATATCGCATCTTCGCACATAGTCCGCGACATCCTGATTCACGGTTGGCCAATTGTATCCATAGCGGAGGATCTCTTTCGCTAATGTCTCCCCTCCAGTATCGCTACATTCTCCTTCATGAACTTCTTTTAAGACCCGTTTTATCTCATCGTAGGCAATGCACCAAAGTAAGGGGACCGATAATTCCTTCCGATACATTATTCCGTCCTGCATTACATATCATAAAGCTTTGCGAATGACTTGTTGTCTTTCATTCTTTCTTTTGGGCAAAACTCCATGTAGCATGTAATGCTTGAATGGGGTTATCCATGACTCCTTCTCGATTTCTGTTGCTAACACAAAATATACTTCGATCTCATTTATACTCGAAGCATGTAAGAATTTGACGCGAGCCAATCCCATCTGTTGCGCATCACCTGTACTTGCAAATTTTGCCAATGAATCAGCTTCCCCATTTTATTCACGTGGGATGTGTGAAATATCGCAATATTCGAGGTCTGCCAACAGCTCCGGAACCCGAGCATGGTATGGGGAAAGTCTCTGACCCTTTGCTTGATAGTCTCCCTGCACCTCGTACACCACCAATTATGAGTCACAAAAGATTTCAACCGATTTTACTCCAAGTTCCCTGATAAGTTTCAAGCCAGCAATCAATGCTTCATACTCAGCTTCATTATTTGTAGCTATGAATTTGAGCTTCAAAGCATAACAAATTGATCGATTTTCGGGAGTTACAAGAATTACACCAACCCCAGGACAATGGTCGTTGGATGCCCCATCGGTGTATAGTTTCCATCGAATGGAGGGAATAACATCCTCACTGCTTGACTTGTCTGATATGGTGAATTCTGCAATGAAGTCCGCTAGCGCTGCCCTTGGATAGCCCTCCATGGTAGGTTGGTGATATCAAATTGACTCAACTCAATGTTCAACTTCAACAACCTTCCAGAGGTTTCGGGTCGTTAGAGCACCTGTCGTAGAGGTTGATAGGTATAAACACTGATTGGATGTGCCTGAAAACACAGACGGAGCTTGCGTGATGAAATCACCAAGCAACAGGCGAGCTTCTCAATCTTAGGATAATTTCTCTCCGCCCCCGTTAGACGTTTACTAACATAATACACTGTCTTTTGAATTCGGTCCTCCGCAACCAAGGCCATACTAATGGCATGTTGAGACACGACCAGGTATGCATATAACACTTCATGGTCTACTGGCTTTGTCAAAACCGGGGGACTTTTCAAATGTCTCACCAGTGCTCAGAAGGCATCCTCAAAGTCGGGTGTCCATTCAAAATATCTCTTCCATTTCTTTATCACATCAAAGAAGGGAATACATTTATCGGTCGCACTGGATATGAACCGACTCAACGCGGCGACCGTTCCATTCAGGCTTTGTACTTGCTTTATAGTTCTGGGCGCTTGTATGTCTCAAATAGCCTGAATCTTTTCTAGATTAGCTTCAATTTCCCGTGCATTGATAGTAAAGCCAAAAAACTTTCCCGATGCAACACCAAAGGAACACTTTAGTGGATTAATTTTCATTTTGTAGTATATAAGTATATCAAACATCTCCGTTAAGTCTGGAATATGGTCCTTTGATTGCCGTGACTTCACGAGCATGTCATCCACATGGACTTCCATTGTTCTACCAATTTTGTCTTTAAACATATGATTTACCAAGCGCTGATAAGTCGCTTCTGCAATCTTCAACCCGAAAGGCATCACTACATAATAATACAGTCCAACATCCGTGACAAAAATAGTGTGTTCCTGATCTGGAATGTACATGGGGATTTGATTGTATCCCAAATACGCATCCATAAATGACAATAACTCGTATCCGGCAGTTGAGTCAACCAGTTGGTCAATTCTGGGTAAAGGAAAACTATCCTTAGGGCAAGCCTTGTTCAGGTTTGAGTAATCAACACAGGTCCTCCATTTTCGATTCGCTTTTCTCACTAGCACAGTGTTAGACACCCATTTAGGTTAGAGGGCATCACAGACAAACCTATTGGCTTTGATTTTATCCACCTTCTCTCTGAGAGCAACAGACCTCTCCGGGTCCATACCTCTCCTTTTCTGTTTCATTGGTACATACTTTGGGTCAATGTTCAACATATTACTTGTGATGGTGGGAGAAATCCCACATATATCAAAGTGGGTCCAAGCGAAAACATGCAGGTTCGCTCGGAGGAAATCAGTTAGATCCTCAGTCATCAAGGGAGTGAGTTGTGATCCAATCTTAAGCACAATTGATGGATCATCATTGCTAACTGAAATGTCGATCGTTAGTTCACCCGGTGGAACTTTAGGCTCCTTAGGTTCTTCATCATCGTCCCTCATATCTATGTCTCTATAATTTCAACCCTGCCGCCCGAGCCAAGGCTTGGGAGCTACTTGTTAATTTTGCGCTACTTGGATGCGGACAGAGTTGTCCACAACCTTTCCCTTCTCTCTTCGATGGGCCTCTCTCAGCTCAGCCACATAACACGCACTACCTACCGCCTGGTCGCCATGTACAACCCTAACTCCTCTATCCGTCGGAAATTTCAAAGTCAAACACCACGGGGCCAAAGTTGCCCGAAACTTCGCCAGGGCCGGTCAGCCCAGGAAAACCTTATACGGAGAATCAACATCCAACCCAATGAACGGTAGGATCCGTACCCTCCTACGTTCACCTTCTCCTAATTCAATTGGTAATTCAACAAAAACTATTACGTCAGTGGCTGCACCTTAAAACCGTGAATGTGGGCTTTAGATATGTTTAGATCTTTTGCCTCCATCTTCATTTGGTCGTATGCCTTTTTGAATATAATGTTGACAGAAATCCCCCAATCAATCAATATCCTTCTCACAAATGCTGGCCTAATCGTTGCCGAGATGACCATCGGGCCAATGGTAGGTGCCTCCACTCGATCAGCATCTCTACTTCTGAACACTATATCATCAGTCATAATTCGCTATTGTTTCGCTGGAATCCCATTTTTTGAGTTCGAGCAGCATTCAAAGTCCACGTGTTTCAAGGAACTAGCATAGCGTTCCATTTGTTGCCAACTCTTGTCAACTGGATGGGGCCCACCAACTATCGTGTTTATGATTATTCTACCTATAGTCCGAGCAGGATCTTCAGAATGGTGTGGAGTTTCCCGCATCTGGGGTCTGACGTTCCTTGTCCGCCTTCCTATGGATTCTTGACAAACTGCTGTAACTTCTTTTGCCAAATCAATTTATCTAAAGCATCATGGAAGTGTCTGCATTCCTCAGTGTTGCACCCGTGAAATCAGCAGTACTTCCCAGTCTGCTTTTGTTCCTAAGTGGATTCCTTTGGGCACAGCTTCTGGTATTGGAAGGTGTTACAAGTCGACAAATAAATATTCACTGGAGATGCGTTCAAAGGAGTGTATTCGTTGTAGGCCGGGATCCTTAGCTTCCACTTTCTGGATTCCTTCTTTCTTTTAGAATTTTCCCTTCCAGACGCTTTAGACTGCTTGAGCTTGTTTTGAACATTAACCTTGATCTTTCCAGAGTTGTTGCTAGCCTGTTTTATCGCAATGTTACTATGCACCGCCTCCTTGCCAGGCCCTGACACACTGCCTCGCCTCGTCCACCTGGCTACCTCCCTTCTCATGAACTGGTGTGCCTTTGAACAAAAACTTTCCAGGGTGGCCGGAGGCTTTCCTGAAAGCCAATCACCAAACTCTAAGTCCGGATCTACTCCACACATCACGACCATGAGAATAGCATGGTCATTCGGGTTGCCGACTTCAGTAGCTGCAACGTGAAATCTTTGCAAATATTCTTTTAAGGACTCTCCTGGGGCTTGAATTACACTGGATAAAGACATCACGTCCTTTGGACGAGTGGTATGAATTCTGAACTGCTCCACAAATCTCATCACTAACTCTTCGAATATGGAGATCGATCATGGAGGAAGTCTCGTGAACCACATAGTCGCGATTACAAATAAGGTTATTAGGACACATCTACACTTAGTTGCATCATTCGTCCTGTCCAAGTCCATCATCCACTTGTATCTCATTACATGCTGTCGGGGATCAGTCTTCCCCTTATAGGTTGGAATAGTCGGCATACTAAACTTCCGAGGGTACTCAGCCTGTAAGATAGCATATGTGAATGGAGTATGACTTCTATCTGTGCCCCAATTATCGTTGGATAAGCCTTAATTTACCCTCATCAGCTGTCTGACCATGGATGACACGTCCATGGTCTAGATGGGAGGTGGCAAGTTGGACTCCGTCCTGCATGACCGTCCCGGCTGGTGCCCTCCAGATTGGTGATCTCCCAAATGAGCGTCCTATGGACCTACTTCATTGCGTCCCTGGTGAGCCGGTTGGTCAGCTTCCATTCGTGCTCCAGATCCTAAGTTTCCCATTCCATCTTGAGAGCGGTTTCCTAAGTGCAAGTGAGGTGCCACGGCTCCAGGTAGGGAACCTGGACCATTCCTATTGGGTTGATCTACTGCGCCTGTTTGCGCTATTTCAATTCTACGGCGTATACTCCTGGGATGTTCATCAGATGAAGCAGAGCTATCAGATGATGAGTAGGTAGCGGGACTTCTTCTAGCATTATGATGCTGTTGTTGTATAAGTTGGGTTATGAGATTGGCATTAGCTTGAAACTGCTCGTTAAGCTATCTCCTGTGTTCCACGAGTTCTCTCATCAGCTCACTGAACTCCATTCTGGTGACACTATATGTTTGGTTTAGGGCGGTGGCGGTCCCTACACCTGGATTATCTTGTTGATTACTGGGTCCTACTTGTTGGACACTAGCGGTCTCGTTGACTTCCGCATTTTTGGGAGGCTGATCTGGTACGCGGTCTTCCCATTGTAGAGTTATCGGTAGGAACTCTAAGTAGAATCTATGAACTCTTATGAATGAACTTGGATCTTCTTTGGGGGATTTCTTCAATCCAGAAGCAACAAAGTAGATCCTAACAGCCTGAGAATTCACCTCTTAGTGAAAGCACAAAAAATGTTAGCAGCAAAATTGGTCACTAAACCCTTGAGTAGGATTGTATAGAGAGATTAATGAAGAAGGTAAATTAAAACAGAGGAATATCACAATAGAATGCAATAAGAATAGTAAAAAAATGAGAACACCAAAATTATAGTGGTTCGGTGTAATTGCCTACGTCCACTGTTAATGTAATCTTTATTGCTTTTCTCAAAGACTTGAATATAGATACAATTCGTAAACTTCTAACTCGAATACAAGTTTGAACTAACAAAAGAGAGTATCAAAAATGACAGAGTATCCCTGGAGTTCTCGAAAAAAGGTCACCTCAACTGTCCCTCTGTCTCTGTATTTATAGATGTAGATAGGCTGGTCCATCTGCATAGGACCATGCCCAGGGTACTTCGGCTCACTCGGTAAATCGTGTCCATCGAGCCATGCATCCCGAGCCACCAATGCCGAATGGTGGTTGTCGAGCGAGGGTTGCCAAACCCTATGACCAAGCCACTGACCTACGACCAATTCTGGCCGCTTCATGAGCTATTCGTGCCAGACTCGAAGAGAAATCTCCCATGACTCAGAGCAACCAATAACCATAGCCCAGAGAAAAGAAAGACTAGTCACACTTCCCTGTATGTAACCTATTATTTTCCGGGTTCGAACGATGAACGGCCATACCTCTTTACTCTCCCCTTCCTTGCCGAGCGGTGGGTCACCGAGCCACACAGTCTTCCCTTCATGACCGAGCAGCATGTGACTAAGGCATTCATGTCGAATGCTCCAATGCCGAGCCACTAAATACCGAGCCAAATATATCAATTCCGCTAGGGGCGGTCCACAAACTGTCAAGTAATGGTTTAATGGCTTGTTGCATACGCTCAATGCAATCGTACTTCCTACGAAAACGGATTTATCGTAGTTTTTTTCCTTTATTCGAGGATGAATAAAAAAATAAGTGCGGGGGTACTTGATGTGCACATAAATGTGCATATTTTTATCACCATATTTATTCTAATAAATTTAAAAAAATGATCATATTAGGCATTTTAACTTGTTTTAACCAAAATCCATATTAATTCCAATTGTCACATATTCATCTTCATCTAAGGGCAAAATAATCATTTTTGTGTATAAATTAACTTGAGAAAATTTAATTAGAAATTTCCATACTATTTCATAGGAATTTGGTTTCGATTACAAGTTGTTTCATGAAGAATATATGCATGAACAAAACGAACACAAAGGAATGAAGATGGAAATAATTCAAAGTGAAGGTCATGAAGGACCCTACCTACCCACCATCTTAATGTACAAATTAGAGGCTAACGCACATGCTTATGGAATTAATGGCTTCATGTACACTTAAATGATGATCAGAAGAAGCTAATAAATGATCATCAATTAGGGTTTAACACGTGTATATATACCTCTTATGTTTCGTGTAATCCTTCTCTTCCTTAGTCTCTCTTAGTTTTAGTTCAGGCTCAAAAATAAATCAAGTTCTTTTCTTTCTTTTCATGGCTACTTAGCCATTTATTTCTTCTATTCATGCAACTTTTTTACGCAATTTAATACATGTTCTTTTCTTTTTCTTGTTTATTTCCTTTCATGTTATAATGTAGATTTACATTCATGTAAAGTAGATTAGTTTTAATTTCTGTTAATTAGCTTCTCTTTTCCATTAGCATTCATTTTCCTTTCTTTTTGCTTTCATGTTGCTAGCTACATTTGTTAATTAAATGATAAATATGAGAGGCTAAACCCCTTCAATTTAGGGGTAATGAAGCTCTCTAATTATGTTGCTTCAACTATTTGTTAATTCATGCTCTCTTTTTGTGCTTAATGATGATCAATGAAGTGTTTTATTTGTTGTTCTTGCTTTAAATTTGATAGTCTATATTGTTGACACCAAATAGGCTATGCTTAAACAATCACTAACACAAATGCCTCTTCATCAAAATATGATTATGGGATAAGAAAGTGATTTGAAGTTCAAATTTGATGGTCTATATTTCCAATCAATAGTTAATAGACCATACTTAAAATAGATTTCATTTTCATTATCAAGTTTCATGAAAGTTAGTAAGTGGTTTAAGGGGTGTGTTATTGTTTGATGGCTTATGTAGGCTAATCAATAGCACAAATATGCCATACTTACGATAGACACATCAATTAAAGCAATAATGACCATAAAAGAGAGATCATGATTTCATATGTGTTAAACTACATGATCTAGAGAGTGGATTTATTCTCTAAATTGTCATTTAACTCTTATATTTGCATCACTTTTCTTTTAGTTAGTTAGCTGATTTTCTAATTTTCTATCTTAACTTTCATTCCAAATTGGTATAATTTGATTGAATAGCATTTTTAAAAATGATCAATTCCCTGCGGATCAACCCGTATTCGCCATGTACTTCAATAGTACATCGTGCGCTTGCGGTAAATTTAATTCAAAATTTATCGCGATTTTCTAACTCGATAGAAAATTTTCCATTAAACAAGTTTTTGGCGTCGTTGCCAGGGAATTGTTTTGATTTTGATTTTCTATTCTTCGAATTATTTTGGTTTGATTTTTGTGTGTTTTTTTGTGTGTTTGTACGTTTAAAAAAAATTGTGTGTTTGTGTGCATTTTGATTTTGTAGTTTGCTAGTTTCTTTTTTGTTAGCATTTGCATTTTCTATACAAAAAACAAACAATTAAAAAAAATATTTTATTCCATTTTCATATTCATTTAAAGTTCTGATTTGATTTTACAATTACTGTTCATTCTCAACCAAACATTACATTTTTTTACAATTACTGTTAAACGGTGCACACATGCACTGTGCATATCCTGTGACACTTCAGCATTCACTCCTTAACCTTGCATAACCGTCTGACTGCCTGCTACCCCACAAACAATCTTCATACTGTTACACTACCACTATCATTCATCAAACCAAACTTCTACCAACCATTAGCTACAACATATACTTGACCCACACTGGCAACAACTTCCCACCCTCTGCCTTGTCTTGCTACTTCTCCACTTCCCCAAACATAGCAACTAACCCAACCATCCACTTTGAAAATAACTGCTGCACATCATCCTCGCCCCTGAACAGTCATACAACGACCACCTCCACCATCCATTCACCCGACCACCCCTCAACTACAACTCAGCCAACTGCAACTCACAACATCTTCACAAATTCAGCAAATCACCCACTGACACAGCTCTGTCCATCCTCCACATCACTGCTGCTTCAAATTACCTCATTGTTGCACCCACCCCGTGATCATCGGACATTCACATCTACACTACCCCTCTGATCAGCCACTACACACAACTCTTCATAAATCATACCCATACAAGCCATTCAGCACAATACCACAAAATCCACCACCATTGCATACAAAACCCACTGCACACTACATATAAATCACCTTCCTTGCACATACCATCCACCCCCGCTTCTGCTTACAGTCAACTACCACTGCTAACAGCAACTGCTTGCTCCTCCTCTCCTTCAGTTCAAACCATTTACCCCTCCTCTGTACTTCTGATCACCACTGCACATTCCTCGACTTTCTTCAATGCTGCCTTATCATACATTGACTCCCTACCACCCACTTCTGTCAGAAGCACAAGCCTTCATTCAATCTACCACATCATCACTGATATCACATACCCATTGACTTTACACAATAACATTTCAACATCACCAACCTGCCACCTTACTTCTCATCTCCAAACTGCCTACTCATTGAACCATCCACTTCTGCCCTTCACCATGCATACCAAACCAACCCTTTACTGAAGCAACATTCAAACTGCTATACTTCCAACTTTCAAACTGCTGGGCATATCACATGCCTCACTACCCAGTTTAAACCACTAGTTTACACCGCAAACTACTGCTATCAAGAAGACTTCACCATTATGCCATCATCAGAGCAACTGCACTTCATAGCTTCCTCCATCAAACTCCACTGCCCATAGCACATAAACATCATCAGCACATCAAATTGTCAATCACGGAAAAAAACTCACATTCAAGTCCACCGCCTCACTGACACCCTCTCCGACATCACAATTCCCAGCCACAGTCAAACTCCCCTTGAACCATGCACATTCAATCACCTTCAATCGCCGAAACCATACTTCAAAGCTACCCAATTCACCCAACACTGCAACAACACGGAGCAACTGTGCCTTCAGCAACTTACTACCACCACCGCTACAAATTCCTACCTCACTCCTACAATGCCAACGATTCGCATGTCGCCTCAAAACGCTTCATCCCTAATTGCAGCCGCGACCATCTCCAATCCTCCATCGATTACCAGCATCAACACAAACCCACAGCCTCCAAACAACAACCGTAACCAGAAAGCGAACCCAATCGATATCAAACTCAATCAAACGAGTCGTCATTCGCTCCAAAACCCTCCCACAATCGACCATACCACCTCAATCGAACAACCCAAAAGCCATCGCTGACAACTAGACATCGCCTCTGACTCAAAACCAATTGAGAAAATCAAACTTGAATTCGTGAAGCCATGAGTCCGTGAATCTTTTTGAGTCCGAGAATTAGAAGTCCTTTGATTTTGTTTGGGCCCGTGTTAAAGAGATTTTATTTGGGTTGCCCAAGCAGAAAATAACAAGGAAAAGACGTGCTTGCTAAACAAATTACTTGCTTTGCTTAGCTTGCCAAAAAAAATTTGCTTGCTTGCTTATAATTTTTTTATTTGCCTTGCATTGTATATATCTCTTGGTTTTATTTTTGCATTGTTGATTGCTTGCATTTGCATTTATATATTTTTTTTAAAAAAACCAAAAAAATCCATTTGTAGTTGCATTGTTAATACACATTTAATTTCTGTTTTGCATTTCATCCTAGGATCATGATTAATAATAACGGTTAGACATCGATAACACTTAATTGTATATTGATAATTTGTCTTCTCTAAATAATTTAATTTCTTGGTGTCTAGACTACAGCAGAGTAATAACCATTTATAAATATTACGGTGATTCGTAAATATTATAGTGGTTGTTCCTCTGACGGTACTTAAACTTTCGGCTGCATTGCTACGGTGAATCGTGGTGCACCGATAAATCCTGTCCGTTACCTGGCTGAGAACTATCTTGTTGATTTAAGACAAAGTGTGATTATATAATTTTGGATTAACTTAGGATAAATAATTTTTAATTGACCCTTGCATTCATTTATTTGCATTAGTTCATGCATATTTAAAAAAAAGAATGAATTTTTTTTCAAAATCCAAAACCCAAAACAAAAATTGTAAATATTCCTTAATTTTGTTTTTAAATCCTTCCTTTTGAATTGTTTTCAATCAAAAAAAATTAGAAAAAAATAATATAAAACCTTTTCAAAAAAAGATTGAAAATCCATAAACAAAACAAAAATTATTTTTCCTTTTAAAAAATAAATTCTTTTTGTAAATATTTTTTCTTTATAAAAAACCAAAAACATTCTTAAAAATGTCTGGATTTTCATATTCGCATGAATTTTACGATAGTTGTGAAAATCAATATAATTTCACTCAAAATTCTTATGGATATTTTAACGACAACTATTTTGTAAATAATTCAAATTTTGAACAACAAAGTTTTAAAAACGACGATCAACCCTCGAATCTCGAAAATAACATTTCGTCTTTAATTGAACTCTCTACACAACAAAATCAGAGTACAAATGAATTATGTAATTCATATTTGTGTAGTAACTCGAGTCAAGGATTTCAAAATTTAAATTCAATTCAAAATTTAAACGATTTCGATTATACCCCATGCAAATTCAATTGCGAATTCCAAAATGAATTTAAAACTCAAAATGAAAAGAGAAACAACTTTTGAAATGAATTTGGCAATTGGAATAATCTTAACCACGTTACGATTGAAAATCTTCGTTCTCGACAATTTCAAATCGAAAATTCTCAAGTTAATATTTATTAAATGGATTTTTTTGAACAAATGAACAAAATTTACGATGATCACATGGATTTGTTGATTGAAACATACAAAAAATTTCAAGAACAAACAAAACCAAATCCCAACTGTGATGAGTCAAACAATAATCCATCTTTTTCCCAAATCGACAATTTTCAAATAACAACTTTTTAAACTAAAAAAGATGATCTTAATGAAGTTGTTGAAAACATGGTAATTGAGTTGTATTTCAATTCTTTGAGGGTGTTAAACTTGATTTAAAATTCGATCTTTCTTTTTTCAATTTTGAAAATTTGAATACAACAACGTTGGATTTTGAACTTGACACATGCAATGAAATTGTTGATAATTCAATAAAGAAAGACGAGTTCAATAAACACGATTTCTTTGGACTTTTCAAAAATGAATTGTCAAATTCAGATGGGGAAGAGTTACATCACCACTTTGATTTTGAAATAAATAATTTTGAAGAAGTTTTCGATGATAAATTTGAATTTCAATCAATTATTTTATCAACCTCGAAAATTATCAAAAATAAAACAACTCGTACGATTTTTAATAAAACGACATTCGTTTTTCCAAATCAACATTCAACTTCGAAATTTTTTATTGTTTAGTTTTTTGCGCTTGAGATGTGTCTCGCATACTTGACGAGACAAATGAATCGGTCTTTGGAAGACCAATTCATTTGCTTTTTGACGATATACTTTCTGATCTCGTGTAAATATCATTCATTTTCATGTCAATATAGGTTATCTTTTTATTTTTATTTTATTTTTTTCTCCTTCTGCATGGGTTGACTGTGGGGACATGGTCAAAATCAAGTGTGGGGGGAGACTCATCTTCTTTTTGATTTTTCAAGATTAATTTTTCATTTTTCTTCCAAAAACTCAAAAAAAAAATCAAAAACAAAAGAAGATTTTTTTTAAGCATTTTGATTTATTTTTAAAGAAACACTATAGGATAAATATATGGTTTTGGTTTATTAAATTGAAATTTTTGAAAATTTATTTGTCATAACAAAAATAAAAATGAAGTTTGATTACAAACAACAATGGTTTAACTAGTATATAGGAAGATTCATACGTGTTAATTATGAAATATATCCTAACTGAAAATCTTTGTTTTAAAAAGTGGTTGATTTAAAGTAAAGGATATAACAGTTTTTTGTCTTCTAAGTTAAGTGGTGCTAAGATTATTTTGCAAAACTCTCTCTTTCAGAAAAAAGGAAATTTGAAAAAAAACATATAACAAAACATTTGTATATATGTAAACATTTTCTATTAACACGTACAGTCGACAGGTGTACACACTTGTGTGTACACTCGCCATGCTCTGTACCTTTCTCACGTAAGCCTGAAAGGCAGTGCATGATCGGTATATCTGGCCTCAGTTTATCTGGGCTAGGTGTATATATAAAATTCTTTTTAATAACGCCTACAATCAGTAGGCGCTCACACTCGTATGTTCACTCGCTATGCTCTGTATTCCCCTCATATAAGTCCGCAAGGCAGTGCATGGCTAATATATTTGGCCTCAGTTTACCTGAGTTAGGCATATAAATATTATAAATATCAATAAAATTTTCAAAATAGAAGAGAGAGAAGCAATTAAAATCCTAACACTATTTTTAACTTATTTGATTTGACTTGTTGTTGAAAAGAAATGAATATGCCACTTTGAAAAACTTCGATAATCAACTAAGAATCTATTTCATAATTACGCTTTGTTATCAACCTAAATAAGAGTTAAACTATAGTCTATTTGTTACGATTACTTGATTTTTGTTGGAAATTTTGACGAGTAAATGACTTAAATTTTCAAGATAATGACCGAAAACTATGTTTAACTTATTTGTGTCGATTTAAAAGTGAATCCTTCATTATAAATATTTTCAAAAACTCGCATTCATCTCTTTTGTAAATAAATCTTGCATTTTGTAAATATTTTCATCCTGCATTTGGATTTCGTAGGTAGTATCCGCGGAAAACCCTCACGAGACAACACTCGTCCTACTGGGGACACCCAGAGGTTTAACGGCTTATTGCATAAGCTTAATGCAATCATGCTCCCTACAAAAACGGATTTATCTTAGTTTTTTTTCCTTTATTCAAGGACGAATAAAAAGATAAGTGTGGGGTTATTTGAGGTGCACATAAATATGCATATTTTTACCACCGTATTTATTCTAATTAATTTAAATAAATGATCATATTAGGTATTTTAACTTGTTTTAACCAAAATCCATATTAATTCCAGTTGTCACATATTCATCTTCATCAATGGGAAAAATATCATTTTTGTGCATAAATTAACTTGAGAAAATTTATTTAGAAATTTCCATACTATTTTGTAGGAATTTGATTTCAATTACAAGTTATTTCATGAAGAAGATATGCATGCACAAAAAGAACACAAAGGAATGAAGATGGAAATAATTCAAATTGAAGATCATGGAGGACCCTACCTACCCACCACCTTAATGTACAAATTAGAGGCTAATGTACATGCTAATGAAATTAATGGCTTCATTTACACTTAAATGGTGATTAGCAGAAGCTAATGATTACTTTGCCTCCATACTTTCTCAAGGGTATTTTAGGCGTTCCTCAAAAATATGAATTAGTGTTTAACACATGTATATATACCTCTTATGTTTCATGTAACTCTTCTCTTCCTTAGTCTCTCTTAGTTTTAGTTTAGCCTCAAAAATAAATCAAGCTCTCTTCTTTCTTTCATGGCTACTTAGCCATTTATTTCTTCTTTTCGTGTAACTTTTTGATGCAATTTAGTGCATGTTCTTTTCATTTTCTTGTTTATTTTCTTTCATGTTGTAGTGTAGATTTACATTCATGCAAAGTAGATTAATTTTAATTTTTGTTAATTAGCTTCTCTTTTCCATTAGCTTTCGTTTTCCTTTTTTTGCTTTCATGTTGCTATCTACATATGTTAATCATATGACAAATATGAGAGACTAAACCCCTTCAATTTAGGAGTAATGAACTCTCTAATTATGTAGCTTCAACTATTTGTTAATTCGTGCTCTCTTTTTGTGCTTAATGATGATCAATGAAGTTTTTTACTTGTTTTTCTTGCTTTGAATTTGATAGCCTATGTTGTTGACACCAAATAGGCTATGCTTAAACAATCACTAGCACAAGTGCCTCTTCATCATAATATGATTATGACATAAGAAAGTGATCTGAAATTCAAATTTGATGGTCTATATTTCTAGTCAATAGTTAATAGACCATGCTTAAAATAGAGTACATTTTCATTTTCATTGTCAAGTTTCATGAAAGTTAGTAAGTGGTTTATGTGGAGTGTTATAGTTTGATGGCTTATGTTGGCTAATCAATAGCACAAGTATGCCATACTTATGATAAACACATCAACTAAAGAACTAATGACCATAAAAGAGAGATCATGATTTTATATATGTTGAACTACATGATCTAGAGAGTAGATTTATTATCTAAATTGTCATTTAACTCCTATATTTGCATCTCTTTTCTTTTAGTTAGTTAGTTAGCTAATTTTCTTATTTTTTAGCTTAACTTTCATTCCAAATTGGTATAATTTGATTGAATAGCATTTTTAAAATCATCAATTCCCTATGGATCGACCCGTACTTGCCACATACTTCAATAGCATGTCATGCACTTGCGGTAAATTTAATTCAAAATTTATTAGCAATTTTTTAACTTGATAGAAAAGTTGCCATTAAACAGTAGTGTGCTCCTATAGCTTCTTTTCATTAGCCGAGCGACTCATGCCAGCTCTTCCTTGGCCGAACCGCGTTTCAAGGCCGAACCCTATATACAAGCCGAACCGTGTATAAAGGCCCAACCATGCATACAGGCCGAACCATTAGAATTGAGTAAATCTTCTACATTTCCAACCTCTCGCTGGCTCGAGTTTCATCTGGATTCAATCAAAATCTCTGTAATTATCACCTTGTAGCCGGGCCAAGCAGTTGGGTAACAAAAACAAGATGAGATGATTGCAAAACAGAAATTAAACATGAATTTACAATGCAAATAAAATGAATTTTGTTTTTGTTTTTGTTTTTGGATTTTGAATTTTTTTTAATATAAATGCAAATGTAAGCAACCAACAATGCAATTCAAATAAAAACAAGGGAAAAGGGGCACGATACAAGAGCGTGCAGAATTATTAGCAACTTTTTTTAGCGGCGATTTTTTTAGCAAGTGAGCAATTTATTTTTGGCTAGTAAATCCTTCTGCTTTTTCTATCTTGACAACCTAAAAAGAAGTTAAAAATAGAATATATATACGAAATTCTTTTTTTTTTAATAACAAAGAAATAACTAAAACAAGGAAAAATCAAAACAAATGAAATTAAAAGAAGCAAAACAAAACAAAAGAAACCTTTTTTTAAGAGAATATGGAATAAAATGGCCTAAATAATAATAATAATAAAATGCAAAAAAAAAAACCAAATTATTTTTCTCTAAACCACTTCACAATACAAAACTAAACAAAAAAAATGCTTTCACAACTTCACCAAAGCAAACTAACTAAATTAAAAAAGAAAAGAAAAAGAAAATGCAAACCAAACTTAACAAAATTAATAGAACCCACCCGGCCCAATAAGAAAAAGAAATTCACACTTCTCAATTTAAAAAAAAAAAAAACCTCGACTCACAATTCACTTAACTGGAATAAAAAAAGAATTCACACACAAAATCGCGATTTTCAAACTCAAATTCAAAATCCAAACGAAAACTCGCGTTTTTTTTTTCGTTCTTCGGTTTGTATGTCTGTTTTTTTTCTGGCGATTGGCAGTTGTGGATTTGCTGTTAGGTGGTTGTGATTTGGTTTTGAGGGCGATGGGGTTGGAGAATTGGGTTTGTGATGATGGGAGGAGTGTGGGAAGTGGCGGTAAGAAGGAGGTAGTTGGCAGTGGAGTTGCATGTGGATTTATGACAGGAGTTGATGATGACAGAGGTGGTTGAAGCAGAGGTTGAAGCTTGGTGCAGTGAATGAGAAGTGAAGTGGTCAGAGAGGTGAGGTGCAGTCTATAGTTTAGGTTGATGGTCGTGCTTCATCGGTGGTGGTTTCGATGTCGGATGACTTCGCTGTCAGGCAAGTGCTGTAAAGCTGATGAATGTGTGGTCAGGTGATGATATAGCAGTGTTGTAATAGTTTGTATCTTGGGGTTAGAGGCAGTTTTGGAATGACTGGAGCACTGATTTTTGGTTGAGTGACAGTCGATGTCAGAGTTGGTATGTGGAGCAGCAGCACGACAATGGCAGAGCAAGTTTAGAAATGAATGTGTGGTGTTGTATATCAATTATGGTCAGGTGGTGGAAGAGTTGATTAGGCAGTAAGGATGAGATGTATGAAGTATATGGGATGTTGCAATGTTGTTTTCAATTTATGTATGCAAGCAATGGTATGCACACAGGTAGATGTGAGGTGTTATATGTCTAGTGTACTAAAACAGATAGCACGCTACAATAAACTCGTCGCACAAGTTTATTAATTAGAATCCCACTACGCTGGAATTCTGTATTAGATAAATGTAACAATAAGTTACGTTGTAAATAAATTACAACAACAACGTTATACTATTGTAAGAAATAGTACAACCTATAAACGGGAAAGATTACAGGGAATCTAACCAGTGTATAAAGGAAATTCCGTCTGAGACTTGTCGTAACAATTTCCTTAAGAATTTTATTTCAAAACTCTTCCAAGATACAACAGACGTAATCTGCACGAGATTGTAACGAGTATGTCAACTCTGTGATATGCATGGAATATAGAGTAGTAGAGCAAAGAAGCAGAAGAAATTAGATTGGAATTGGATAAGAATGTGATCAGTATTCTCTCCTATTTATAATTTCGTCCGCATCCCTTCAAACAGTCGCGTCCGCTTGACGGGTCGCACCCGTTGCCTTTTGGTCACTGCTGTTCGTTAACGGGTCGCACCCGCCTGCTACTGGTTTGCATCTGCTCGTACCGCCTGGTACTGTTTTGCCTGTACCGCTTCAGTCGGGTCGCATCCGCTCGCGTTTGGCCGCACCTGTTTGCTACTAATGGGTCGCACCCGTTACTGTTCGCGTCCGCTTATGAACAGTCGCATCTCCTCAGGCAAAAACCCCGCGTCCGTCTTCACCCGCCCGCTTCTCTTCAAATTGCAGGCCCAGCTCAGTTTCAGACGAAGCCCAAAACCGTTAAACAGTGGCCTAGTAAAAAGAATGGTCATTTTAGACCCGTACCCGTACCCGAGCCGGTTCGGTTCGGTCGGTCGGACGGCGGCGGCGGCGCGCGCGCGTGTGGTGGTGATGCATGATCTCCCTCCTCACAACGAAGCATACATTTGAGAGCCCCAGGCCCCCAACCTCCACTTTGAGAAAGCTATTAATATACTTGGCTTTCTTAGTGTATTAGGCGATGTGGGACAATATGTGTATTTGTCATTCATTTTTCACTATAGGAATTCCAACCATCCCCCACATGAATGATAATATACATATCCCCCACACAAAGCGAAATATCACAGAGTACATATGGAATAATGCTTTATCGTGGATAAGTAGATATTTCACTTTGAACTTTCCCTAGTTAAAACTTATCGGATCTACTTGGCTAATCGGTGAATTATTTCATCTTGAACCGTCGGCCTTTATTATATATCCAGACAATAAGCTTTACGAAGCATTGATTCCCTTCTCATCCAATCTCTTGGTTGTGTTCATTTTGGTCCTGAACAAATTTTGGTTCTGCGAGTGTTTTAGAGAATAAAAGCCTTTTAATATTCTCATAGAGCCAACCCAGCTCACACTTACATAGGTGATCGCAACCATTAAGAGTATCCTACATATACCCCACTTGTTATTTCCAAGATATGGTCATCATTAAAAAACATAGTTTTAACCTTTAAAACTTCTGTAGGCATGCATTATATTTTGCACCATAGGAATGGAGGAGGACCAAGTCCAGACAAATGCACTACTTCTTGAGTTACTCATAACTGGTTTGCCTATTGATCCTAGTCCGTGGGATCTCCAGTCGCTAGAATAGGTTTTCGTATAAGGTAACTCTTGTTGGTTTAGGTTTTTAAACCCATTTCCCTCGATGCGCAGTCAATTTTCTCTCTTGATAAACCTTTAATAAATGGATCCGCTAGGTTATCATTTGTTCTCACAAAGTCTATGGAAATTGTTCCATTTGAGAGTAACTGCCTAACTGTGTTATGGCATCGACGAATATGTCGTGACTTTCCATTATACACAAAATTGTGCGCTCTACTTAGCGCAGCTTGGTTATCACAGTGTATACATATGGCCGGTACAGGTTTAGGCCAAAACAGAATATCTTCTAAAAAGTGACGAAGCCATTCTGCTTCTTCGCCTGTTTTGTCTAATGCAATGAACTCCGATTCCATAGTGGATCGAGCTATGCATGTTTGTTTAGTAGATTTCCATGGCACTGCTGCTCCTGCAAGGGTAAAGACATAACCACTTGTGGATTTTGATTCCTCTGAATCTGCAATCCAGTTTGCATCACTATATCCTTCTAAGACGGCAGGATATTTTCCATATTGTAAGGAAAAATTAGTGGTATTCTTTAAATATCCCAACACTCTCATTAGTGCTTTCCAGTGTTCCTTCCCTGGATTACTTGTATACCAGCTTAGTCGACTTACCGCGTAAGCAATATCTGGTCTGGTGCAATTCATCAGATACATTAAGCATCCTATTACACGAGAGTATTCCAGTTGCATTACACTCTCATCAGTGTTTTTATGCAGTACTTCCGATGGATTAAAAGGTGTCCTCACTCCTTTAATTCCATACTCTTGGAATTTTTCAATCACTTTGTCTACATAGTGTGACTGAGATAGTTCAATTCCATTAGGTGTTCTTATTATTTTGATTCCCAAAATAACGTCCGCAACTCCTAAGTCTTTCATATCGAAATTATTGATTAACATCTTCTTTATAGTCTCTATTACTTTAGTATTAGGACCAAAGATTAGCATATCGTCTACATATAGACAAATCATCACATATGATTGTCCAACCTGTTTGTAATAAACACATTTATCACATTCATTTATACGAAAACCATTTTTTATTATGACACTATCAAATTTTTCATGCCATTGTTTTGGAGTTTGTTTTAGTCCGTATAGTGATTTCACTAACCGACATACTTTGTTTTCATTTCCTTTGGAAATAAAACCCTCAGGTTGCTCCATGTAAATCTCCTCATCGAGATCTCCATTTAAGAATGCTGTTTTGACATCCGTCTGATGAATTTCCAGATTATATATGGAAGCAATTGCTATTAACATTCTTATAGAGGTTATTCGTGTAACTGGTGAATAGGTATCAAAGAAGTCTACTCCTTCTTTTTGACGATATCCTTTGGCTACCAATCTGGCTTCATATTTATCTATAGAGCCGTCTGATTTCAATTTCTTCTTGAAAATCCATTTGCAGCCAATTGGTTTTATTCCAGGTGGAATATCAACTATTTCCCAAGTTTTATTACGTAGAATTGAATCAATCTCACTTTGGATTGCTTCTTTCCAACATGAAGATTCAGAAGATGACATTGCTTCCTTGTACGTTTGAGGTTCGTGTTCTAACATATAAGTTAAAAAATCCGAACCAAATGTTTTGAAAGTTCTTGCCCTTACACTTCTTCTTAGTCCAGCATCCTCAATTTGATGATGAGTTTCATCTTCATGTGAATCGTTTGATTCTTCTCTTGTCCTTTTTGGGACATTATTTCCTTCATTCCTTTTGTATGGAAACACATCTTCAAAGAATGAGGCATCTCTTGATTCCATGATTGTATTTACATGAATATCATTTATATCAGACTTGAATACCAAAAATCTGTAGGCACTACTATTTTGGGCTGGCCCAAGATAATAACAATCTACGGTTTTTGGTCTAAGTTTGACTCTCTTGGGAGGCAGAACTGGAACTTTTGCCAAGCACCCCCACACTTTGAGGTATTTAAAGCTTGGTTTGTGTCCTTTCCATATCTCATATGGAATTGTTCCCATTTTGTTGTGAGGAACTTTGTTTAATATGTAGACATATTTAAGGCTTCCCCCCACAAGTTCGTCGGTAGGCCAGAAGTTAAAAGCATGGCAGTAATCATGTCTTTTAACGTTCTGTTCTTCCTCTCGGCTACACCATTTTGTTGTGGTGAATATGGAGCTGTTGTTTGATGAATTATACCATTTTCGGCACAGAACTGTTTAAATGGTGATTCATATTCTCCACCTCGATCAGATCTCAATATCTTGATCTTTTTATTTAACTGATTTTCTACCTCAGCCTTGTATTTTATAAACGCTGTGATTGCTTCATCTTTACTATTTAAAAGATATACATAGCAATATCGCGTATAATCGTCAATAAAAGTAATGAAATACTTTTTCCCACCTCTTGTAGGTAGTGATTTAAAATCACATAAATCTGTATGTACCAAACCTAATGGTTCGGTGCTTCTGTCAACAGATTTAAATGGTTGTTTGACCATTTTTGCTTCTACACATGTCTCACATTTGTAGTTCTTATCTACTTGGAAATTTGGAATCAATCCCAAGTTTGATAATTTCTTCATTTTTCGGAAGTTTATGTGTCCTAATCTATCGTGCCATAGTAAAATTTCGTGCTCAAGCAAGTAAGAGACTTCAATTTTAATAATAGCACAATCAGAATACATAGGTTTATTGCCGGTAACGGCTACATTTGCCTTAAATAGGCCATCACATAAATATCCCCTTCCGATATACATTCCAGCTTTGGACAGAACCATCTTGTCTGACTCGAACACCATCTTGAATCCCTTCTTTGATAGGAATGCACCAGAGATGAGATTCTTGTGTATGTCTGGAACGTGAAGCACGTCATTCAATTTGACAGTTTTTCCAGAAGTGAACTTGAGGATAACTGTGCCACTGCCTTCGATCATGGAAACTGCAGAACTACCCATGTAGAGTCTTTCTTTCTGATCGAATTTCTGGTATGTTGAAAACATGGATTTTTCAGAGCAAACATGACGAGTAGCTCCTGTGTCAACCCACCATTGGTTAGGGTTCTGAATCAAATTGCATTCAGAAATAACCGCTGAAAAGTTGGACTTATCCATTTTCATATTGTCAACTGTTAACATCTCTGTTTTAGTGTAAAACAGTAAAATTCTTAAGATGTTATATGTCTAGTGTACTAAAACAGATAACACGCTACAATAAACTCGTCGCACAAGTTTATTAATTAGAATCCCACTACGCTGGAATTCTGTATTAGATAAATGTAACAATAAGTTACGTTGTAAATAAATTACAACAACAACGTTATACTATTGTAAGAAATAGTACAACCTATAAACGGGAAAGATTACAGGGAATCTAACCAGTATATAAAGGAAATTCCGTCTGAGACTTGTCGTAACAATTTCCTTAAGAATTTTATTTCAAAACTCTCCCAAGATACAACAGACGTAATCTGCACGAGATTGTAACGAGTATGTCAACTCTGTGATATGCATGGAATATAGAGTAGTAGAGCAAAGAAGCAGAAGAAATTAGATTGGAATTGGATAACAATGTGATCAGTATTCTCTCCTATTTATAATTTCGTCCGCATCCCTTCAAACAGTCGCGTTCGCTTGACGGGTCGCACCCGTTGCCTTTTGGTCGCTGCTGTTCGTTAACGGGTCGCACCCGCCTGCTACTGGTTTGCATCTGCTCGTACCGCCTGGTGCTGTTTTGCCTGTACCGCTTCAGTCGGGTCGCACCCGCTCGCGTTTGGCCGCACCTGTTTGCTACTAACGGGTCGCACCCGCTACTGTTCGCGTCCGCTTATGAACAGTCGCATCTCCTCAGGCAAAAACCCCGCATCCGTCTTCACCCGCCCGCTTCTCTTCAAATTCCAGGCCCAGCCCAGTTTCAGACGAAGCGCAAAACCGTTAAACAGTGGCCTAGTAAAAAGAATGGTCATTTTAGACCCGTACCCGTACCCGAGCCGGTTCGGTCGGTCGGCGGCGGCGGCGCGCGCGTGTGGTGGTGATGCATGATCTCGCTCCTCACAACGAAGCATACATTTGGGAGCCCCAGGCCTCCAACCTCCACTTTGAGAAAGCTATTAATATACTTGGCTTTCTTAGTGTATTAGACGATGTGGGACAATATGTGTATTTGTCATTCATTTTTCACTATAGGAATTCCAACATTAGGTGGGTATGTAGTTTTATGAAGTGATGTGTATAGGTTAGTCTGGTTGTAGAGGGGGATTATGCAAGTTGTCAGTGATAGCAAGATGCTGTGATGATGAATACATGTATCGGTTTGAAGAGGAGCAGTGATTAAGTGGTATTGGCTGTTGTCAGAGATGAGGGGAGTTTGATGATCAGGTGATCGAGTTGTCAGGTATCGGTTTGATGTAATGAATAGATGTGGGAAGTATGCGATCAGGTGATCGAGTTGTCAGAGATGAGGGAGTTTGATGATAAGGGCAGTGAATGGAAGTATGATAGTATTGTTTTGAAATTTATGTGCACAGATATGGTTTCAGCAATAGAATGATCTGTGGTTGATTGAGCAGTGCACTGATATGCACTAGATGAGCAGTGCACAGAAGATACTTGATAGTGCACTAGGCTAATTAGGCACAGTAGTAACAGTAGCAGAAAATAAAGATGTCACTTGTTCAGTGCAGTTGTTCAGGCAAGGCAGATGTTAGAAGTGGTGAAACAGTTTTGTATAACGGTGAAGTTGTTTGAAGTAGGAGTTGAATGTGATGCACTGTTCGTGGTTCGATGATGTTGTATGCAGTTTGTTTTGTGATGCTGTGTGGTGGCAAAAAGGGTGACTATGTTGTTGATAGTGTACTATATGCAATGAGAGTTTAAATGGTGATGATGTTGATGAAAAGAGATGTTCAGTAGTTGTTTAGGACAGTGGCTTGTTGGATGGTATGACTGTGAAGTATTATTAGGTGAAGTGGTAAGATTATTGACTGGTCGAACTTGTGGAATTGTCGTGACAGAGCAATGAATGCAACAGAAGGGTGGGTTGATGGTTGCAGTGTTCGGGTTGTAGGTAGTGGAATGTAATGAGTTGATGGTGGATAGTAACCACAATTGTATAACTTGTTGTGGTAAGGATTGTGGCACAATGATTACTGGTGGAGTGATGACTGGTTATTTGATGGTCAGTGTATGACAGTAATAGTCAGTGGAGGGGCTTTGTTAAGGGAAGGCTGATGGTAGAGTGATAAGGAGATGAGCAAGGCAGTTAGGTTGTGGAGCTGAAGTATTGAGGTGGTGAGGTTCGCAGCAGTGGTTTGGAAAGGAGTAAAAGAGAGGGTTAAAGTTTGAAATGTATTGCAAACCAAATTTGTAACAAGAAAAATTGAAATGGAATATTCTTTCTTTTCTTTTTCCAATGAAATAGTGTATATTGTTTTTTTTATCAAAATAGAATTGGAAATGCAAAAAAGAAAAGAAACAAACACACAATGAAACTGCAAACAAAAATTTTCAAAACACACAACACAATATATTTTTTATACAACACACTAAAATCAAACGAAAAAATAATTTGAAGAATAGAAATTAAAAATCAAACTGTTCCCCGGCAACAGCGCTAAAAACTTGTTAAACAGCAAATTTTCTATTGATTAGAAAAATGCCGATAAATTTTGAAATAAAAAAATCGCAAGCGCACAGTGTACAATTTTAGTACGTGGCGAGTACAGGTCGATCCGCAGGTAATTGTTTTTTATTTTAAAAATCAATTCAATCAAATTAGACCAAAGTGAGAGGAAATTGTTAACTACAAAAATGAAGCTGAAGCTAGAATTAAAATGAGATTTAAAAACTATTAGACTAGAGAACAATATAGAGGCAAATCCAGTCTCATATTTTTATAAATCAACAAACAAATAATTTATGATCTTTGGCATTGACATTAAGTGAAATAATTGTTGTATTTATCATAAGTATGGTTTGTTTATGCTATTAATTCACATAACTCAAACCATCAAAGTATAATACAACAAATAAACCACTTATCAATTGTCATAAAAATGAAGCCAAAGCAAAAGCAATTTTAAGTATGATCTATTTATTATTGTAACTAGTAATATAGATCATCAAATTTCATTTTTACTTTCATTTCAAAATCAAATATTAATTAGCAAATGATGATGTAAATTGTGTTTATATTGAATAAGAATAGCTCATTTGCATAAGCAAAATAAACTATCAAACCAACTTATATAAACTTACATCAAAATTCACTTTCATGAAGCCCAAGCTAAAGAGATCATAAATCATAAAAATATTGAAATTACATAATATTTGATAGCTTCATTACCTCTAAATTGAAGAGGTTTAGCTACTCATTTGTGTTATCAAATCAACACATGTAACTTTCAACATTGGAAAGCAAAGAGAAGTAGAAATTAAACAGAGGAAATGAGATTAACTACTTGCATGAAATAACATCAAACTAATTGCATGAATGTAAATCTAAGCTATAAAAATAAAAATAAAGAGAGTATAGAAATAAACATTAACAATAAAACAAAGAAAAGCATGCAGAAAAGGGAAAGAAAGTGACTTGGAAGCCATTTTTATTTCACTTTGATTTTTGTTTACAACCTGCTAATTTCTTAAGCAAATATATGAGAGAGTAGAAGATATTTACATGTACTTAAGAGGACTATTTATACATGCATAAAGCCCTAATTCAATATTTAGGGAGCTTCCCAAAATGCCCTTTAGGAAGTGTGGCCACCAAGTAACTATTAGCCACCAATTAATCCCTCATCAAATGTGCATGAAACTTTAACCTCCACTTAGTTGTCAATTAGCTTCTAATTGTAGATTTAGGCAAGTGGGTGGGGTCCTTTATGATCTTGGACTTGAATTATTTCCTTCTTCTTTCCTTTGTATTCATTTCTGCATGCATATATCTTCATGAATCGCTCTTCCATATGCATCAAAATTTCCCATAAACATCATAAAAATGTCCAAGTAAAAATTCTCAAATTGACACATGCACAAAAATGACTATTTTACCCGAATGAAGATGAATATATAATGATTTAAAAATAATTGAATTTTGGTTTTAAACATGTTAAAATGCCCAAATATGATATTTACTTAAATAAAAAGAGCTAAAATACGGATGTATATATATATATATGCACATTTATGTGCACATCACTAGACGAGCAAGGAAGGCTGAGATGGGCGCTGTCACGGCACGGCACGGCAGTGGATCGAGGCAGGCGGGGAAGTGGCACTTGGTGTTGTGGTGGGGAAAGGCACTACCGAGGTTAGAGTTTGGCACCGTGCTGGAGTATTTGGCTGTTGGGTAGTGCTCGGCTCGGTAGTGAGGTGGAGACAAGCGGAGGGTTCTTGCGTGAGGAGTTTGGTCGGAGGGAGTAGTCTCAGGTTAGGCTGCTCGAGCTGCCAGGGGAAGAAGAGGATGGCGATTAGTGGAGTTTAGTAGTAGGAAACAAGGTGGCGGTTGGTGTGTGGGCTGCCAGGCAGTGGGTAAGGGCTAGAGTGGCTATTGCGTGGTGGTGTCAGGTGGAAAGGAGGGTCTATGGCGCTCGGGGTTGGGCAGTGGGGATGCAAGGGTGGATGTTGCGGAAAGGCTGCTGGGTGGTTGTTGGAGCGAGCTATGAAGTCGCTGAATTGCTGTATGTGTGGAGAGGGTTGCTCGTGTGGAAGGTTCGAGAGAAGTGGAGAGCGAAGTGCGGAGGGATGTAGGTTGCCCTTAGCAGTGACTGCGTTGTTGCGACGAGGGCTACGGCAGATGGGAAACGAAGCAAGGTGGGAGAGAAACCAACAGGTCAAAGCGAATATAACTTATTATGCAACGTATAATATATATTTATTTTCTTTTCAACTAGAACAGAAGAGAAAGGGGAAGAGACAGAACGAACAAATATATATAGAATATAGTGGGATAGCAAAAATCAAGGGTTACATTTCTAGGAATATTAAAAGTTAACGTTCATTTGTTTTTAGCCGATGGACAATTGGATGGATGAAGGAAAACCAAAAGGCCTAAAATGGGTACCGATACGGCTAACCGTTATGTAGATTTCGCCGCGTATCGGACGTCAAAAAATACACAAATGAATATAGTACAGAGTTCAACACGATGAGACGAATAGATCGGCACACAGATATGAGTGACACGACCCACCGATCAAAACTCGAATTTCGCTGCCAAAACTGTTGCTAAAACGCCGAAAATAAGATAAACGAAGTTAGAGCAGTCCAAATTTGGCGAAATGAAATATAACGTCTCATTCAGAAAATAATAAACATTTTTCTTATATAAAAAATTCAGATTTCAAAAGTATTTTATTTCCATCAATTTTAACTGATTTTATATTTTAAATTGAAATTTCAGAACCAAACAAACTTACATATTCTTTGATGAAAATCTGCCACTTGCTACGTTTATATGGACGTATTCCAAATATCAAATTTTCATTGCCAAATTTATATTGTATATTTTTATGAAAAATTTCAGTTAATTACTTTATTTAATCGTTAAAATTTTCGTGTCGTTACATATCACGTTTCCGACTCTGAACTTGCTATCCTTTGGCCAAGAAGGAAGCTCAGTAGATTGGAGTACCACAGTCACTCCGTCCTACTTGAATCATTATTCTTAACACCAAATGATAATCAAGCCTACACCGTTGGCCTCGTAATAAGTGCACGACTAATCGGTTCCCATATCAAGTCAAAGAACCAAAAATGGCCAAAAATACAATCCAGCACATAAGCAGTCACTGTGTCAATTTAATTAATCTTTTGTTAATTAAATCACTTTTCAAATATTTATCTCAAAATATCTTTAAAACGGTATATTATCAAAACCATTTTAATATTTTGATATTTGGAAAACATTTCCATATACTTATTTCAACGGTATACGTATATTCACAAACCATTTCGTTTTCAATACTTAAAAAATATCTCTATATACTTAAATCCATAATAAGTATGTTTACAACACTTTTGAGGAAAGCTTCATATTTTTCAAAGCACGCTTTATTGGGTCAAAATGAATGTTGCGTAAAACATCGTTACGACAACCCAAAATAATAGTATAGCGATTCAACAATTTATATTTATATAAATCCCATATACTATATAAAACATTTCCTTTCGAAAATCACTTACTATAACAATAGTGTTATAATCTATGCAATCCTTGATTTCTTGAAAATGTTTATTACAACAATAAATGTTGAAATCTATTTTTTCATTACTTTAAATCACCTTTTAAAACCATTTAACTCCATCAAAAAAAATATTAATTTCAAAACATTCCTTTAAAAGATTATTTTAAGTTTAAAAGCCTGAATGTATTTTTTTTAAATGAAATCCATATTCAAATCTCACATAAAAAATTTCCATATTTATAAAACTATGTTTATAAATATCCATTCGATTTTATAAAACTTATTATTATATAATCCTTTATTTATAAAATTCTATTTATAACTGTATTCATTATAAATCTCGTTCATTTATAAAATTCCATTTTTATAAATTCTTTACTTCATTTACAAAATATCACTTTTAAATTATTTAATTTATAAAAGTTCTTTTATAAGTCTAATCTTCTTTTTTATGATATTTTACTTGAAAATCTATTCTTCTATGAAACACCGTTTATAATTCTATTTATAAAATATCATTTATAAATTCATTTCTAATATAAACAATGTTTATAAATCTATTATTTTATTTATAAAATATTACTTTTATAAATCTTTTATACAACCCATCTTAGAATATTTGTTATCAAACTATTTTTATCTTCTTTAAAACTATATTTAAAATAAAATAAAAGATAGACCATTTTGTTAAGTTTTTAAAACCTTTATAATATAGTTCAAAAATCTCTATTTAACATATTTTACAAACTATCAATTTATAATACTGAAAATCATACTTATTATTTTATTTAAAATAAACTCCTTCTTTTAACAATTCAAGATTAATTATTAAAAGCATATGTTATTTTAAAATCAATTTAAAAATCCTTTTAAGTCAAAACCTTCATTTTATAGTATTTTGAAATTCTAAAATAAAGCCAAGTGCAACTATTGCACTAAATATATACTATTTGTAAAATGTTTAGAAAGAAGTGGTGAATTTTTTTAAAAATAAATGGTGGATGATTCTTAATTACTTGAAAAGTTGAAAAAAAGAGAGGTTTTCATTTGTTAACTTCTAAATTTAAAAATTGAATTAAAATTTTTCAACCTTTTGGATTCTTCATTTTTGAATTTGTCTATTTTTTTATGATTTCTTCTACTTTATAAGTTTGGAAGCTATTATTTTGAAAAGGAAAAGGAAATTTGGAGATCAATAATTTATAAATAGTTAATTTAAAAAGTTCTAACATAAAGGGATTTTGCATTCTTAAAATTTTTAGTTTAAATTTATTAAGCCAAAAGTATTTAGTTTAAATATTTTTAAGAAGGGATTTTTCTTTTAAGAAATGCTTGATTATTCCTTCCTTATAAAATTAGATGTTTTTTCCTTAACTTTCTTTTGAAAGGGTGTACAAATCGAAAGGTCACTTGATCAACATAGGATAGAAAGATTAGAAGGTTAAGAATGTCCGATATGGTAGATAGGGGGAACATCCCTGTACAAGGAAATGCGGAGAATGATAGCCGAATTTAGATAGTGATAGAATTGAGAATTTTAATCTGGTAATAAAGGATTAGAAGTGGAGGAATAGGAATAAGATAGGAGTTATCTTTGTCTACTCCGCTTGTCCATCGTTTAAAGTTATATAAGTTGTTTTTGGCAATTTAAATGGTGGTAATAAATAAATGAGTTGGATAATTTTGTATATAAGGAAAAACAATTATATAAAGACGATAAATTTTTATGTATGTTTTTGTTATTCAAATTCAGAACTTGTTTTGAATAGAATATTATTGCAATGGATAAGAAAAAGATTGTAAGAGATTTTAAGAGTTTTGAACAAAGTTACAAAAAGTTTGTCAAATAATGGTATATTTTGAGTAAAAGGGCAATAGATATTAATCTATATTTTAGAAAGAGATATTGTTATTTTGAAGTGGTAATTGAGAAAAAACTATTATTTAAAAATGATAATTCGTGCAACTAGAAAAATCTTTGAAATAATAAAGGTCTAATTTATTATTCTGAAATGATAATTGAGATTTTGAATGTTTTATGTTCAAGATCCTATTATAAAAGAGTAAGTCTGTATTTTAGTAAGTCATTGAAAGAGAAGTTTTCCACAATTCCTTTTTGAAAACAAAGCAGTCTTTGAATTCTATGAATTGAAAGTCTAACTTTTGAAGAGATAAATCTTTGATGAAGAAAGTTTTAAAAAGAGAAATTATTTTGCTCCTATTTAGAACTAAGAAATTTTGAATTCTTGGTAAAGGTTTCTAAGTTCTTTTTTTCGAAAATGGAGATTTTGAGTTTGGTACTTCAAATTTGCAAAATTTTAAGTTTTACAAGAAATGAAGTAATTAACGCTGATTTTGAATTTGATGGAAATGGTTCATTTGAAACTATTTTGTATGATTGCTAAAATTCTAGTTTTATAAAGAATAGCTTTTATGGAGTAGGTAGAGATCAGAACCAAGGTAGGATAGATTTAGTATGTGAATAAAATATGAATAAAGCGTATAACATAATCTAGAAATTTGAAATCAGTCCTAAACTTCTATTTGAGGAAGTTGGTAAAGTGTAAAGATATTCCAGATGTATAGTTGGGTCGTAAATTAGGTTGCTCGTAGAATTTGAATTTCTATGTTTTAATACTTGAGCAGTTTTCGTGTAATTTTCATAAATTATCCAATTATGAAATACGTATAAAAGTGCATTGTTCAAAGTAATAAGGAATAAACTAAAAGGAAAAGGAGATGTAAGAGATGGATATCATTTTTCGTAGTTTACAGTGTCTGTTTCAATAAAAAAGAAAAGAAATAATTCCTTGTAATTTCAAATCAAGCAAAAATCTTACTTATGGTTAATTTATGAGAAATTATGACGGTAACCTTTTTAGAAGGATAACTTCAATAAGCTAAAATATGGAAATTAGTATTCTAGTTTTAGAAATTAGTAGTTAGAAATACGTATAGCCATGCTTAATGACTAGAATATATATATAGCATAGATTGCGACTATATGCATATTAGTAGTAATTAACAGATTAGGATTTGTGGGCGTTAATTACAAATTTAACGGGCAATAAATTTTGTAATTAATGAGAGGAATTTTTTTAATGCGGACCGATTAAGGAAACTTGTTAAGGCATTTAGGGAAGAAATTTGAGTATTGAATGGATTTTGAAACCTGAAAAGCATAAAGGGACATAAGAAGGATTAGTTAGAAATGGTCCAATTTCTCTAATGATCAACTACTATGGATATATTAGTTAAAGCATTAGATGGATCATAGTTATAGAAACCCAAAAAGGAAAATAAGGAAATGGGTAACAGTGAATGGCGTATTAGAAATACTCATCTAAATTTAGTAAGGAGTATTAGGACATCAACGCCATTTATATCAGTTGATAGTAAATGGAAGCTTCCAGCAAAATTTTCTTTTAGAGTTCTTGGGTTGTAGTCGCTAGTTGGCTCCCTTAGTTATTGGAAAAGTGTAAGATATGGTATATGATATATCCCTATTTTATACCTGTGTTGATTTTATAAGTGGGATTAAACCACTTAATAAACATATACATATTGGAAAGTAAAGTAAATAGGAATATTCTATAGGGACAGTTAACTAGCGATAAACCATAGATAAGGTTGGAAGTTAATGAGGAAATTAAGCTAGCAACCTAGAATGAATAAACGTTTCAATCCTAAAACATTAGAATTTTGGGAAAAATAAAGTTTGACTCACAGACTGCCACCATTCAAGGAAAAGATAAAATATATAGGAATATGAAGAGAATTTCCTATTGAATAAGGATAAGGAAGAAGCTGGCAAGAATTTTCCATTAGAAGAATAAAATAGCATCGTCTCCAACACAACTTCATGGAATCGCGGTTTGCATCGTTAGTAATAGGGACCCTTAATTTGCTAGCAAATTTTGGAGGAGTTTGCTACTAACTTTAAGAACTAGCTTTAGGAACTTTGTTAAATCCAAGCATCGCTTACCGACCGAAGACCGACAGACAAACTGAAGAAATGGATAGGAACTTGCACTACAAAAAAAATTCCTTATTCATAGCATCAAAATTTGACAAAAAACAACGTTTTAACATCAAATGCTTTCATTCCTCATTTTATTAAACAAAAATAAATAATAGCTCGTTGTAAAATGTTCCCGCTCATAACTTAGTGAAATTTAGTGAAATATTTTGAAGGCCGCTTATTTTCTTTTTCTCTGTTTCACTGTCTCCTCCCCAAACTAAGGAAACTCAAACGAAGAATGAACCGGTGTTTTCATGA
This sequence comes from Allium cepa, assembly GCA_030765085.1. Lineage (NCBI taxonomy): Eukaryota > Viridiplantae > Streptophyta > Magnoliopsida > Asparagales > Amaryllidaceae > Allium > Allium cepa. The sequence continues at coordinate 133,370,854 of CM060941.1, read as the reverse complement.
CCCTATCCTGCCTCGGTTCGACCTCAAATAACTTTGAACCTTGGACCACCATGGTTCGGAACTCAATCAGACCTAATTTATCCATGAACCTTGGTCGGACCTTCAAACCAACGGTCCAACCGTTAATTTTACCCGGTTGAACCACGGTTCTTTTTTTCTACTTTCTCATCGTCTAATTCTCTCTCATTTTCATCTTCTGCATTGCTTTGAAGAAAATACTTAATATATATATATATATATATTTCAAAAATCATAATCGTTCCAAAATCTAACCTTCTATGCGACCATATTAACCAAATATTACGCACATAACTTTTTCTTCACTATATGCATATAATAAAAATAATTGTACATTGGTTTTAAGTTGTTGAAATGTTTGAATAGTGAATTCCTCCTATTAACGATGAATTGGGCTAACTTAGTGATAATTTTAAACATTAGTTAACTCAAATCGATGGCAAGTAATCATGTACGTAGATTCAAAATACTTGCTTATCAATATGCTGAGAAGCATATACTAAATGTTAAAGACTTAACTAGAAACAGTTATGTGATAATTAATCCTATACATAAGACTAATCTTGTAACTAGTATTTTCTACTTTGAGTTATATGATAACTTATTTTCTATGAAGTTAGACACTATGGGCACTTATTTACTTTTCAATACTTTAAATTATGAATAAAATGCATTGTACATCCATGTTCTTACTTTTAATTTTTACATATTTTTCATGCAAACTTATAATTATTTATTCTTACATTGCAACGATGTTACAACCCAGTTTCCATAAAACATCCAATTTAAAAAGCTAAGGTTTTTGTAACCATATGCCATAACTTGCATTTAAATTTTATTTAACCGTTGTAATAAAAGTGTCACGACCTGATTTTTCGACGCCCAAAAATCGACATCAATACGTCCGCTGTATCAAATGTCGAACAATCGAGTGCCAGAAAACCAGTCCGTATGGGAAAGAAGAAGGAGGTAGAAGAAGAGAAAAACAAAACAACATCAGAATCTCACAAACGCAGCGGAACAATATATAATAGATAAATGACTGAAATTTATACAGAAAGAACTATATCTGTTTTATACATTACATCACCAGAGTACAACACAATCAATAGCAAAATACTGGACAGTTATATTAACTTGTCCCCACAACTGAATACAAAGCAAACCATACATAGTAGATAATACATCAAATACGTGTGATACGTCTCGCCATCCAGCTCGTCTCCTGATCTCCATAGCATCATATCCTGTATTCTATAATACTCTGTCCGATTAGAGCATTATAGTAAAATAACACCCGAGTCAGTCTAGAAAACCAGCGTGAGAAAACACGCTCAATTGGATTATTAAAGTTTCCAAAATCCTTTAAAAATCAAAGGTATCTCGTAAGACCGCGCCACAAATAAACATGTCGGGTTTTTACCTTACGCAAAACATTTCTTGTCAAATCCTCTGATATTATAGTAGTGCCTACATACAAATACTAATTCAAATAGCCGAAATTGTTACATTCATTAAATTCCAGCATAATAGGTATACAAACAAGTTCGAAGGCACTTATTGAAGATTGGATTTCCATCAATGGAAGGGCTACTTGGGTACCGTTCGTCACAGTACGTGGTCTAAATCAATGTATCAAGGATCCTCCCTGATCCTCTACAACACAAGACCGGAGCTATCCCTTACTGGATAGTCTGAATAAGATCACACCTCGGTTGGAATCAGCAACCGCCCACACAGCTGAATAAAAAGGGACATCTAAACAGGGATGACCTTACCCTAATTTGTTGCTAGTCACTTAGCCTTGCTTCACCTCCCCTTTTTTAGCCATTTCCAATTGATGAGGCTTGAGGCTATGCGTTACCTTTTTAGCACACATACACTTAGAATGTTCATCGTCCCCCTAACGATGTTCGGATAGCATTCGTCCATACAAGTCCGTTCCCGGTCCGAACGGAACCGAAGACACTACTCCTACTACATCCATTTTGGAATCACCCTCAGGATTAGTAGCGTTTGGCCCTTGCACTTCACTGCTCCATCTTCGACTCCAAGCTCTTGTCTTCCTCACGAAAACGTTCAAACAAGATCGAAGTGGTTTTCGGGAAATTAATCCCGATCCCGGTTTCTTCGAAACGATTAGCGCATTGGCCAATATTGATACTGGGTTATTTAACTATCAAATAACATCCACAAACAACCATCAGGCGTTAATAATTTCCTAAATTATTTATTTCAAAATATCTTCACAAGATATTTTTCCACACTTCAACCCTTTGAAAATAGTTTTCAAATCACTTTTTCTCTCGCGGAATAAATTTCCACCCAATTGTTTTATTTCCACTGAAAATACCAAGTCTTAATACTTTAGGTTTTTTTAAAACACTTAAAATAAAAACTACTTAAAACACTTTATTTAAAATACTAGTTATGAAATTTTATAATAATTTCTCATGTAAAACTTAAGCCAAATTTTTTTAAAAATAATAGTAATTCTATAAGGTATAAATATTAAATAATTATCTTTTAAATCATAATACTACTTAAACCTTTAAAATAAATTTACTTATCTAATTAACTTAATAAATATTTACTTTTAAAAATTTTAAAACCACTAAATAATAATTTCTTTCTAAAACATTCTTTTAAAAGAACTTTAAAACTTCTAACTTATACTTGGAAATCTTTCTTTGAAAATATACTTGGCTTTTCAGGGAAATACACTTTCCATTCCAAAATAGTCCATTTAATTAGTTAATAAATCCTTCTCGATTTATCCCAATTTAATTTACGTCTCAAACCCGTAAATTTCTTTCCCACGCCTTTAAAAATAAACACTATTTATTTTTAAAACAAATTACCCATTCCTTTATAAATTTCCATAGTGAATTTATACTTTCAAATATCCACTGATATCTTATTTCACTTTATAAACCCAGTTTATAAATTCCATAGTCTCATCCTCCTTTTAAATCGCAGTTTCAAACACTTAATCAATTTTCAAATCCATTTCCAAAATTTGCTCCATTTTAAAATAAATTCCTTTACTTACTCAATTTTATTTCAAAACCCATTAATTTCAGATTTTACTCCTTTATTATGATTTAAAATCTTATTTAAACTGAAAATACCTATTTCATACTTTTTTCCTAAATTCTTCTTTATCTCCCCCAAACTATTTTAAACCTTGACTTTAAAAATAAATCCCTTATTTCTTTAAATAATATTACTTAAGTTTAAAATTCATTTATTCCCATTTATTCAAAAATCTCCTTTCCTATACTCGGGATTTATTTATTAGGATTTAAAAATCAACTTTTATTCCTTCCCCATTTCGTTCTTTAAATTTATCCAAATTAGCTAAAATTATTTTACTTAAATTTCTCTTTTTAGTCCCTTCAAAAATCCAATCTTTATATTTTGATATCTCGATATACCCAAAATATATTCAGTCAACCCATGGCATTCAATATTTCAAATTCTAATATAACCAATATAATCTATCATAGATAAATCAATAAATCATATCATGGATTATGAAAACAAATTCGATATTTTTTCAAATATCCAATTATTAAATTCAATATTTTAATTGCCAAATAAATAGTGATATTTGAAATTCAAGTTAGAAATTAACTCTTAAATATTTAAAATCAATCCAATATTCCAATTTCAAATATTCAAAACCCCGGGTCGTCATAAAAAGTTATGTAAATCTAGGACTAATATGGTCTAAATGCATTCATCATACAAAATTCACTTTTGAGATCTTTGTTGGAACATGTTGAACATTAAATGGTCTTTAATTTTATTAGCTAAAACACTTTTGAGATCGTTTTCAAAATGTCAAATGCACAAACTCACTTGCTATTTACTCCACTACAATATGCTTGACAATGCATATTTGTGCATTAATTTTTTTAGGACCGACTTCATCGTAGAATAAAATCTAAGGTTGTATAATTTGGCTGAAAATGATGAGTTTTCTCCTTGAGAGTAATAAAATCAGGGACTCCCTTTTTGTAGGCCTCATTTATCCTAATGTAACAGACGTGATTTTCTCATCTTATAAAAAATTAATTTAAGTGAAAATTCGGTCCACGTCCTTTTAATTAAACTTAGTCCAATTAAACTCCTCCCGTTTGAAAACTCATATTCCGATCCATATGTTTATTTGCGACTAAATTTATTCCATAAAAAACCCTGTTTACCTCTTGCGCTTATTTTAACGGTGGTCATGATTTCGATTGCAATTTTTTGGTTCTGATTCAGTTCGATCATTGTTTTATGATATTATTTCGGATTTATGGATTTCTCTTCTTCTAGGTAAAATATTGTTTGGATTTGTAGTCGATTTTGTTTGTTTTTCATTGATATTGTGATATTGGTTGATAATGTTGTTATTTTATTTCGTTTTTTTGTTTAAAGTAAATGGAAATTACAAGTATTCTACTGTTTATTTTAGCTGAAAAATTAATGTGTATGTATAGAGTAATGTTCGATGATATATTTTGTTAGCTTTAATTAAGTTCAGATTTGTCTGGAATTATTGTAGATATTTTACAAACTTGTCTGCAATTAATTTGAATGTGTAAGGTGAAAATGCTACGTAAATTACTAATAGTTGCTGATTTGTCTGCAATGTTTTATAATTATTGCTTACATATCAGCAAATAATATTAGTATTTCAATGTATTTGGTTAAGCTCAGACTTGTATTGATTTATCTGCATTTTTTTACAAATATTGCTAACATATCAGCAAATGATATTGCTTAAATATCAGCATATTCTTATTATGTGCGGGTTTATCTGCGATTTTTTAAAATTATTGCTTATATATTAGCAAATAACATATATATCCTGTTTTTTTATTTATTTTTTAAAATTGTAATTCTATTTTGTTTTTTAAATTACAGTGATCCTGGTGATGCTAGAGTGCTTGTGCTGTTGAAGTTTGGATATGATAGCTTTTCGTTACGTCTTCATTTTGATAGTTCGGTTGTTATGATGAGAAGTGTTATTTATGGTAAATGGACCGAATTGAGTTCATTGTCATTTGAATTATACTATTTAGAGATGGACTGAGAAGGAATATTGAAACTAATTCTGATCTTCATTCTATTTTTTTGTTGGCTGCTCATAACCATGAGGATTACTTTGTTATTTTTGTTGATGTTATTCCGACTAATTTTTCAACAACCAATATTTGGTCAAATGCTGTTTCTTGTAGTAGTGATTCCTTATTTGTTAGTACCAGTGATTCTAATATTCAATTCAGGCAGTTACTGAGAAATGATTCCAATCAATCTTTTTTTGCGAGTGTTGGTCAACAATTTTCAGGTGGCGTTACTGAATTTAGGCTCAATTTGATGATGTATAGTATTAAGACTGGGTACAAGCTTGATTTGGTTAAGAATGATAAGGAAAGAGTTACGGTTGTTTGTTCCCGAACAAAATGTACTTTCAGGATTCATGCTTCTATCAAGTTTAATTTTCCTTGCTATTTAGTTGTAAATAGATTTCAACCTGAATATATTTGTGGTGCTGAAATTCATGATATTAATGATCCTCTTGTTTCAAGTAAATTGATTAAATTGTTGGTTTATGATCATATTCAAACTAATCCGTTAATGAAGACAAAGGACATTATTAACCTATTTGAAACTGAGTATAATATCATTTTGAAGTATTATTTTGCTTATAATGGGAAGAGATTGGCTTTAGAAGATTTACATGGAACTAATATAATGTCTTAACACCATTTGAAATCATTTTAATGATGCTGTACTCGAAACTATTCCTGGTAGTAAAGTAGTTTTGGAGTGTAATCCTGATACTCGTCAATTTGAGAGGGTTTTTATTGGTTTTAAAGCTTGTGCACATGGTTTTCAATTTTGTCGGCCTTTAATATATGTTGATGCTACTTTTATGAAGGGTAGATCTCAAGGTTGTTTGATGGCTGCTACGGGTAAAAATGGCAATGAAGGTATGTTGTTTGTTTGTAGTTTAATATATAATTGCATCAATATCTGCAATAATTATTATTTGTTGCCGCAATATCAGTATTTATTAAAAAGAAAAATATCTTACTAATAAAAACTTTTGCATAAACCGAAGCAATTTTACAAAAACAATTGCTGAAAAGTCTACAATATTTTTGATACAATGAGAAATTGTTCGGTAGTGATATATGTTAATAGTTGCAGTTTTATTTGCACATTTTCCATATAAGTGCAAAGTATTATGCACTTTGTTTAGTTATTTATATATTTGTTATTTTATTAGGTTTTTTTCATATGTCAGTTGCGATTGTGTCTGGTGAAGATGAAAATAATTGGATTTGGTATTGTGAATAGCTTAACAATTTTTTGAAAGATGATAGTAGAAATTTTGTTTTCATTTCTGACTGTCATCCTGGTATTCTTGTTGCTATTCCAAAAGTGTTTCCATATTAAGTTCATGGTTCATGTTTTTGTCATTTAAACAATAATTTAAAAGTTGCTTTAAAAACTAAATTTTCCAAATCAAAAAAGAAATGGTTGATAGATTTATTCGGACGTGTTGCATATGTTTCTAATTTGGATGATTTCAATGTTGCATTGAAGAATTTTAAAGATGCTGGTGGTTCTACTGTGGCAAACTTTTTTAGTGCAATTCCCTTTAGAAGTTTGATAAAAAAATTCCCTGCTTGTCGTTATGGTGAAATGTCATCAAATTGTTCGGAGAGTTTCAACAAATGGATTGTGGAAGAAAGACGTTTACCAATCACTGCATGCTTGGATAAAATTAGAGTTAAGTTAATGAAGCTAATTTCTGATCATCGAGAACTTGCTAATAGTTGGAATAGTGTTGTATGTCCATTGAATAAAAATCGGTTGAAAATTCTTCATTTGGAAGGAGCTTCGTGGTTTGTTATAAAGTCAAGTGAACATGTGTTTGAAGTTCATTCTCCTGTTCATCAATTTGTTGATTTAAATAATCAGATTTGTTCTTATAACTTGTGGAAAATATATGGTTTTCCTTGTGCTCATGCTGTTAGATGTATTTTGAGTTGTGGAAAGTTGAATGTTTATGATTACATTGAAGATTATTTCAAAGTTGTTTATTTTCGATCGGTGTATTCTCATCTAATCAATCCTGTTATAAACTTTTTGAAAGGAGATGTTTTGATTGAAGATGTTGTAGTACCTCTTAAAGGTAGAAGAATGCCTGGACGACCATCATCATCTAAGAGGATAAAATCTGCTGGTGAAATTTCAAAGACCATAAGATTTAGTATATGCAAGAAGTTGGGTGATAATAAAAGGACTTGTTCACTGAAACACATGTAGTTTTTTTTTCTTTGGGAGATTATACTATATGGAGTTGAATTTATGTTTTTGTTATTCATTTTAATGGTATTTTCTCTGTACTTAGCTTGGATGTTTAATGTTTGTAATGTATTAATCATGGTATGCTTCTATTAATCATTATTGCAGTGTTTTCTGCAAGTACTATGATTAATTGCACATATTTCTGCATTTTTCTGAATTTTTGCTTACTATTTATACCTGTTTTGTGAATACTGCTTTTTATATGAAGATGATATTTGCGTCATTGTTTGCCATGAAATAAATATGGTATATCCATATGTATGTGCAATTTTTGTTAATAAATGTGGAGGTATCTGCAATTATTTGTTTTATGTGTTGACATTTTTGCAATTATTTGGTGCAAGATTTTGGAATAATTACTTACATACGAAAAATATCTGTAATTATACGTCTATAGTGCATTGTTTTCTGCAACTATTTTGAATAACTAAATATTTATAGAGATACCCGCAGATATATGCTTTATTGCCGACATTTCTGCAAATATTCTGAATAGCTGTGATTCGCTTTAGTATTTTGGTAACTGAATTCAATTGTAAGAAAATCATATATAATTTTTTTGATAATAAACTCCAATATCGTGTTAACATAGTAATATTGTCTTCCAACTTCATAAGTTTTGCAAATATGTATATACATTTCAGAATTCTTAGAGAAAACATTACAGTTTGATACATCAAATATTTTGGTTTGCTTCAGATAGTAAAAACTTTTGTGTCAAGCTTTCTTCTATACTCCAACTATAAGGTTTGTAAGAAAGAATTTGATGTGCCAATTCAGCTCTTTGTAAATCTATAGCTTCATATGTGAATTGAGGGTCATCATTGTTGATTTGTTTGCTTTCACTTCTTTCTTTTATAATGTTCATTACAAACATGCCACAATCAACTCTGCAATAATTGAAAAATGTTACAAAATTATTAGAATAAATGTTCTATGATATGGAAATATTTGTACATTTTTTGTTGTTGTGCACTTACGAATCAGAACGTTGTTGTGGGCTGTTAGCAAAAGTGACTTGGTTTGATGGTTTATGCTCTGTTTTTTTCCAATTTCTTCAGTAAGGTTGTGATATAAACTCTCTGTAAAGAAAAAAAGGATTTTGTTAAGCAGTTTATTTTCCTTTTATTTATTCATTTTTCAAGTTACATACCAGCTTTCTTGATGCCTTCTGATGTTCTCCTTTATGCCGTGGTTTTATGGAATCATAGCAAATTCATATTCTATCTTCTTTAATAAACTCCAAGAGTGTAAAATGTGATTTTTAGTGGATAGGGAAGAACATTTTATTGCAGTTTGCAAAAATTTTAGCTACTACGTTATTGATTAGGGCTTGTGTTACCTTCTTTGAATTGCTCAGCAGAAACGTCTGTAGGAGCATATATTAACAAATTGAATTTATGAATATATAAACAAATTCTTCACTAAAAGATTATAAGATTTACAGCAACGTAAACTTTGAAGTACAAATTTTCTGCATGAACTCTATGCAATTCATGTGAATACCAGTCAATGATCTACAAAAATTATTATAACGAAATAGTGGTAGTATATTTGTTGATAAAAGACAATAATATGTTTTGCATAAAAAATAATATTTTCATGGAATTTTGCAGAAAAAACAACAAGTTTGATGAAATGTTGCTGACTAATCTACAGATAAATGTAATTGTTGCAGATAAATGGAACTTTGATGATAAAACAATAAGTTTAACGAAATGTTGTAGATAAATATGCAGATAAATGGAATTGTTGCAGATAAATGATTTTTGTAGATAAAACGACAAGTCTAATGAAATGTTGCTGATAAATTTGCAAATAAATTGAATTGTTGAGTAAAGTTCTACCTGGCTTTCAAGAAATTTTCTTATCATTAGTTCACCAAGTGCTGTTCCAGTTATAATGATGTCATTATCTCCATTTAGGTGTCACGACTCAAATTTCAGCATTCGAAAATCGACACCCGTACTTCACTTGTACTCGAATGCCGCAAATTCAATCGTTGAAATTCGACTCGTGTCAGAGCTTATAACACATTAAGTACAACACACAGCGGAAGAAAATGAATAATATATCATTGATATACAACTGATACAAAATCTGATAAAATAATGATACAATTTAGATATCGATATATATCAAAGACAAGATACAGCATCAGAAAGAGATATCATAAACTTGAACTCCAAAGAAGGAACTCCAAAATCAGCAATATCCATCTCCAAAGCACTAATCCAGAAATAGCTCGAACTCCCAATCAAGTTGTACTAAGCAAGGTCGGTCATCCAAAGACTAAATAAGATTTCCAGAGACTGAAGGCTACAGAATCTACTCTACTATTTGATTATCTGAAAAACCCAACTATAGACTGCCCGTGTGGAAAACTGTGGGCACCAAGAGTTTAGGATGGAAATAATAAACTCCGGGTCAGTTATGCGACTAGTAAGAGCAAACAAAAACAGTTTTATCTTTGAAAAAAACAACAAAAATTTTAAGATTTGAAATCCGTAATGCTTTTTGGAAAATGAAACTGCCATAAGGCCTCCCGCCACACACACAATGTAAACGCACACTTGGAGGAGATTTCTCCTTATGACGGTCAAAAAATGCTTGATACGCGAAAACCATTTGATATTATTATTAGTGCATGGTGTAGAAAACATTTCGAAAGTATAATATTAATCTTAGCCAGCATACAACCATTATTGTATGCCTATTATAGCTACCATCTAAACAGTGGTGACCACCTTAAGTAAATGGCAGGTTATACAACTAAAACCGTAAATGGCTCGTATTAGATGATTGGATTTCCAACAAATGGTCAGGCTAAGGAACTTCCTTAAAAATGGAACGCCACTAGAGGGACGTGCCTAGGAACCAAAAGGGTTCCCTACCGACACAAGGCCAGTGTACTCCCTTCTCTGGAGTAAAACCTAAGATATGCCATCCCCGGTCGTAACCAACCTTTATCTGAACGCTTGACACCAACAACCACAGAGCAATAAGTATGCAACAAACATATAGGTAAATATCTGGGCTCCATACCATGATACCACCTTTTATCCAGAAGAGATGGACATACCCTAGAGGCGCGACTCCTGCAACCTTGCTGCAAAATTCCTGTTTCGACCATTTCCGGGTTGTGAGGCTCGATGAAGAATCGTCCACAAAGCTACGCTTTTCACAAAGCCATGCTTTCATCAACAAATGATTAGCAGCACTTCGTATGCCACATTATCAAATTGGGAATGTATCACTAGTAACCATCAACTACATAACCTCTGAGCTCGTACGTCTCAGAGAAGGGTGTTAAGCTAAGAGAATAAATATCCGCCACCAAATAGAAATGTATTTGATAGAAACTGGTTTTACATCTCAAAGTGTAATATCAGACACACATCCATACAAGTCTGTTTCGGGTTCGAACAGAACCGAAAGCACTTCACAAAGAAGCATTTGCAAATTCGGATAATCCCTAATCACGTCCGAACTTTCCATCACAAAAGGTGATCAAATCTCTGTACCGGGGATCAGCCGGTGCAGAGACATTCGACGAGTTATCCTTTCGCTTTTGAAAATATCTGGTCTTCACTACCGGTCTTCAATTGCTATCCATAACGTCGTATCATTATTCGGAATGGGTTATATGACACAAGGTCCTCTCCTGGCTAAACCGAATAATGACCGCAATATTTAAAAACATATGGATATTGGGATTTTAGTTAAGTCACAACCCAAAACTATTCTTTTAAATGGTTTAAAAAAATTACCATTTCAAATCTTTAAACGAAAAGATTCACTTCACAAAGTTCACCAATCTTCCACAAAGGTTAATTCATAGTTTTTAAAACTATTTACAATTCCATATCTTTTTATATAAAAGATACACCCTCGAGATTCTTTTCAATTTGGAAACAAAGTCCACAATTCTTTTACAAAGATTCAATTATAACTTTCAAAACCATTTCATTTTCAAAGTGGATTAACTCATCCAATCATTAAATCAAAAACTCAATCCATAGCTTTCAAAACAAATCCATTTCAAATCTTTTATACAAAGGATATACCTTTAAGGTTCTCTTCGATTTCAAAACAAGGTTCAACAATTTTTCACAAAGATTAATTCATAGTTTTCAAAACTATTTCAATTCCATTTCAAACTTGATATTTTTCAATAAAATTGGAAGTCCTTTCCTTATTTGAAAGTTATTATCATTTAAAAACAAATAGTTTTCGTTTCAGAAAAATTCGATTACATTTGCACGAATTAAAGCCCTTCAAGTCTAAAACTTGGGTTAAATTCAAATCCCCGAAACAATGCTTTTAAAAAAATGGTTTAAAAAAAACATATTTATAAATTGTGTAACCTTTTTAAACCATAATTTCCAAACATAGAATTCAAATTCAAACCAAATAATTTAAATTTCAAAAGTTATTCAAAATAACTTTTATCTTTTAACTTAATTCCATTTCCAAAACCATTTGAATTCGAAATTCAATTTTAAAACCATTTCAAAAATTTATGACTTAACCAATTTCCTCGTGCGATCCATATTTGTGTGTGTGATGGTGTAGTTCAGGGGTTTTACACAAATAATGCAACAACATCAATCATCACATTTTCAAGCACTACAATTATAGATAAATAGTATATTACTATAACGCTTATCTTCCATTCACAGATTCACAGATAAATAATATACATTTATCACAGATAAAATAAATTACATTTATCACAGCTTGAATTAAAACAATTCATATCAAAAGGCATCACACATTAGAGATATCAAACAATTCACAACATTGAATAGAATACAGCCATCCATAAGTAAGCTCGCTTAATTATCTGATTAATTTAAACCAGATAAATTATTTATGAATAAAATACTAATCCTGGTTAGTTATCATTGGTTAATAATTATTCCTTAATTATTTATTAATTACTCTTAAATTATTTATTAATTACCTTAAATTATCTATTAAACAACCTTAATTAATAAATTAAACAACCATTAATTATTAAATAATTAACCTTTAATCATTAGATAATTAACCTTTAATTATTCAACTACTCCTTAATTAATTATCATTCTTAATTAATTAATTAACCATTATTTATTATACTTTAATTAATCACACTAATTCAATAACCCTTAATTAATCACCATTTAATAAATTATTCTTAATTAATAAGTGATTATCTCTAATCATTTATATTAATAATCACAAATAAATTGTAATCGCCTGATTAATCAAATTTGATCATTAATTACTTTAAATTAGGTAATTATTATTGTTCTTAAGCAATTAATTTCTTTTAATTACTTCATCACATAAATCAATTTTCCTTTAATGTAATTACACTAAGTAATTACCCCTAAATTTTATTAAGTAATTAATTCCATTGAGTAATCATACCTTAATTACTTATATTGATTAAATTAAATTAATGTTTTATATAACAAAAGCATTTCATCTTTAATTGATTATAACATTAAGTTTATTAAAAAAACTTTTAAAATAGAAGTGATATAGATTAAATCACTTTAAACTAAATATATTTGAAATAAAAAATTTCCTATAACAGCCCAAAACCCATAATCTATATATAACGGTAACAATACGAACCCATTTATTAGCCTAAACCAAACGGGCCGAAGCCCAAACCCAACGTAGAAAACAATCCCACCTTCTTCCTTATCCCTCTTTTCTGAATCCAGGCAAACCATCCTAAATCACTCAATTCCACGAAACCGGAGAGAACATCTCCGACCAAGTTGACATCTTCCAAGCGAACATGAATGCATGCGAAACAACCAAGACTGGAACTAATCCTATATCCTCCTCGCCTATCCCCAATTCAGTCATGCCGAGTCACCACGTGCACACGGTGCACGTGCACCAGTGCTCCGTTGATCTTTTCGGCCCCGTGAACCCCTAGACGATGCCTCTTTCCCCACTGGTCACCATCGACACTCTACAAAACCTTGAATCCATCTCCTCTTAAATCGATCCCTCAGCCGAACCATTGAAAAAAAAACTCAGGGCCAAACTTCGACGAATAGCTTCCTCGGTCTGCACCAATCTGATCAACTCCATTATCGACTGAAAGGCCAATCCCAACGCTACCTCTTTGCCAAAAACCATACATCTCGGTCACAACACGAGCTCCCAAATTTATCGCAATTCCACCACAACCGAAGCAAACACTAAACCAAAAAATCACGTCGTTTGATCACCACAGTGATCAAGAATTTAAATGAGCATTTTTCTAACAATCTCCTATTCACCAGCCTCCTCCACCATCGATCGTGACATCCCACTCGTCCCCGTTGGTCGGAATTTGACGAAAATGCTAGTTTTGATAAATTCGAGATAACTCGCCAATTACTTACTTAAAATTCTCGAAATAATGATAAAAAATCATTGATTTGTAATTCGAATTTAACTGTATAATCAAAAATGGAAATTCAAAATACTTGAATTTTATAATTATTTGGATCATTACTGACTTTGATCAAATTTGAAATGATTATTCAACATAAACACTTGTAATTATTTTTAAAATACATATTACCCTATCGCTATTTTTTTTATATTCAGAAATCATCACTTAGTAATGTGTATATGGAGAGGTGTAGATTTATTTATGTTGTTCTTAGTCTGAGAATGAAGTAAACAGAGTTATACAACCTGTAAACAGACATGCATATCAAATTTTCTCACAGATATAAACACATGCAGGCATAATTTTTTTTATCACACATTAACAGATTATTTCAAGCAATCAAGATGTAAACCATATTTAAAGCCTTGGGATGTGGTTTGCTCACCCGGTCTAAAAGCAGAGAGGTTTTCTTTTAAACTGAAAGTATTCTTTTTGGATGTTGAATTTTTTTTGAAGTTGAGATGAATTTGCTACTTGTTGAAGCTGTTTTGATTTCTTCATTTCCAAGCTTGAAGATTTTTGAAAGCATGCTTACTGCCTTCAGATCTTTTGAGTTTAAGCAGATTTGTTTGAGCTTGAAGTTGTTTGAATTTGCCTGAGTTGAACTTTTGCTTCATGTTTTGAAGTTTTTTTTGCAACTGAGTTGATCTTCAGGTTGATGTTTGAATCCAGTTGAAAGAGTGGTACAGGTTGTAGCTTCCAGATTGATTGCTTCGGATTTTTGAATTTAACAGGTTTTGAAAACTGAAAATGATCTTTGTTCAATCATTCTTTGCTAGTTGAAAACAGGTTGAAGTTTGTTTGATTCCAGACTGAAAGCCTTATGTTTTGATTTTCTTTCTGGTTTTGATCCTCAGGTTGAAGATTCCTTTTGGTAAAATTCTTTTTCTGGTTTTTTAGTTTTAAATGGAGGATGAAAAGGAAGATATGGAGGACATTTTCTCATATTTGAAAATGAAGAATTTTTTTGATGAAATACACACTAGCCTTGTTTCTCTCGTTTGATTTTTATTTACATTAAAAATTTAAAGAAAAACATTTTGCCATTTGTAATTGTTGAACTAAAACTTGTCATTTGCTTGCATCAATATTTTACAAATGTATTTTGCATGTCTTTGTATATTTACAAATGTCTAAAAAAATGCATTCTTTATGTTTCAAACCCTTGTCTTATTTTTATTTATTTACATAGATTTAGGTTTTTATCAATTATGTTTTTATTATTTCCAAATGTATTATGTTTTATAAATTCCAAAAGATACATATGTATATATTATTTACTAAATATATTTATTTCCAAATTTCAAATGAATTCACAATCCAATTTATAATTAATATAATATTCAAAATAAATTTTCTTAGATTTACAACTAGAAATTCTATTTAAATTAAAACTCCATTTATACACATATATAAAGAAATACATATCTTTATTTAATTAATCTTAAATCTTTAATCTTTTATTAATTGAAAATATAATGTATTCAAATCCAATATTTTGAATTTCAGTTCCTAGATTCAATTTTAAAATAAATTTATAAATATAAATAAATAACAAAACATATCCTTATTAATTTGGAAATAATTTGAATTAATTCACCATTAAATTACCAAATTAAATTTAATTATAATCGGGATCGTTACATTAGGTATGCACTTTTGCTGTTATACAATGATCATTATTACTAAATGTTTCCATTTTTTAAATATTTGCCGATATGTCAGTAGCAAATTTAACTAATTACATTTATTTCAGTAATTATTGGCATACTTGGCTATTTAAAGAATTATATATAGTTAGGACTTCGTTTTACCTGAGGTCGGAGTTATTAAAGAAGTCCTCCAGCAGCTTGATTTTTTCTTCAGATAGACTTCGCACATTTGACCATTTTCTGACATTTATCTTTGTAGTGGTAGATAATTCAGTTGATCTAGGTTCAGATTTGTATTCTTCAACTATTATTGGTCGGATTTCTTCTTGCTATTTTGCCTTTTTTGATTTCTTTTGAGTTTGCAAATCCACTTCTTCAGCTGATTTATATCCTCTTTTTTGCTTTTCAATTTCCAATGTTTTCTCTTTGCTTTCTTCGTTTTTTGTGCTGAACTAGATATTTCATTTTCTTTTTGTGTGTCTTGTAGCTGTGGAAAATTTATAATGTTTTCATGTGAAATTAATTTGAATGTTGATGAATATTTCATAATTGGTTTTAGGAATACAATTTTGTGATTTGATTGTCTTCAGCTTTTTCAACTCCCGTAAGTCTGCATTTTTGTTCAATATTTTTGTTTTCATATGCAGTATCAGTTTGATTTTGTATTTCCTCGGTGCTTTGAGTTGAAAGATATATTTTCAATTGAAATATTTAGTATTTCCGAAATAATAATGAATTTTATTTGTAATTTTGTGAATTATTATGAAAAAATGAAGAATATGCTACACTTTTTAACAGTTTTGCATTAATTTCTGCAATTATTCTTCACCAATGTATTTTTGATATAATAAGAATATATGCGATTATATCGTCAAATTTGTTTTATTTCGCAGTCTTTTTAAAAAACTATAATTATTCAAAGCATTACCAAATGAAGGATTTTATTCAAATGCTTTATCTTCCTCAACTATTTTTGTTTGTTCATCATCATTTGGATCCTTTTGTTTTCTTCAAAATTTCTTTTTTCCTCATTGTTGTCATTTTTTCCTGTTTATTCTTCTTTTTCTTCATCTTTATCATTCTCCATAAGATGACATTCATCTTCAATAGTTTGTCTTCAAATTGAACATCAGTTTGATTTTCCTTTTTTCTGTCATTTGAGCTGAAATATATGTTTGCAATTCAACTCGTTAGTATTTTTGAAATAATTATGGATTTTATGTATAATATTGCAAGGTATTATGAAAAAAATAAAGAATATGCTGCATTTTTAATAATTATTGGAATAATATCTGCATTTATTCTTTAACAATGCATTTTTCATATAGTAAGAATATTTGCAGATGTATTATCAAATATTTTAAAATTTTGCATTCTTGTTGAAAAACAATATATTATTCAAAGTATTACCAAATGAAGTATTCTCCTCATTATCTTCACTTTTTTTATTTTCTTCAGTTTCATTTTCATCTGCGGAGTTCAGTTTGCTAACACTTATTTCTTTTATTGGTAGTTCTACATTCTCAGATTGTGTGGACGATGATGTTTCCACATATTGTCTCAATTGCTTTCTTAGCAGTGTATTTTTATCTTGAAGTTTTCGGTTGTCCAATTCAAGTTTTCTTATTATTTCTTTGTATTTTTCTTCTCTTTTCTTCTACAATGCTTCATATTCTTCATCTTTTTCAACTGCATCTTTCAGCAATTTTAGTTCTTCTCCTTGGAAATCCCGAAATAAAGAATTGAATTAAAATTGAAGCTTTAGAATATTTGAATATAATTATGTAAAAATTGTGAATAATTGCAAAAATATGTGTAATTTTAATTATGATTGGCATGTATGTCCATAAATATTTTTAATAATGGTAGAAAAATCTGCAAGTATTATGCAACATTGTAGATATATCTTCAATTATTTTAAATATTTGTAGCCCTATGTGCAGTTTTCCTATATATAATTGCAGATAAATATGCAATTGTTTATAATAGTTGCAGATAAGTCATCAACTATAGTGAATAATTGCAACTAAATGCTCAAATACTGCTAATAACTGCAGATATATCTACAACTATTGTTAATTGTTGCGGATAAGTTTACAAAAATATAGAGTACTGGCTGTTTTTTGTAATGTAAGTTAATAATTATGCAAATTATATTACAGTTATACTTACTGAGTTGTACTCTATGGTCATTAACATTATCGGCTTGAGCTTTGATATATCCCATTTGCCAGCCAATGGATATGAGTTGATGTATTGCAATTTAGCATATTTCAAAATTTGTGTCTTTTCGCAGATCCACCACTGCAAAAAAGACAATTAGTATTAGAATAAATTATTAATTAATTGGAAATATATCTAATTAACCAATAATTTAATACCAGTAACAATGTAACGCAAGCATTTATTTGTCTTGGTGTATTAATATATTTTTCAATTTGATTTATCAAATGTTTGTGAATCATTTTTGGTCAAGATATCTGCTGCATTTTATCTTCACAAACACAATATGGACTCATATTCCAAGACACGGTCGAGTTTGGATTTGATATTAAGAATGTTGCAACCAAATGCAGTTGCAAAAGCTTTGTCGTATCTGCTTTGTCTTCTTTTAATGTTCCTTTTATTGTTGTCAATAACTCCCTTTCTACATATTTTTCGTTGACACTTGTCTCTCTTTCAAAGTGTCTGTTATGATAATAGTAGCGCTTTGCGGAAGCTTTTATCAACGGATTTTTGTCACCCAAATCATAAAGAGATAACTTGGATTGAAAACAAGACAAAATTTAAATCAAAACGCAATAACACAAAATATTCCACCCAACCATCCACTTTATTGATTCACCAAAATTTTGTTTACAATTAATAGAACAAAGCTAAAGTAAACAAAATACCATTGAATTAATAACCAAATTGAGAAAGGGAGCAAATATCTATATGGCTAAAATTATTGGAGAAAAAGAACAAAAATGAAGAAGAGAAAATTAGCAAATAGATTTCCACCACACTTTTACCCTCTTTTCTAGTCTCTATTTATACAATCAATTACTTAATGCCCAAGTTAACATTAGATGGAAAATAATAATTTGATTAGCCAATTAGAGATAGAAATAAACATACTCAAATATGCCTATTAATTAGAGGAAACAAAATCTTCTCTTTCTTTCTTTTGCATATTTATTTCCCTCTATTTATGATTTTGTATCACCAAAATTTAACACTTCACCTTGATGCAAAATCATATATCTCCAACGTATCAAGCATGCCATATCTAGATCTATCATAAATTCCCATATCTCAACCACATTAAATTACAAACCTCAACCACCCTCTGCAAGTGATGCATCTCCCACATGAGGTGCACCACACAAATTTGGTCTCAAAAACTTTTGTCATGCCACAAAGATCTCTGTCTTGTCTTTGTGGATTTTGCAATTCGACACCAGTCTATCACTCAATCTGAGCTCATTACCTGATCATTATCGATCCCTCGAGCTTCGTCAACATGAATACCCCTGTCTAAAATATGATCCTCAATGCTAGAATCATAAGTAGTGACCACATTAACCTCTCCACCTTATTGTGGACTAGGTCCTTCAACCGTCACTCGCTTTCCGTTATCGACTACAGAACCAACCAAGCTGTAAAGGTTTCCTTCTTCTAATACTCCTCTCACCTTACATGATCACCTTTATTCACTCTCAAAATTCCACCTTGAGTCTCATAAGTGCAACCACGGTGATCCAACTGACCGAGAGAAATAACATTATGCGAACAAGTGAGTACATGTCTCACTCTAGAGACTTCTTTAACCACACCATCATGCATACAAAATTGGATAGATCCAATACCACAAATCGGTAGCTCTTCTCCATTGGTTGTCCTAATCATGCGACACTCTTCTCATAAGAAGAAAAACAATTCACATCTCTACAATGTGAAAACTGGCTCTCGAATCCATCTTCCAAGGCTTATTTTCACTAAAGAGGACATCACAAAAAGCATGACTATCGGTACCTTCAGCAAAACCTGCATGTGCATCACTACTAGTATCACCACGCGCAGTCTTTTTCTGATCTCTTTTATAAGCATAACACTTGCTACATATATGACCTTTCTTATTACAATAATGACAAGTGATAACACCTTTGCCATTAGCGTCCTTCTTCTTTCAAATTATATCTTTCTTCGAGTCTTTTGCCACCATAGCCTCGCTTTGAATTGATTCCATACTTGACCCTTTTCTTCTAAGCTCCTCATTCAAAAAACTGCTTCGAACAGTTTCCAGAGAGATAGTTCCATTAACATTGGAATTACTCGATGAAACAACCAAAGTATTCCAACTTTCTGAAAGTGAACTCATTAATAAAAGAGCCTGTAACCCATCATCAAAATTGACGTTCATATTTTCCAATTGATTTATTACATATTGAAATTCATTCAGATGCTCTGCAACAGACTTCTCTTCATCTAATTTCAGTTGTACCAACTTTCGAACTAGAAAAGCCTTACTAGTGGCACTATTTGACTCATACAAAGATACCAACTTGTCCCACAAAGCCTTCGCGGATTCACAACTAGCCACATGATGGAAAACTGAATCATCAAGATACTGGTGAATCAAAGCAATCGTCTTCTTATCCATCTTCTTTCATTTTCCCTCATCTACATCAAAGGGCTCCTTTCCATCTCCATCAATTGGATCATGAAGATCATTGAGGTACAGAACATCCTCCATCTTAGGATTCTAAATACCCCAATTTTTCCCATACAAGATAGCCATCTTTGAAAACGAAATCATATCCAACATCAATAATTTTTCAAACCAAAATTACTCTAAGCTTTGCGATGATCTGTGCTCTGATACTAATTCATTATGAAAATAGTAGCGCTTTGCGGAAGCTTTTATCAACGGATCTTTGTCACCCAAATCACAAAGATCTAACTTGGATTGAAAGTAAGACGGAATTGAAATCAAAACGCAATAACACAAAATATTCCACCCAACCACCCACTTTATTGATTCATCAAAATTTTGTTTACAATTAGTAGAAAAAAGCTAAAGTAAACAAAATACCATTGAATCAATAAACAAATTGAGAAAGAAAGTAAATATCTATATAGCTAAAATTGTTGGAGAAAAAGAACAAAGATGAAGGAGAGAAAATTAGCAAATAGATTTTCCACCATACTTTTACCCTCTCCTCTAGTCTATATTTATATAATCAATTACTTAATGCCAAGTTAACAATATATGGAAAAATAATAATTTGATTAGCCAATTAGAGAGAGAAATAAACATACTCAAATATGCTTATTAATTAGAGGAAACAAAATCTTCTCTTTCTTTCTTTTTCATATTTATTTTCCTCTATTTGTGATTTTGTATCACCAAAATTTAACAGTAAATTGAACATTGCTTTTGCCCTCTTTTTTCATGTGGGCAGAAGTTTTGATTAGCTGACCATCTGTAGGAATTGCTAATAATTAGCTTATATCATTCTCTGTGAATGTTAGTAACATATCTCCAAATTGAAAGCAGTTCAAGTTCATTCTATAGGCTTTGATGATTATATCTATAGTTGTTGAATTTTTTATGTTTTCCTTCGATGGTATAATTCCAACATAAATCATATGAATGAATTTGTAGAAAGGTAAATTTTGAAGATATTTCGTATGTGATACTTTCAACAATTCTTCCTTTTTAATCCTCCTAAGGACATCGATGAAAGGCCTCAAATTATTTCTGTAGTTGTCTTCCCTTGCGGTGATTTTCTCTTCACTGATTGTTTTTCTTTTTTTCAGTATAATATTTGATCGCGATTGTTGTTCAACAGGAACAAGTGATGTTTCCTGAATTACTTTTTTCCTTCTTTTATTTCTTCCTTTGTGTTTTTCTGTAAAAGTACATTAAAAATTATTAAATAAATATGAACAATCTAATAATATGATAGGTGATATTAAATACTTGCAGTTATAATGAATATGCAGAAGAAATAGAAATGTATGCACTCATCTTAAATAATTGCTATCTTTTTAGCAAATTTTAAGGTATGTGCAAATTTTCATGCATGTGGAATTATTGCATATATTTTAGCATTTTTAAAAAATAATTGCTTATTTTTCAGCAATTATTTGAATAACTATGAAATGGAAAATATGTTGTTTCTAATTATAGATATTGACGGAATTTTCTTCACTTTTTCCAAATAGATTGGTAATTCAATGAAACTATTGAAAAAACTATTAACTTGTACACAACTTTTCTTGTATATGTTTTAGTTGCATATGTCTCAGCAGTTTTAAAAAATAATTGCTTATTTTTCAGCAATAATTTGAATAACTGTAAACTTTAAAATATGGCATTTGTAATTATAAATATTATCAGGTTTTTCTTTACTTTATTCGAAATAGATTGGCATTTCAATGAAAGTATTCAAAAGTAGCACATAAAATGAGTTTAATCTGTTTAATTGAATTATTGCTGAAAAGTAAGCAATTAAACTGAATTGTTGCAACCATATGTGATATTGTAAGTAATTCTTATTTTTGTTTATGCATAAATGTTGCAAAGATATTCAACAGTGTTCAGTATAGTTGCATATCTGTCAGCAATAACATGAACAATTGATATTAAACTATTCCAAAAACTACACATAAGAGTAAGTTTAATCTGTTTAACTCATTTATTACTGAAAAGTAAGCAATTAAAGTGAATTATTGTAGCCATATGTGACATTGTCGGTAATGTTTACTTATTTTCGTTTATACATAAATGCTGTAGAGATATTCAAAAAAATTCAACACAGTTGCATATTTGTTTGCAATAATTGTGACTAATTGACATTAGTATGATATTTACTGATGGATTTATAATTATTAAGAAAAATTGCAGGCAAATAGTGAAATTGATCGAATGTATTGCTTAAAAATGTGCAAATAACACATTAATAACATCTGCTTTGAAATTTGAAGAGAGCAAATTGTTTTGGAAATTTTTTTAACAAAAATTGCAGTAATTAGAGGAATTTTTGCAGTTTATCATTTTCATTCTCAATTTTTTCTGTATTACCATTAAAAAAATCAATTATAAGCACGGCTAACTCGAAAGTCTCTAAATCACTCGCAAACCCTAAGATGCATCGATTGAAAAAAGTGTAATATAAATCAACTACTCTAAAAATTGAGATATATCACCTTTAATCTTTCCATTTTGCCTTGTTTGATCTTGAATACATCATATTTCTAGTTGATTTTGGTTGTTTTGATGTTCAATTTTGTAGATTTCTTGGATTTTGTAGAAGAAAATGTGATTTTAAGTGGAATTAACGTCGAACGATTAAAATAGCGTGGGTTCAGGGTTTTAGCATGACATTTAAGGGTAGTTTGGGAAAAAAATAAGCCGCGTTTAAAAATAAGGATGAAATTTATATGTTTTGTATCCCAAGGATTTTTAGTGAATTATGAAAGTTATTAAGGATGTATGGCAAATGTTCCCTTAATTTAAACCTGGATAATATTGCTTAAGAATCTTTGGCTCCACAATTGCAATTAAATGTGAACCTATGAAATCTTTTTGATAATAAATTTACTTAAATATAAGATTAATCGGATATGAATGCAATGATTCTGCAATTAAACCTTTTTTGCTGTGAATAGTCAATTTATTCTTTCTAAGACCGTATGTATATATGAGGCTAGTAAGAACTACCCATATTAATAAAAGGTTAATAAATTTCAAATATATAAATGAGCACGATGCGTTTTCTCCTTAGAATAAAATAAAATTAGGGCTCTTTTTGGAGGATTCTTTTATCCTAATGTTGTAGATGTGAATCACTTATCTTAATAACTAAAATATTTTAAACCTGAAAATAGTATTTAAAGACTCATTGGTGCCAAAATTGCATGGAAATGTGAACCAATGAAATTACTTTGATTACATATTTACTTCAATATTAGACTAATATGAGATGGATGCACTTATTCAACAATTACACTTTTTTGGTTGTGAATAGCTAATTTATTGCTACTATGACCATGTGTATATATGGCTGACAAGATATGTTGGTTGAAGTTCAATAAATTTAAAATATTTAGGAACCAAGGAATTTTTCCTTAACAAAAAGATACTTAGGAGCTCTCTTTTTGTAAGCTTCTTTTATTCTGATGTATGTAAGTTGCTCATCTTGATAACTAAATTACTCTAAACCAAATTAATACTAATTTGGCACTTTTGCCCTAAAATTGCAATGAAATATGTATGTTTGAAATCTATTTAGTAGTAAATTTACTTAACTGTAAAACTAATATGGCATGAACATACTAATTCGGCAATTATACTTTATTTTTGCTCTAAATAGATAATTTGTTTAAACCCCAACATGTGTGTGTATATAACCAACAAGAACAACCTACATGTTGATAAAAATTCAATATATTTCAAATGTTCAAGAAAAAAATCATCTGCCAATACTATAATTGGTATTTAAATTTATTCACGATGTTTGACTTAATAACAAAATATTTCAATTTTAGTGGTTTTAAATTTTTTGTTTAGCATTAGTTTTGTAATCATCCATTTGATGTTGAAAGATAGTTGCAACATAAAAGGGCTAATTTGGTGATAAATCTCTTCTTTCTCATCTAATACAGTATCTTCGTATCAAACTATTTTTCTTTATATTCTTCTATTAAAAACCTTTCTTGATCATAATAATAATTGCAATCTACATATAACACCATTGATTATGTTATATAAAGATTCGTATTTGTGCCATTGGCAAGGGCTCAATACTAGTATTATATAAATTATATATGTGACAGCCCACCTTTCTGACCACTAGGAACAACACTTAATACATCCTCGGTATTCGTGTGTCGCTGCCCAGGCATCCGAAATATAAGTTGTCTTGGGGTAAAATAAATAACAAAAAGAACATAATAGAAAAAAACTCACAACGAAATGGTTATATATAATACAAAATGATATAGTAAAAAAGGTTACTCCTTAGATGGTGTCATCTGAGTTATACAAAAGTACTACATCTAATAGATTAATAGCAATACATCCTAACTTTTATTTTAGATAAAAAATACACAAACATAATCATACGGTGGAAATAAATAACTAGATAACTAAGGAGCCTCCTGCTTATCCATCATCTTCAAAGAGCTCCAAAGAAAAACCTGTTATTCTTGGAATACTCAACTATAGTTGAGTACCCGAGAGTTTAGGAAAAATAAGCAACTTAGGTCAGAAAATATGTCTGGTATGGGTAGAACTCCGAAACAAAAGGGATTGTACTTAACAATAACATGTGTGACATGACGCCAATGCGGAACGGGTTTTCTTCCACATAAACGACATCCAAACCTAAGAATAGAAAAGAACAATAGGAAACAAACATGAACATAGATGATGGGCAAAACAGTATAAAAGATCCAGACTTGAAAGAATAGAAATAGTCTAAACAAATTCCAAACTTGACAGAATGGATAAAACGAGATAACCGCCCAAACTTGATTGAATGGACAAAAACTATAATTAAACATCGTGAAGAGTGGTTGACTCTTCCCATTATAATTACAGAAAAAAAAATCGAAGGGTAGAATCAAATAAGGAAAGGAAAATCTCCAACAACGACTAGGAGGGTGCACCCCCTTGAAGTACACTTCTAGTAATATACTTCTGAGAAGCTTATTTACTATGTGACACTTCTCGGAAACCTCCAAGCTAGACCTGGCCAAGCTTATCGAGTATGTAACAACCTGGCATTTCGAACCATTCTAATCGACAGTCATCCACTCATGTCAAATTTGAATTGCTCAAAACAACAGATTATTAATTTATATTTGGCAAAACTTATTATATATAGTAAATAAATCAATCATAGAATCACAAACACAGAGTAATATAACAATAAGTAGTGGAATAGATAAATAGTAGTTCATGAAGCTACTATATAACCATCAGAGTCTGAAACAAATACAACAGAAAATCTTAAGTACAAAGTAGTCTCAAATACATAAGCGAATGAAAACTCTGAACATAAAAAACTGGAATAACTGAAATAACTACAGAGCGAATAGATAAAACATAAATCTTCAAGCAAAGCTCCAAACTCCAAAGGTGAGTCAAATGCTATGGCACTCAGTCTAACCTAAGCATAAAGCAAAACACAAAACACTCGAGTCAGGATTAACATTCTTATTTTATCCCAAGTCTCAAAATAAGTCTTATTTTATTCTTTTTCTTATTATAACCTGCATTTTAATCATGCTTATTACATAACCCAAGGTTTAAGTGTGAAAATAAGCTTCTTTCATCTTTTAGTTATAATTCTACGTTATAACTAGCTAATTAATTAGTCCAATTCTAATCATAATTACGCATAATTTCAGTCCAATTCCGTTTATAGTCTTTATAATTTACATCTCATAATTGTAAATAGGCCAATCTCTTTAATTCAGTCCAATTAAAATCATAATTAGGTATAATTTCAGTTTAATTCCATTTTATTACAGTCTTTATAGTTTACATCTATCTTTCATTATTTCAGAATTCTTATAATTTAATCTAATTTTGCGTTAATTCTATTCTAATCCATACGCGAACAAGAAGGAGAAATAAAAGAAAACTGGAAATAGAAGAAAATCCAAGGCGTAGGAAGAAGATGTAAATAACGCGTAAATAACAGTAAATAGATTAAAATACTGTAAATAAATGAAAAACCTATAATTAACAGAAATAACTAAAATTAACTGAAAAGAATAGCTAGAAAGAAATAAACTGAAAATAATTCTAAAAACCGTAAACAAAATTGCTAAAAAGGTTATTCCAAAAAGCGTAGTAAAACTACAACTATTGGAAACCCAATTATTTTAATTACTTAAAAAAAATCTTAAAATAATTACAATCACTCACCTCTAGTCCTTAGCTCTTCCCTTTAGGCCTTTACGGATCCACTTGGGGTTGTTAAATTATTTTTATTAAAAAAAATTCTCTCCTGCGAAAATTATTCCTTTTAGGGTCCTTCCTGAATAGGTGAACCCAAGCGGAGAAAATCTAGAATGAGAAAAGGTGTTAGGCCTAGGGCCTTATTTATAGGGGTAGAAGTGGACTCGGACCGTTGGATTTTGAAGATGCAACGGGATGCAACCACGTCATAGGTTGAATGGGACAATCAGATGCAAAAATAAAAGGACCGGATTAAAATAAAGAATGCAAAACACATCATTTTAAGGCTCTAAAACGTTCGAACGAACATTCGTTCGTTCGAAATTAGCAGAGGCGAGTCGACCGCCTCGGTCCCCAGGTCGACCGGCCGATCGACCTGCCTATATATTTTTTTATTTTTGTTTTCTACTTGTTTTGTTTATTTTATAACTTGGTCATATTAGTTTAGTTTTTGATGTTCTGTATATGGAAATTGACTAGAAAATTACCGCGGACACAATAGTGCAATTCCCGTGGCTTATTTATGATAATTTCATAAAGTTATATTATTATTTAGTTAATTAATGAATTAATTATTATGAGTTAAATTTGGGTTGTTACATTCTCCCCTCCTTAAGGGATTTTGTCCCCAAAATCTCTTAGGATAAAAGAATATACTAAATATTTCCATCCACTTCTACAACCAACTACTCAATCATCAACCATTCATCCATTGTCCTTAAGTTTTTCTAATGCAATTTATGATACTTATGCAATTAGTGTAGTGTAAATGTCCCTGACTAATGCAAAAGATTAGGCGGTCCACTGATTCAGTTGACCTCCTTTTATGCAATCATGTTCGTGCCATGTATCAAAATGAATGAAAAAATTCTAATGATAACTGATATTTCTATATGCGTGCTACAACCATCATCCAAATGCAACAATCATGTGATAAACATCCATTTACGGCAACCATGGAAATAAAGTAAAAATTTCCACACATCCATATGCATATGCTCTGGTGTGACGGCCTACCTCTATACTCACACTGGCCAAGGATACTACTGGGTACTGCTGTCAACTAGCGCGAAGAATTAGGCTGTTGAGGAGCTATCATCTGTGTAATTGCTTTGTGCGAGTACCGATATGTCAGATAGTATTACATGCATTTCGTTTCAAGATGAAATCTGACACATCAATTACAAACTCAAAACTGCTACACAGTGGCTATGTGATCTTCGAAAATAAATATAAAATTAGCACAACACAAAATCCGTCATAGATATTCATAGCACTAAGGCGGAAATAGATATGAATATAACACATAGAAGTGTACATCAAAGTAGCGGTCATACAAGATCCCCTACATCACAAAAGAATAAGTATACATCAAGGAGTCTCTATCTCGAATGTATAAAAACAAAATCTACTAAGCTAAAGTAGTTAGCCAAAAGTCAGATGACAGACCTGATAAGAAGTCAAACAGAAGCAACTGAAATACCTCGGTCTGACCAGTGTATTATTTACGAAGAAAATAATAAACGAATCGGTCTAGCTATAAATATCATATAAAATGAGATAGGATAAGAGATATGACAAAAACGTATGATAACAATAATGCCATACTGTGACAAGTATACATCAGATAACAATAAAAATCATACAATATCTCAAATTTTCTCAAAGGGGCTTTGCACTGAAGGTCCCTATTTTTATGTTGTCGTAAGAAAAGTCCCTATGATAATGAGTATGTAGATTAAGTCTTTGTTTTTTCTAAATTAGAAAGCGCAAACTATCTTGCGCTTCTCTTATAAAAAGTGCAAGTTAACTTGCGCTTTTCAAAAATTTAAATTGTTTTGAAATTTTCAAAATTTTCAAAAAATAATCCAAAATGAAAAAGCGCAAACTACCTTGCGCTTTTCTGATAAAAAGTGCTAGTTACCTTGCGCTTTTCAAAATTTTAAAATTTCCAAAAATTTTAAAAATTAAAAAGCTCAAACTAGCTCGAACTGGTATTTTTCAAAAATTTCAAAAAAAATTCAAAATAAAAGCGTAAACTAGCTTGTGTTTTCCTGATAGAAAGCACGGGTTAACTTACGCTCTTCGAAAATTTCAAAAGTTTTAAAATTTCCAAAATTTAAAGAAAAAATTCAAAGTCTAAAACTTTCAAGTTAGCTTGCATTTTCTGTCAGAAAAGTACAAAGCACCTTGCGTTTTCTATTTTTCAAAAAATAGAGACTAAATTTACATATTCAGATCTACAGGGACTTTTCTTATAACAACATAAAAAATAGGGACCTATAACTCGTTTCTTGTTCCTCAAACACTAAAAATAATGTCATATTCTTTATTTTACTACCAAGCCACAAATATTGACAAAACATATCTATGCCAATCGCAAAAATTGGCGAAACACAAATTCTAGAAATCAATAATTAGAAATCCAGAAAACACAAAGGGGGAGGCTTATAAAAAACGGGAGCATGAAAACTCACTAAACACTGTTGAATCATAAATTTTGATTCATGACAAAGTGCTTAAACAATCAGTGATGTGACTATATGATCAAGCGACAAAAAGAGAAAGGGATATGCTATTGAACTACAGAGGAGACAAGACTTAATATCTGAGTATAGTATGTTTATTTATTGAAGTTTTAGCCCTAAAATGTTAAAATCTATCCTCACGTAGTTTACACAAAATCAAAGTAGTTTTTCAAGATTCAAATTTTTAAGAAAATAGGAAAATTGTGCATTGACAACCTGGTCATTCGACTGACCGAAAACTGCCAGTCGACTGCCCATGGTCAGTGGACAGATATGCGCTGTTTTTCACTATTTTTCAAGCTTCAGTCAACTGATCGTTTTTCTCCAATCGATTGAATGACTCTAATAGTCATTTTTTCTGAAGAGAAACTTCTATCTACAAAGAGTTATGATTCAATTTGAAGGGATATGGCTGCATCTTTTGATTGAAACTCTTCCTGAATAGTTGTAACTATTTGTATACTATATAAAAATTTTAGAATCACTTCTCAAATAACCAATTTTTATTTTGATTTCTTGCTATATTCTCTATCTATCTGTGCAATCTACAAGCAATCACATTCTATATTGCTTGAATCTTTGAATTAATTAACTTATTCTTCGATTCAAAGCAATATCTTCCTTTATAATCTTTACACACACAATATATGTACTTGAGGAAAAGATTATAGGAAGTGTGTACTATCAAAAACAAATCATTGTTATCAAGAACACAAAGTGTCAAAATAATTTTATTGAAACTGTTGAAGTCCTGTTAGTTTGTATCAGGCGGAAAAGTCCTCTTCGGTTGTTGAGGCGGAAAAATCATGTTCGGCTGCTCATGTGTTGTTTACCTATTCCTCCGGGTTAAGTGAGGGGTTGTTGAGTGAGATTCCAGAGGGAAGTCTGGGACTGGACGTAGAACCGAAAGTTCGAACCAGTATAAAAACTCCTGGTGTGCTTATTCTTATTTACTTTACTATTATTATCTGTTTCCACATTTCGATTATAATACATTTCATATTACACGATTCTAAGTGATAACTAGCCATATAGCAGTCACTTTCATTTGGTATCGGAGCAAGGACATCCTATAACTGTAACATGGTTATTTGATATATTTGTTGTAATATGGATAGTAACACCAATTCTAGAATTAACATTAACTCTAATTTCACTGAAGGTCAGTCAACTGCTCGACCGCCACTATTTAATGGTCTTAACTATAATTACTGGTCAACCAGAATGAGAATATATATGCAAGCTTATGGTTTTGAAACCTGGAATATCACCCAAAAGGAATATACCATACCAACGGAAGATTTTTCAACTTGGACTACCGCATAAAAAACTGATGCTACTTCAAATGCTAAAGTTATGAACATGTTATTTTATGCATTACATAAAAATGAGTTCAATAGGGTCAGTATATATACAATTGCTTATGAGATATGGAGAACTCTAAAAGTAACTCATGAAAGAACTAACAAAGTCAAACAAAGTAAAATATATATGTTGAAAAATCAGTTCCAAAATTTCAAAATTAAATCAAACGAAAGTATAAATGACATGTACTCTAGATTTCAAGATATATATCACTCACTATTGGCACTAGGAGAAAATTTTTCTGACTTTGATATAGCATCAAAAATCCTAAACTCTTTAACGGATGAATGGGAAAGAAAGGTCCTGGCTATTCAAGAAGCAAATGATCTTTCCACTATGAAACTAAAAGAGTTAATAGGAAATCTAATGTCATATGAAGTAAATTTGCAGGTAAAGAAAGTTCAAGCACAGGATAAGAAGAATATAGCATTTCAAGCAAAAAAAGATGACTCCGACTCAGATGAAGAGGATATGGCACTTATTGCTAAAAATTTCAAAAAGTTTTTGAAATTCAAAAAGAATAACAAGTTCAGGAGTTACAAAAATAACTCTAACAACAACAACAATAATAGCAATAAACCATCATCTTCTTTCATGGAATGTTATGAATGTCATAAAAAGGGTCAATGAAGAAAGATTGTCCAGAGAAACAGAAAAATAAATTCAAGAAGAACGCATTTTCAGTAACATGGGATGATTCATATTCTTCTTCATCATCAGAGAGTGACAGTGACGAAGACACAGAGCAAGGAAATGTATGCTTCATGGCAACAAGTGATAATGTAAGAAAACTAAGTTTTGAAGATTTGGTTGAAATTAATTCAGAACTAGTGGACTTTGTAAAACAAACTAAAAAGCAAAATAAAGAGTTACAAGGAAAACTAAATAGATCTAAATTAGAAATTAGTATGATAAGAGATGAAAAGGAAATTCTGGAAGAAGAACTTGAAATATTTCAAGAATCTAATTCTAATTTAACATCTCAACTTTCTATGATAACTCGGAAATTAGAAATTCAGAAGAATAAAAATGATGATTTATCAGTAGAAATTAATGATTTAAAATCTAATATTAAAGTATTATAGTTAGAAAAATCTAGTCTCAAAACTAAGTTAGAAGATATTAATAAAAATATTTCTAATTTTAATAAATGGCGAGAAAATCTTTCTAAAATAATAGAAAATTCTCAGTCTACTTCAAATAAAATGGGACTAGGATATACGAAAATTGAAAATCTAAAGAAATCTGAAAAGTTTAAAAATAAATTTAAAAACAAAATTAAGAACGATATTATGAAACCAGTTTCTAAAGATTTTAAAACTATTAGAATATGGATTCCTAAAACAAATAATAACTTAATTAGGAATAAGCATATCAAAACAATTATGGAAACTGATCATAAAAATAAGAATTATACTTATAAAAGAAATTCTGAACCCTCTTAGGTCTTGTTTCCTAAGACCTAACTCTTAGGACCCTAAAAAGAAATGTGGGTACCAACTTAATCTTTATTTTTTGCAGGTACTACCTAAAAAAGAGGAAAATGGATTTTAGATAGCGGTTGCTCGAAACACATGGCTGGTAATAAGGACATGTTAACAAACATTGTCTACTCAAATGGAGGATCAGTCACTTTTGGAGATAATTCAATAGGTTATATCATCGGCAAAGGTGATGTGAGCAATAAAGGTATTTCTAATTTACCTCTCATTTCTGATGTTTTATTAGTTAAGAACTTAAAACATAATTTATTAAGCATAAGTCAATTATGTGATAAAGGTTTTAATATATCCTTTTCAGAAAATAAATGTAATATTTCTGATAAAAATCAAAATTTAATTTTTGAAGGTATAAGAGATAGAAATATTTATATTTTAAATATGAATATAAATTATAACACAAACATGTGTTTAGTAGCTACAGAGAACGAATCTTGGCTATGGCACAAAAGATTTTGCCATATAAATATTAATACTATTAATAAAATAGCTAAAAATAAACTTGTTAAAGGACTACCTGATATGAAATTCAAAATTGATAATATTTGTGATGAATGCCAGTTAGGAAAATTAACAAAGTATTCTTTTAAATCTAAGAAAATCATATTTACAACACAACCACTTGAACTACTACATATGGATCTCTTTGGACCTACTCAAGTTCAATCTATTAATCACAATAGACATGTGTTTGTTATTGTAGATGATTTTTCAAGATATACATGGATTATTTTCATGGAACATAAAAGTGATACTATTGAGAACTTTAAATTTTTGTAAAAAAAATTCAAAATATAAAGAATTTGAAAGTTAAAAATATTAGAAGTGACCATGGGGGTGAATTTGAAAATGAAGCTTTTGAACATTTTTGTAACAAGAAAGGAATTAACAATAACTTTTCTTTTCCTGGAACACCACAACAAAACGGAATTGTAGAAAGGAAAAATAGAACATTACAAGAATGTGTAAGAACTTTATTAAATGGAAGCACTCTACCTAAGCATTTCTGGGCAGAAGCTCTTGTAACTGCCTGTTATGTTTTGAATCGTGTTTCTATTCGATCACTAACAAAACATACCCCATATGAACTTTCAAATGGCAGAAAACCTAATATATCATATTTCAAAGTATTTGGTTCAAAATGTTTTATACTTAACACTAAAGATCAACTTGGCAAGTTTGATCCAAAATTCGATGAAGGAATATTCATTGGATATTCAAAAAGAAGCAAAGCTTATCGAGTTTTTAATATAAGAACTAAAGTAATCGGAGAAACTCTTCATGTTTCATTCGATGAAAATGTCAAAAAATTTTCTAAAATTACAAACTTGGAAAATATTCAAATAAAAGTCTAACAAATAATTCAGAAGATGATGATATTATTTTTAAAAATAATAACACTGATAATACTAGAGAAAATGAAAATATTTTCATAATGAAATTGTAAGATCTCCTCCAAGAATTATTAGAGATCACCCCGTTCAAAATATAATTGGAGACTTAAATTCAAATGTAAGAACAAGACATCAGTTAAATCAAATGGGCCATATAGCTTTTCTCTCTAATATAGAACCTAAAAATATTAAGGAATCCTCCACTGATGACTATTGGATTATAGCTATGCAAGAAGAGCTAAATCAATTTGAAAGAAACGAAGTTTGAGAATTAGTTCCTAGACCAAGTGATCAATCCATCATTGGTAGAAAAAGGGTTTTCAAAAACAAAGCTGATGAACAAGGTAACATAACTAGAAATAAAGCTAGATTAGTAGCACAAGGATACAATCAAGAAGAGGGAATAGTCTATGAAGAAACGTTTGCTCCTGTCGCGAGATTAGAAGCTATACGTATTCTATTGGCTTTTGAATGTTTTTATAACTTTAAATTATGTCAAATGGATGTTAAAAGTGCTTTTCTAAATGGATATATAAAAGAAAATGTCTAGGTTAAACAACCTCCTCTTTTTACTCATGAAAAAATTCTAGAACTTGTTTATAAACTTAAAAAAAGCATTATATGGTTTAAAACAGGCACCTCATGCTTGGTATGACCAACTTTAAGGCTATCTAATAGACTTTGGTTTTGAAATTAGAAAAGTTGATCAAACTTTATTTATTAAGAAAAGTAAACAAGATATTTTAATTATACAAATATATGTTGATGATATTATATTTGGTTCAACAAATGAAAAATTATGTCAGGAATTTTCGACTATCATGACAAATGAATTTGAAATGTCACATATAGGAGAACTATCATATTTTCTTGGACTACAAATCAAGCAATTGCAAAATGGCATTTTTATTAATCAAGAAAACACTACACCAGAATCCTAATTTCGCAACGGCTTTTAGCCGTTGCAAAACAATTTTGCAACGGCTATGAGCCGTTGCGAAATGGGCAGTGGTAAAAATTTCGCAACGGCTCAAATCCGTTGCGAAATATATATTTTGCAACGGCTAAGGGCCGTTGTAAAATGTTCTTTAGCAATGGCTTGTAGCCGTTCAGGATTTTATTTTGCAATGGCTTAAAGCCGTTGCGAAATGTAGATGTATAATTGATTTTTTAAATATTAGCAACGGCTTTGATCCGTTGCTAATTACTATTTTTATTTTTATTTTGAAAAAATTCAAAATTATTCTCTACACCAGTGACAGTCATTTCATTATCATAATTAATACAAAAATTTGGAAATTTAACACTATCATAAAAGAAAGATTATTAAACCAAATATTATTTATAGATTAAACACAAAAACCAAACATAACAAATGTTTGAATTATAATGTTCAACATCAACACATACCATTATATAGTTCAACAAGTATACATAACATACATAGTACAACAACGGCATCACTACATAATACTACATGCATAGTACAATACATATGGTATATAATGTCTTCCTCCAATCGTCTAATGCTCCCGCCAGCATAAGTTTCATGCCTGCGCAAAACAAGAAATTGATGCCAGATGTTTGTTTATAAAGTGAAGTAACTGACAGCTGTACTCTTTTGTATGCTTTTTGCACATTTTATATGAGTTTATATACATAGAAAACTATATCAATTTATATTAGATGAAGTAAATGACAGTTGCACATCAATTTATATCTATATCAGTAAACAACAATGTTGGGCATAACTTTTGAAGAGCATAAACCTATATCATTTTATATTTTATACATAACAAAATGAGCATGCACTTTAGAAACTGTACAGCAAATTTTGGGCATGTTTCCCACCTTGTCTATTTATTGTTGGATGTTGTTAATTACATAGCATATCTAACATTCAACTATATTGTTATTATGTGCCAAAGATCACTTTGGGAATTTTTTTGTTTTACTCAGCATTTTTTTTCAAAACTACGATTATTCGGTTTACAAAACTGAGTGTTAGTCGAGTCTGGAGAAACTGATATTGCTCAAATTTGGAAAAGTAAGCATACATGAGTTGTAACTATAATTAGACTTGTAGAGTTATGTGCTTAGTTATATGTCTAAGTGGCATGATAATTACATCGCTTATGTCCAAGATCAGACCAAATAGGTATGTTTTTTTTCATCGTTATGGTCTTTCTATTTTATTTTATGTGATACATAGCGAGTTAAATAAAAGTTATGATGGGTACTGACATCGAAAATAAAATGTTGTGCATGACCGAGTGGAAACATACATGATGACTGCGATGTAAGAAAACAAAAGTAATGATAATGTCTTTTATTCTTTTATATGAAGTTTATTATTCTTTTTATTCTTTTCAGAATTGGAATCTTCAGCCAAGTATATACCATATAAGTCGATGGCATTAATTCAAAGTTATGGTTCGACTTTCAAATCTATCATGATCAGTACGAACCTGTATTTATCATTATTTTTGAGATAAATGTAATAAAATATTCTTGTCAAAAACCTGAAAATTTTCCGCAATAAATCCTGCAACTTTTCCTGAAGTTCCATAGGTGATGTGATCTTCAACCTCTTTGGCATAACGGGAAGCATCGGATCCAAATGCACCGCGATATGGATCAGGATTCATGACAGGATGAATTTCACCCTATGGAAAATAGAAAATATGTAAGACAAAATCAGATAAATTTCATTAAAAGTTATGTCATTTTATACAATAGTTCCAGGTATGTAGGGCAGTCAGACCAATAGTTCCAGCACTTCCACCATGATATGCATTTCTCAAAGCGATCATGCTTAAATTACCCGTGTATAGCCGAGCCATTAGTGTTGCTAATTTGTTTTCTTCGGTACCACAATTAACGGAATAAACAAAATGCATATATTCAACAACAATTCACTGAACAACAGTGCATTGCCATCCACCACACCATCAACTTCATCACCTACAACCATACATTTCCACTTGCTTCAACCAGACATCATAAACCTCACAGCAAACACAATTGCCCTGAACATTTCAGTGCACATTTCATTGACATCATCCTTCTATGCACATTTCAGTGTGCATATACTCAGTCATCATACTTTGATGCAATCTGCCACACATCATCATACTACAACATTTACTATCACCCCTCCACCATATACAACACCACTGCCCTGAACATACACTTGCAATCTCCAAGCACAATTGCTTGCTCTTCCACTATATCAACAGCTTCATTATTTAACTTCATTATTTCTAGACTGCTTTGCATTAAGGGCGTGTTCCTACCCAATCGCAGTATCAAAATGCTATCTAAAAGCAAAAGAGTACAAATACAAACAACAAAAGATGAACCTTTTGTTCTGAGCACAATTTCACATACTTCTGCAGACGTTTTTCTGTCTTCTCTTGCTCGCGTTGTCTGCTTTCTGTAATCAAGAACAAAGAAGTTACTCAGATTCTATATACAATTAAATGAGGTACAATTATGAATGAAAGATCATGCCCTTTTAGATCAGCATGAACCTGCATAAAAGAGATATCATGTGAAAAATATTATTAGCCATCATGCACATAAATCATATAAACTTACGTTCAAATGGAAAATAACCACATCAAACACAAACTATTTATTTTGTACTCTTGCCATCTGAAAGTAAAATTACACACACAACGATCCTGAGATCAAATCAAAATTCAGCTCGAAATTTATCAAAATTGATGCAAAATAATTCGAAAGAGTTTGGTACCTTGAAATGAGTGCAAAATAAATATACAATGATTTGTTGTCATTCCACATAACAAAATTTTGCAAACAAAAACTGTTATACTAAACCAAATCGAACCATTTTAGTTCAATCCAGATGCGGTCTGAATAATTTGAACTTGCTAATGTCTTTTACCTTTATTCTCAATCTCCAAGCATCATTCCATACCCTTCAACATTCTTCGCTACTGCACCGCCCAAACTACCACTCTGCCATCTTCCATACTGCCTCTAACACCAAAACTTCCCTATGTCATCGTCGTTTGCTTTAACATCACTTCATCCCACTACATAAAAATCAGTGCATCAACATACCTGCATACAAACATTGCTTCCTCCATTCTACTCCATAAAACATTCATCATCCCACAACCCAATCTACCATCTGCAATCTTATCACTTGAACTGCCTGCTCGTTCTACCAATGACCACAACCACATAAAGTGACATCAAACGACCCTTGTATACATAGCAACTATACATCTTCTCCATCACTTTTCCATCTTCCATCAACAAACGACTTCGACATTTCAATAAACTGCAACTCGAGACTGATGCTCCTCCTCTGCCTCAATACAACTGCACATACCAACCTCCTCGCCTAAGCAACCTAGTTACACATAAGTTTTGGAGTGTTTTCGGATTCCCTGAAAAATAAATGGTCAGAAACAAGCAGCATTGTCATGATATATCAGATCAGCTCATTTTCCTACGTACCTCGATACTGTACAGTTCTTTAGAGCTAATATTTAACAAGAAATCTCAAATTGGAAATTTTCACTTACGCTTAAATAATAAATGATAGTCTATGGAAACAGAAATTCAACTCTACTTAAGAACTCATACCTGGCTGTAATAACTCATAGAAAGAACCTATAGTTTGAGTTCGGGTTGTGAGAAAATATATATAGATTGAAAGAGAGAGACGAGTGTGTTCAGATATATTGAGTTAAAATATATATTAATATTAAAATTTAAAGGAAATGTACAAAATTTGAATCATTTGAATCTTGGAAAAAAATGGGTAAAAAAATTAACTGAATAACATATGAGTTAGGGGGTTAA
This sequence comes from Allium cepa, assembly GCA_030765085.1. Taxonomy (NCBI): domain Eukaryota; kingdom Viridiplantae; phylum Streptophyta; class Magnoliopsida; order Asparagales; family Amaryllidaceae; genus Allium; species Allium cepa. Next base: position 133,332,777 of record CM060941.1, on the reverse strand, counting down.
AAATAATTGAAACGAAGAATACCTGTAAGGGTGCAATTGTGTCGATTTGAAGTGTTAACAAATACGGTTATAATTACCCTATGTTGGTTTTGGCTGATTTGTAAAGATGGTTGGATATAGTATAACTCTAATCAAATACCTATCCTTTTGATTATTGTGTTCAAAGCTCACGTGTTTGAATAAAAATGCAATTTTCAATCTCCAGTGTATATAGAATAAAATTGTAAAATTTGAAATTTTACTTAATGTATATCAAAGTACTAATAATCTGTGTCACCTTAAATAGTTTAAGAGTATTTTACTGTACAGATATAATTGGAGTGACGACTGAATCAAAGCATCCGAGTCAGTGTAACTATTGAATCAACATCACCGTGATGGAAAAACTGATTTCTCTATCCTAAAACCCACTCACTAAAATTTCATTGTCATGATTAATTATTAATTATATAGGATAATCAAAAAAATTAATAAAGAATTTCTACTGTAAATTTGTAACTCAACATTAACACCACATCCAATCCAGATAATGAGTAGAAAACCAATTAACACATAGTATTAACAAATTATCAAAATTACTAAACCACTTACATGAAATTAATTTCCATGATGCCTCTGACGCCTCTCTATGAGATTGATGTAGCTTCTTAAATTCTTCATCGTCGTTCTTCGCAACCTCCAGAAGAGAAGACGAAATAGCATATGGAGACGCCACATCCGCCGGTTTCTCAGGCGAGATCGGCAATCGCATTTTGTTTTCGTCCATATCTGGACGTAGGCATGAGTCCGCGAAATCAGCCATGGCGTCTGGAGAGAGACGTAGACGATGAGATGAGAGAGAAGTTGATTTATGATTGAGAGAGAGTAGTAAATTAAAATTTCAGGGGAGATGAAAATTGGAATGCAATGCGAAATCAAATAGAAATAGCAACCCATCAACATAATAATACCTAACCATCATGCAGTGGGGTTAAGGAATGAAGTGGAAGACGATTGATTTTCATCCCATTAGAGCGGTATTAAGAAAACAAAATGGGAAAAGCGTGCTCCGAAAAACTCTCCCAAAAGCTTCGCATCGAAATCAAAGCTCCAGCCCTCTTCCGCTGCCCAATCTCACTTGAAATCACTTGAAATCTCACTTGAAATCTGGATAAAAGCCTTGGAATTGAGCTGAATTTGAAAGCATTGGAAATTCTCGAGCTGATTTTGGGTTCAAATTGGATCGATGATAAAGCGGCGGAGGAGGGAAATGGGGGCGATTAATTAGGGCAAAGCGGCGGAGGAGGAAAATGAAAGTAATTTGGGCGTTTAGTTTTGGGAACGGGGGTGTTTCTGCACGTAAGTGGATGGTCAACAAATTAGAAAAAATATAGGAAAACTAAAGAACGGCTATTAGCCGTTGCGAAATCAAAACGGTCCATAGCCGTTCCTAAATCATTTACAACGGCTGATAACCGTTGCTATTTAGCAACGGCTCAGAACCGTTGCAATTCTTCCGCATGGAGGAGTTGCAAAACTGCCAATATGGTGTAGTGAAAGTATTGTAATAATCTAATTAAACGTTTTGGTATGGAAAACACTTCTGCCAAACTAACTCCTATGAGTACAATAGACATCTCGACAGAGATGATAATGGTAAGAGTGTCAATCAAAAACTATACCGTAGCATGATTGGATCATTACTTTACTTAACTGCTAGTCGACCTGACATTATGATGAGTGTTTGTTTATGTGCTTGATTTCAAGCAAATCCTAAAGAATCACATATGCGAGCAGTAAAACGTGTAATTCGTTATCTTAGCAAAACCAACAATTTAGGACTGTTTTATCCAAAAGAATGTCCTGTTGAATTAGTATCCTATAGTAATGCTGATTTTGGAGAAAATTGGGTAGATAGAAAAAGTACAAGTGGAACTTGTCATTTCATCGGACGATCTTTAGTATCTTGGTTTAGCAAGAAACAAAACCGCGTTTCACTATCGACATATGAAGCAGAATATATATCTGCAGCTTTAGCATGTGCTCAAGTAATCTACGTGCAACAAACATTGCAAGATTTGGGCATAAAATTAAGTAAATCTATAATATATTGTGATAACACCGGTGCAATTAATTTACCTAGAAATCTTGTCAATCACTCACGAACTAAACATATTGACATTCGTCATCATTTTCTTCATGATAATATTGATAAGGATATAGTAAATTTAGAATTTGTAAATTCTGAAAATCAGTTAGCTGATATTTTCACTAAACCACTCAATGAATTTTTTTATAAAATGAAGAAGAGAACTAGGTGTAATTTCTTTAAAAGAATTATAAAATTTATATAATAAATTAAAAAAAAATTGCTGGTACTTGAACTCAGTACCTCTAGCTTGTAAATCCTATGTCTCTACCATTTCACTATTTGTTGTTTCATAACTATGTTTAAAATATATTTTTTCTTATTTATTTCACTCTTCTCATGGATAATATTCAACCATGAAAATTCTAACTATTTCTCCTCTTATTATTTTCTGGTTATCATTTATTCCATCTAGCTATTACTATTTTTTATCTTCTTATTATTATAAGTACTTGAGCAGTTTCTGTTTATCTCTCCATCATAATCATATATTATTCCATACTAAAAACAATGTCCTTCTAAAACAACTCTTCATATGGCTCTGAATATTCCTCTGTCGATTTCTCAACACCTTCTTCTGGATCATCAAATTTACCTACACCTACCCCATATCATGAACCAGGCAGACCATCCAGCTATCATATGTGTCATACTCCAGAAAAAAAGAAGGCACACCATTTTTTATTTTTTGGTTCTCCATTAACAAAACATAAGATTGATGATTTACATCATTATCAAAGGGAATCAATAGCAACTCAACGGCAAATGTACTATGAACAAAAGCTAAACTCAAAACGACTTAGCTTTTTGGAACAAATTGGCTGGAAATTTTGCGGCTCGTCTTCATATAATGTTCATCAACCTACAATTTCTTCTTATCATCGGTCACCACAACCTCCTCCCGTGTCTCCAAATTCATGGTAACATGGAAAGTCTGCTTTAAAACCATATAAAGAAAAGACTAAAGTAGAACCGAAGATTGCAAGACTCAGCATTCATCCACTTCTTCTTCTTCTAACTAAGCCTTACTTTTTAATTATTTCAATTTATTTTGTATGATTCATTATTTAATATATTGAATATATTTTATTTTGTTTGTTAAAACATTCAAAAAACTGATATTGTTGAAAAACAACATTCAGTCGACTGAACTATTTGGGTCAGTCGCTGAATCTGGAAATCGAAAGACTGATTTTGTTGCAAAAACGTTCAGTCGACTGAATGATTTGGGTCAGTCGACTGAATCTGGAAATAGAAAGTTTCAGGAATTAACTTCAGTCGACTGACCTTATTCGACCAGTCGACTGAATATGCTGCCTGGGTTCATTTGTCACTATTTCACCTACCTTTTTATCCATTTAACCACCATCTTCTTTTCCACTCTTCACTTTTACTTTCCCTCTCCAGATTTTCAAAACCCTAACTATCAAAATTTTCAAATAGCTTTACTCAATCTCACTTTCAAATGGCTCCAAGACAACCTAAATGATCTAGAAAAGCCTCTACCTCTTTCTCTGAACCTATTGACACCCAAATAGCTCAATGGCTTTATGATGCCACTGCTATTCAAAGATGGAACAAAATGAAGGAAGCTCATTTTCTCAAAGGATCTTTTGTTGTGTTTCTAGACTTTGCTTCATATAGAATTCAAGAGCTTGCAAGAAGAAGTCGTCTAGAATGTCTTCTTGACCATAGTCAGAACAATCTCAAAATTAATCATACTATGGTAAAACTCTTTTATGAAAATGTAAATTTGGGTCATCAAAATTCACGAAATCATGATAATTGCGTATGGAATTTAGTTTGTGGTCAACAAATACTCTTTTCACTAGATAGAATTGGACACATTCTCCATACACCAACAAATGGTATTCCGTTAGAAGATTTAAATGTTCCTATAGGCGAACGAGATGAAGTAAGTCATAGGTTTTTGGAAGATGACATGACTGAACAAAAATCTATCGCCTTATGCCCTACAGCTCGAATTATGCATCGATCCTTAATGCGTACAATTCTTCCTCATACTGGTTCTATGAGCTTGTATATTCGAAAAATTATAGGGCGTTATATGCAGTATGGGGAGATGTCCATGGCCTAAACTTATTCTTGACGAGTTCTTGTCTTTTAACCAAGGTCGAATGAACATCATCTGTTATGGCGAGAATATTATGCGGCTACTTATGAACCTACAAGTTCCTATTTCGGAATCTGATACCTCCATTACTAAGGCTCTAAATAGCCGCACAATTAGTCTAATGAAATTGCCTCCTAGACCTATCAATATCATGTCTTTCCAAGACTGGCAATCACGACCTCGTCAACAAGCTGCTATTCCACAGCAATGAAGAGATGACATTCGTACACCAACCCCATCCCAAAGCACCCGAGGGTCCATTGATCTACTTGTGTGAAATCAACTCATTTTGGATTCTCGCATCAAAAATCTCGATAAGAAGATCGACAAGAAGTTTGACAAAATTAAAATCTTTTTTGGGATTTTATGGGATGCAATCTCTTGTTCCTCTTCCACAACTGCGGGCATTTCACATCGTGATCCGGGTAAACTTCTAGCTCCCCGCTTTACTTGGTCTACATCCGAAGAACACACAAGTTCTGACATAAGCAGAAATGCGGGTGGTAGATAATTTGTGGAAAGTTCTTCAAGAAGCAAAGGACCAATGCAAGTGGAAGAAGAAACAGAGTCTGACTCTGATAAGTGATATTGATATTTCTTGGTGGTAGTAAGTTATTTTTATTTATTTCACAAACATTCTTCTACGGTTTATTTTTATGAGCTTGTACTAGTAGCTCAGTACAATTCGAAACATTATTTTGTTATTGTTATGTTGTTAGTTCACAATGATGAAATTATTTTTTATTTCCTTTTTATCGATGACAAAGGGGGATAAATTATGTATGACTAACCATTTTTGCAGGATTAATTTTGTCGCCAGATATTCAAGGGGAGATATGTATAACTTCCGTTATATATTTCTTAAAATATATAGTATCATCTAAAAATAGGTTGTCATCAATCAAAAAGGGGAAGAATATTGAATCATAAGTTTTGATTCATGACAAAGAGCTTAAACAATCAGTGATGAGACTATATGATCAAGCAACAAAAAGAGAAAGAGATATGCTATTGAACTACAAAGGAGACAAGACTTCATATCTGAGTATAGTATGTTTTTTTATTGAAGTTTTAGTCCTAAATTTATAAAATTTATCCTCAAGTAGTTTACACAAAATCAAAATAGTTTTGCAAGATTCAAATTTTTAAGAAAATAGGCAAATTGTGCGCTGACAGTCGACTGACCGAAAACTGCTAGTCGACTGACCATGGTCAGTGCACATATATGCATTGTTTTTCAATGTTTTTGAAGTTTAAGTCAACTAATCATTTTTCTCCAGTCGACGGACCGACTCTAATAGACATTTTTTCTGAAGAGACACTTCTATCTGCGAAGAGTTACGATTCAATTTGAAGGGATATGGCTGCATCTTTTGATTGAAACTCTTCGTGAATAGTTGTAACTATTTGTTTACTATATAAACATGTTAGAATCACTTCTCAAATCACCAATTTTTATTTTTATTTCTTGTTGTATTCTCTATCTATCTATCTGTGTAATCTACAAGTAATCACATTCTATATTGCTAGAATCTCTGAATTAATTAACTTATTCTTCAATTCAAAGAAATATCTTCCTTTCTAATCTTTACACATACAATATATATACTTAAGGAAAAGATTATAGGAAGGGTATACTATCAAAGACAAATCAGTGTTATCAAGAACACAAAGTGTCAAAACAATTTTATTGAAACTGACGAAGTCCTGTTAGTTGGTATCAGGCAGAAAAGTCCTCTTCGGTTGTTGAGGCGGAAAAATCATGTTCGGCTACTCAGGTGTTGTTAACATATTCCTCTGGGTTAAATGAGAGGTTATTGAGTGAAATTCCAAAGGGAAGTCTGGGATTGGACGTAGAACGGGAAGTTCGAACCAGTATAAAAACTCCTGGTGTGCTTATTCTTATTTACTTTACTATTATTATTATCTGTTTCCACATTTAGATTATAATACATTCCATATTACACGATCCTAAGTGATAACTAGCCATATAGTAGTCACTTTCACACATGTATCACAAACGAGACGGTACCCCATGAACCGAACATCAACGCACCTAAAAAGATACGCCCCATGCACAGTCGAACATCGACACACCTAAAAAGATACGTCCCATGCAAAGTCGAACATCAACGCACCTAAAAAGATATGCCCCAAGCACCGACTTCTCGAGCCGATTGCTCCATGAATGGTCCAAAGACCATGGGTCGATAGCCCATAAAAATGAGATGAAGCTCCATAAAATAGGGTATAGTCCCCCACGTGGACAAAAGGACATTGTATATCTCTAGTCTAAACCATAAAATGACCATCATTGATCGGTAAGTGTAAATTACACTAAGCTAGTAAATAAATGAGTTTAGCTTCATGTCCCGTAACCACTAGCTTAACTTAAGTATTTATGAATAAATTGTAGATTTCCACTCGAAAATTGTCACAAGGTTTCAATCGAACAAATCTAAGAATTAACCGACGAAGTAAACGCAAGCGTTTCATACCACTTGTTTTGCTAAGTCGTTTAATTAAATTTCTCGAACGAATGAGGTAAAGGTTTGCATATATTAATAGATTGGAAAACGGTTTTAAAAACGATCTTTATATTAAAAGTAACGTTGAAATCATTTTTATGAAAGAGTTTGGATATTTACTACTAGTATAGAAACCTTTGTATTTTAAAGTGGAAAATCATAGAAAACGATTGTAAAAACAATTGATCGCCAAAAATTCACATTCGACGACGTGAATTAAAACCCTAAAAATCGATATCAAATCCAATCAAATGGATAATCCCAAAAATCCAGAAAAGAAGTCGTCAAAGTCGATAATAAATGACAACAACCAACCGGATCAACAAAAATCGATAAAAATTGAAAATCCACTCAAAAACAGCCAAAATAGGCAAAATTGACAGTTCCAAACGTCTGGTGGGTTTAGCCAGACGTCTGGCCCTAGGTTCTAGAAACATATATGTTTTTATCCCTTCTCTTTTTAATTCCAGAACCCTTCCAAACATCTGGATTTTTTAACCAGACATCTGGATTTTGTTCCAGACGTTTGGATTTTAGCTCTGCCCTTTCCAGGAATCTTTTCCAGACGTCTGGATTTTCATCCAGACGTCTGGATTTTGTTCCAGACTTCTGGATTTTTCTGCTAGGCAAAAATCAGCCTAGCCCAAAGAGGACGAAAAATCCAAACCTAAGGCGATCGAACAAGCAATAGATGCTAGAGATTTATGCCAATCGACAACCCAGCCCTATAGCCTCTTCGATACACCACCAAAAACATGTCCAAACATCCAAGATATGATCTTTAAAGATTTTGACTTCAAATACCAAAATTGAAAATTCACCAAATCAATTCAAATCAAAAGCAATTGAACATGAAATAGATGTTAATAATTCATACCTAACAACAATGAAAGCTATAAACATATATGTGAGTTCAAGAACTCACCATTAAACCCAAACACAACGAATGAGAAGCTAAAACACAAAAGAAAGATCAACCACTCTTTAATTTCAACTCTAGAAGCTCCAATCTAAGCTCATAAGTAAATATTTCCTAAGTTAGGCTTTAGGAATTTCTGAAAATTGGAGAGAGAATAAGGTGGAGAAGGTGAAGAGGATGCTTACCAAAGCTTCTCTTTGATTTTGAAGCTTGAATCTTGAATTTCCTGGTAAACTAAGACTTAGGAAAATTCCCCTTTCTTTCCCCCATTTTTTTACTTTAGCTTGAGAGTGTTAGGAAATGAAAATGAATGAAGAGGTAAGGGGTGGAGTTAGGGTAGTATGTTGGGCTAATGGGCTGAAACCCAAACCCAAAGCCCAATAGAAAAATAGCAAAACTCGATCCAAATCCAAACATTTCGATGTTTATACTCAAAAAGGTCGAAAACGCTGTTTTGAACTCATTGGAAGTAGTCTCGACTCCTAATTCGACTTTTACGGAAAGTAGCATTTCAAACTTTAATCCGACTAACGATGTTATATTTAAACAAATCATTTAAATATTTAAATCGTAAAATATGCAGGTTGTTACAGACTCTCCTCCTTAAAGAAATTGCGTCCTCACAATACTTAAGAAGGAAATAAAGATAACAACCATAAAAGCATATCAACACAAAAGAAAAGAAAATTTTGAAGTAAGAAGTTCACCTAAAAGAGCACGAGAGAGTAAGTCCGAATGTGTTCGATTGATGAATTCTCTAAATTCCCAAGAGCAATCCTTAGGATTTGAGGACCATTGAACTTTCATAAGCGGAACATCTTTACTACGAAGGCGTTTAACCACCGAAGCAATGATACAAATAGGATGTTACTCATAAGTCAAATTAGGTAAAACTTCAATTCCTTCAATATCACTGGGCTCAAGTATAGAATCAGAATCCCTAAGGCATTTCCGTAGTTGATAGAAGTGGAAAACGTCATGAATAGCAGAAATTGAGCCGGTAATAAAAACGATAAGCCACGGAACTAATGTGTTTGGTGATGAGAAATGGACCAATATATCGAGGTGCTAAAAGAGAAGGATGAGCATCAGGGCTGTATAAAATAAGAGATGAACAAGAATCGGATTCACGATCTCGAATCTCACAAGTGGACAAAGTCTTGAGATCACTCCATTCGGATATCGTCATGGAAACAACCGTTTGTTGCTTACGACTAAGGGCATCGGCAACACGATTTCCCTTTCCGGAAGTATAAAGAATATCAAGATCATAAGACGTAAGAACCTCGAGCCAACGTTGTTGACGCAAATTAAGTTCATTTTGATAAAATAAATACATTAAAGATTTATGATCGGTGTAGAGAACAAATTTCTCTCCCAAAAGATAATGATGTCAAATTCTAAGGGCGAAAATAATGGCCGCGAGCTCTAAATCATGATTGGCATATCTAGTCTCGGCAGGCTTTAGTTACCTAGAAGCATAAGCGATAACACGTTCCATTTGCATGAGAACGGCTCCCAAACCAACATGACTAACATCGGTATAAATAATAAAGTCTTGGATTCCTTCAGGAATCACAAGAATAGGAGCATCGGAAAGGAGTTCTTTTAAATGATCCTCTTTTATGAAAAGCTTAAAACATTCAAAATTATAATTAATCTTTATATAATCATCTTTTTAGAAAATTTAACTTATTACAAGTCAATTTACTATGTCCGACTGTCTCATTATAGCGTTTAGGAGATTCCTATCGATAACGTTGACCAGGCGCATCGACCAGAACTTAAAGCACTCAATGAGCAATACAACACCAAATCATCTTCTATATGATAAATATGTCTCTTAAAAACTTTACGAATATTCTTTGCTCGTTCTAAGAACAAAATCCAATTATACTTATAAATATCTTATTAAAAAGATTTGCACATTTTAAGTTGCTTTTTTCACCCATAATCAATGAATACAATGGTGGACCCATCGAGATATTCGTAGAATACTCGATTCATAAGATGGATGAAATAAACTGAACAAACCGAATGACATCACGACTCATTCATAAGAATCACAATGAGTATGGTATGCGGTAAGGGGAATGCTATCCTCCACAACTCATAACTGATGAAAACTGGCAGCAAGGTTGAGCTGAAAAGACCTTAGCACCTCTCAGTAGATCGCTTAGGCGGTAATCCTAAGACAAGCTCAAAAATACCGAAAAATTCACAAACTACTTGAATGAGAGAAATAACATTTTCCTCATCATATGGGTTTAAAGAATAAAATGCCACAGAATTGGAATCGAAATCATTAAGAAAAATTAAACCTGCTTAACATATTGAGAATGTCGAAGATGGATAGTCCTCTCGGGACATAGGATATGATCTTCATAATGATTAAGCCAATCCTTTCCCAAAAATTAATTTCGAAGCCTAAGTAGCACATAACATGCAAACTGGATCGGAAAGCACAATTACATAAAATAATCTCGACATCTTTACAAAGTAATCTGAGTGTTGTGGATCCACCAACCGGATTCGCAATTTTCAGTGAAGTCATCAAGCACATAACATTTAAAGACAAAGCATTAACAAGTTTTTTTGATATAAAAGAGTGAGATGCACCCATATCAAAAAGAACTCGAATAGGAAGATCACGAAATAAAATAATGCCATCAATGATTGAATGAAAAATATCTTGACCAAGAGAAGTGTTACTAGGAGCTTGCACAACATTCAGCTCTCCCTCCTTCTTGCTTTGAAGTACGGGACACGCGGATATACGATGACTCAAACTTTTGCAATAGCGACAATAAAGGGATTTCAGACACTCATTTGCATAGTGGTCCATAGAACCACAATTGTAGCATTTTCCACGACTAGAGGTAGGAGTCTTTGCTACCGAAGTTTCTTTCTTCTCTTTCTTGTTGGGATTGGGTCCTTTGAACTTACTAGGCCTCTTCATGTTATTGTTGAAGTTCTATTTGGTACCCACAACTTCAACATCACTTTCTTTATCAGCCTCTTCAAGTCGAAGAGCGATATCACCAAGCTGATTGAAAGAAACTTCTAGTTTCAGAAGTAAAGGCTTTTTAAGGTTCTTATTCAGCCCATAGACAAACCTCTGCTTTTTCTTCAACGGGTTATTAATATACTCGAACCCATATTTAGAGAGAGATTCAAAAGATGCGACGTAATCCGTTACAGAAGATTCACCTTGAACAAGGTCAATAAAGCATCAAGCTAAAGTTACTTTTCCAGCTTCCGGCACAAATTTCAACTCAAACCTTTCCTGGAATTGCTCCCAAGTAAGATCCGCTTCAACAAGTTCCGAAATCAAAATCTCATACCAATCTAATGCTCTTTCTTGGAGCATGCTAGAAGCCACTTGGACTCGATGTAGATTCACAAGATTCATGCGAGAAAAGATGCGGTCGCATGTTCTAAGCCAGGCTTGGATTTCTATAACGCTTTCGGAACCCTTGAATGGCCTGCCACCAAATCGGTATAATCTCTGCACAAGCGTGCAAACCCAGATTTAGGGTGAGTAGGCTTTGGAATGGGACCGGCAGCTTGGGCATTCTTTACAAGATCCCAAAGCTATTAGGCAGACATAAATACTCCATCCTGAGGAGTAGCACTGGATTGACTGGCGCTGGACGGCCAGGTCTAACCATTTTTCTTCTTTAAGAAAGAAAGAAAGAAGAGGAAAAATGTTTCTTAGAATGAATATCAAACAAACTTGATTGATAAAACAGGGCATCATGAAAGAAAATAAGATAGAACGGGTCCAATGACATGAATTAAATCCTAAGGAACGATTCCTAAGAAAGACTAGGACAATGATCCTTGCTATAATATTCTATATTGTTTCGAAGTTTGGCTTTGATACCAAGCTGTGATGCCCCACCTCTATACTCACACTAGCCAAGGACACTACTGGGTAATGCCTTCAACTAGCACAAAGAATAAGGCTGTTAAGGAGCGACCATCTGTGTAATTGCTTTATGCGAGTACCGATATGTCAAATAGTATTACATGCATTTCGTTTCAAGAGGAAATCTGACACATCAGTTACAAACTCAAAACTACTACACAATGTCTATGTGATCTTCGAAAACAAATATACATAAGCACAACAAAAAATCAGTCACAGATATTCATATCACTAAGGCGGAAACATATATGGATATACCACATAGAAGTGTATATTAAAGAATTTGTCATACAAGATCCACTACATCATAAAAGAATAAGTATACATCAAGGACTATTTCGAATGTATAAAAACAAAAAATACTAAGATAAAGTAGTTAGCCAAAAGTCAGATGACAGACCTTGATCAGAAGTCAAATAGAAGCACCTGAAATACCTCGGTCTGGCCCGAGTATTATTTAAGAAGAAAATAATAAACGGATCAGTCTAGCTATAAATATCATATAGAATGAGATAGGATAAGAGATATGATAAAAATGTATGATAACAATAATGTCATACTGTGACAAGTATACATCAGATAACAAGAAAAATAATCCAATATCTCAAATTTTCTCAAACACCAAAAAGAATGTCATGTTCATTATTTTATTCAACAAGTCACAAATATTAACAAACATATCTATGCCAATCGCAAAATTTGGTGAAACACAAATTCCAGAAATCAATAATTAGAAATCTAGAAAACACAAAGGGGGAGGCCTATCAAAAACGGAAGCATGAGAACTCACCAACACGTGTATCACAAATGAGACTTTATCTCATGAACCGTACATCAATGCACCTAAAAAGATACACCCCATGCACATTCGAACATCAACGCACCTAAAAAGATACGCCGCATGCAAAGTCGAACATCGACATACCTAAAAAGATACGTCCCATGCAAAGTCGAACATCGACGTACCTAAAAAGATACGCCCCTTGCAAAGTCGAACATCGACGCATCTAAAAAGATATGCCCCATGTAAAGTCGAACATCGACGCATCTAACCGATTTCTCGAGCCGGTTGCTCCACGAATGGTCCAAAGGCCATGGGTTGCTAGCCCATAAAAATGAGACGAAGCTCCATAAAATCAGGTATAGTCCCCCATGTGGATAAAGAGACGTTGCATATCGCTAGTCTAAACCACAAAATGATCATCATTGATCGGTAAGTGTAAATTACACTAAGCTTGTAAATAAATGAGTTTAGCTTCATGTCCCACAACCACTGGCTTAACTTAAGTATTTATGAACAAATTATATATTTCCACTCGAAAATTGTCACAAGGTTTCAATCGAACAAGATTAAGAATAAACCGACGAAGTAAACGCAAGCGTTTCGTACCACTTGTTTTTCTAAGTCGTTTAATTGGATTTCTCAAACGAATGAGGTAAAGGTTTGCATATACTAATAGATTGGAAAATGGTTTTAAAAACGAGCTTTGTATTAAAAGTAACGTTGAAATCATTTTTGTGAAAGAATTTGGATATTTACTACCAGTATAGAAACATTTGTATTTTAAAGTGACAAATCACAGAAAACGATTGTAAAAACAATCGATCACCAAAAATTCACATTCGACGACGTGAATTAAAACCCCAAAAATCAATATCAAATCCAATCAAATGGATATTCCCAAAAATCCAGTAAAAAAAGTCATCAAAGTCGATAATAGATGACAACAACCAATCGGATCAAAAAAAATTGATAAAAATTTGAAATCCACTCAAAAACAGCCAAAATCGTCTGGTGGGTTTAGCCAGATGTCTGGCCCTAGGTTCTGGATATATATATATATTTATTAATGTTTTTCTCTTATCTCTTTTCTCTTTTTAAATCCAGAACCCTTCCATACGTTTGGATTTTTCAAACAGACGTCTGGATTTTGTTTCAAATGTCTGGATTTTAGCTCTGCCCTTTCCAGACGTTAGGATTTTCAACCAAACGTTTGGATTTTGTTCCAGATGTTTGGATTTTGTTCCAGACGTTTGAATTTTTGTTCCAAACGTCTAGATTATTCTGCTAGGCAAAAATCAGCCTAGCCCATATAGGGAAAAAATCCAAACCAAAGGCGATCGAACGAGTGATAGATGCTAGGGATTTATGCCAATCAACAACCCGACCCAATAGGCTCTTCGATACACCACCAAAAACATGTCCAAACATCTAAGATAGGATCTTTAAAGATTTTGACTTCGAAACACTAAAATTGAAAAATTCACCAAATCAATTCAAATCAAAAGCAATTGAACATGAAATAGATGTTAGGAATTCATACCTAACAACAATGAAAGCTATAGACATAGATGTGAGTTCAAGAACTCGCCTTTAAACCCAAAACCAACGAATGAGAAGCTCAATCACAAAGGAAAGATCAACCACTCTTCAACTTCAACTCTAGAAGCTCCAATCTAAGCTCATAAGCAAATATTTCATATGTTAGGGTTTAGAATACTCTGAAAATTAGAGAGAGATTGAGGTGGAGAAGACGAAGAGGATACTTACCTAAACTTCTCTTTGATTTTGGAGCTTGAATATTGAATTTCCTAGTAAACTAGGGCTTTGGAATTTTGATTCCCCTTTCTTTCCCCCATTTTTTACTTTAGCTTGAGAGTGTTAGGAAATGAAAATGAATGAAGAGGAGTGGGGGTGGAGTTAAGGTATTATTTTGGGTTAATGGGCTGAAACCAAACCCAAAGCCTAATAGAAAAATAGCAAAATTCAACCCAACTCCAAACATATCGATATTTATACTCAAAAAGGTCTCAAACGCCGTTTTGAACTCAACGGAAGTAGTCTTGAGTCCTAATTCGGTTGTTTATAGAAAGTAGCATTTCGAATTTTAATCCGACTAACGATGCTATATTTAAATAAATCGTTTAAATATTCAAATCGTAAAATATGCAGGTTGTTACATCTAGTTCCTAATTAGGCTGATTCTTAAAGAATAATAGTGCCTAGTGTACCTATATGCGTCCATTAGCATCCACTAGCAAACACTTACAATCACCAGCATACATCATTCATAACATGTTTTATTAACTTGTTTGCTTCAAATCCTACCATCCATTGGTTAAATCCTAAGTTCTACCCTCCTAAAGGTTAATAAAGGAAAGAACTTGTTCTTAACTAAAGATGGAAAAAGTAAATTCTAAAGCCTATTATGAAAGAGAAATGGATACAAGATACGAATTTTCTCCTAATCAAATTAGTCTTCTTCGAAATTTCTCTAACCATGTTGGAACCAAGAAGCAACCTTTTCACAGACTCCAACCAACATGAAGACGTCTTACACGGCCTTCCCAAAATGAGCTTCAAAAGGTGTCATTCCAATGCTTACTTGAAAACCACTACCATATGAATTCCACTAAAGAAAGATGCTTTTCCCAAGTTCTTCCTAAATCAAGAATACTCATTCTCAACCATGCTTGTCTTACTATCCTACTAATTTCATTTTACTATTCTTCATAAATCAACATTCCTAGGTTCTTACTAGGGTCCTATACACTTTACGGAAACTTCCATTATTACTTCTAAAAGTAATTACTGCTATCGCCTTCCACCTTTTCTGTTATTCCTAGGAAATGATTCTTATATACTCCACATTTAAGAGTTTGGTTTGGTATTATCACCTTGTTTTAAAAACTAAGGTTTCTAAAAAAAATTAAAACATCAAATCCCAAAATATTTTTCTTTAAAAGTGCTATCTTTTCAGTTTTTATTAATTTTACAAATACTTGGTCACTTAATATTATCTCCCAAACCTAGAGGGAAAAACTTCCAAATTTTTAAGTCTAAAACTTATATCTCTCTTTCTTTTAAACAGTTTTACAGTTTTCTATAAAAATTTGAATTTTCAAATTTTACTTTTATTAAATTTTTCACTTCAAAAACTTATTTACTTTTTCATCAAACCATTTTCTTTTAAAATATCCTTTATGTGTTTTCAAACAGCTTCTTATTACACCTAACAGTCTTATACCTTAATGTATTGGAACTACTTTCTCTTATGAGAAGTAATTAACGCTAAAATCTTCTATGAACCATTTAAAAGAGAATTTCATGTTTATGTGAAATTACAATGAACTTATTTTATATTTTACGAAACAGGCTATACAAAATATGGTGCTTTTTATACCTTGTATATCGCTTTCATGTATTCCTTGTAGCTTTCACAAAACATTTTTATCGGTTTCATAGAAAATCATAGCATTATTATTTTCATTCCAATAGATTAAAATATGTTTAAATCATATTCTTCCGTGGTAAATATTTTGTAATATCTAACTTACACGGTAAATATATTCTAATATCTAACTTACACATTTTCCTTTTAGAAAAACTCATCTTTAAAACTGTTAAAATATTTCCATAACTGCAAAAACACTTCCTTATACTTATTAATAATAAGTGTACTTTACAAACCATTTTGTTTCTATACTTAGAAATTACCATTTAAAATACATTTTTATTTGGGTTAAAATGGATGTTGCGTAAAACACCATTACTAAAACCCAAAAAAATACTAGTGTATGGATTCAATTAAATAAATACCAATAAATCTCTACCCATGTAAAAATATTTCTCTTGAGAGTCACTTACTATAACAATAGTATTATAGCCTATGCTCCACTTATTTTCCATGTAAACATTTATTACAACAATAAAAGTTATAATCTACATTTTCGATACTTGATACACTCTAGGTTTTTATGTTTAAAATCTTTGTTTACTTACAATGAAACTAGTGAGTTACACACACACACACACTCCATGATTCTTCAACAAAAATTTCAATTTTTCATTATATAAAAACCAACTTAAACTTCATACCATTCTTCAAAAACCCTATGTTTATTTTCTAAAAGAAAAAAAATAACAACGAAAATTTTCAATTCCAACAATTATAATTTTTTTTCAACTTTTTAAATTTCGAAAGTTTTATTTTATTGGGCTTAGCATAGAGTGAGTTTTCCTACTTGCTACCCTCGAAGTACTTTTCCTAAACTAAAGGCTTTTGCTTCTATTCCTCTTGTATACTCATATTTATTATAAGGCATCACTGTCAAATTCACTTATTTGAGACAATTATAATTTCTACAATTACCTACACATGGACTTTCTTCTCTGCTTATCTACCGAATTTTTATTGTACATCTCTAACATTTGCCTACCTCCTTTTGGATTTCCATAATCCCAATCCTAAATGTACAAAACCGTCTCTTAAATCCCTATCCTGTGTAGATATTCTCTATGCCCCAATAAATGCACTTCAAAAGTGATACTTCAAGGACTCTGCTCTCAATTGACGAATACGAAGCGTACATAGAATCTCCTTTAGATGAATAACATGCTCTTCCATACTTCTTAGAAAACACCAATATGTCGACCACGAATACCACCATAAACTTTATTTTAGGACATCTCTAAAAACATGGTTCATCAAATCTATAGAATAGGCTGGGATATTGGTTAGCCCAAAAGTCATGACTAACCACTCAAAGAATCTGAATGGTGTCCTAAATGTGGTCTTATCAATGTTATCATCAGCGACCCTAAGATGATGAAATCCAGTGGCCAAGCTGGGAGAATACTAAAGAGCCAACTAACTGGTTGAAAAGATCATCTTCCTAGAGAGTGGATAATGGTTCTTCTTTGTGAGCCTATTCAATTCTCTATAGTCAATGCAATGTCGAAGAGAACCACCTTCTTTGGTAGCAAAGACGACTGGCACTCCCTATTTCGATATGTTTCTTCTTATGAAACCTTTCTCGAAAGGTCACAGATCTGCTTGCTCAATCCCTTCCTTTGCCTAGGCACCATATGCCCTACGGGTAATGCTACTGGCTAGCCAATAAATCTTGAAGTCAATCTCTCTCTTGGGGGGGGGTAGTCCCCTAACCTCCTCAATTATGTCTGGAAGAATCTCTGACGACAGGAACCGAATCTAACTCTAATGATGATGAATCAAGGGAATAAAGGAAGCTTAACATAACTGACCCTTGCGGGTCGCAAAAATCTCTAGAGTCCTACTGATGCATGTCTTTAGTCTAATGACTCTCCTTTCGCAATCTAGTATAGCTCCATATGTAGATAGCCAATCTATTCTCAAAATCATCCCATACCCCGAATATCCCAAAATATAGGCGTCATGGTCTAATTCTACGCCTAGGATATAAATTTTCAAACCTCTACAAACCATAAACAAGAGTGCCAATTCTCACATGGGGTTTGAAACAACAATGGGGTCTACTACTAAAGAGGTGCAAACAATCTCCCAAAGAAATAGAGATGAAAGAGTGTGATGCTTTAGGATCGAAAAGAGTCTGAATGGGAAAATCATAAATAGAAATCAAAATTTTCTACCTTGATTTGGTCTACTGCTGGAAGGTGATGTATCCAAAGTCTGAATCTGCGTTGTAGGTGCGCTTGCTGCCTGTCCCACTTTTTAAGGACATACTTTACTAAAGTGACCAAGCTGTCCACAATTGAAACACCTTTCCTCCATTCCTGCCATCTTACAGTCTTTCGCGTAATGACCATTCATTCTATAGCGCTTAAACTTCCCATTTTTCTTGATTCTCCTCTGAGATCCCCTTTCTTTCCTCTTATCCTTCTTGTCCTTCTATTACTATTTCTTAGAGCTCGTAGGAACCTCCTTAAGTTCTTCCTTCAGCTTCTAATAAGTTGGTTGAATACGTTGTCGGTCCTCTATGTCTAACCGCCTAAAATTTCGCTCCATATCTTCCAACCTAGCTTGTGTCTCCTTGAAATCCATGCCAGAAAATGTTCCACGCCCTATGCTAGTAAAGTCCTTTCATAGCTTAAAAATCAGTTGGTGTAGGTGGATTAAAGGGATTTCCACCTACCGGTGTTGCATGCGCCCTTGCCCTTGCACCTCTAGTTTGTCGCTCTACGGAACCAGATAGCCATACTATGCAAAGAAAAGGAAACTTAGGCTCGAAAGAATCGAAAAAAGGTTGAACTGGACTTTGAGGGGATTTTTATAAAAACTCTTTTATACTTAAAAACTATTTCTAAGAGTTATTTTCTGAAAAATACTTTTAAAACAAGTTATTTGAAAAATATTTTACTTTAAAATAAATTTTTTAGAATCCTGTAACCTTAGGGTCTAATGCCAAGTAAAATACCCCACACCCCTTAATATACCCAAAAGGACACATTAAAAGACGTGGTGCGTTGTAGGTATAACTGAAACTAATAGAGACTAAGATTTACAAGACAAAAATAGATAAAAACAGCGGAAACTCAAAATAATAACTTAATCAAAAAAGAACTTCATAATTGCTTCATAAATAAGTCAAATACCAAATACCACATACATGTCTAAAAATCCAATATGTCTCATGAAATAAAAGCACATAGTCTCAAAAATCAAGGTACATAATATCCCTCATAATAAGCTAGTACATAGATAGAACAAAAGTTGAAAGAAAAGAAATAAATGGTAGCAAACTCCTCTAAGTCTCCAAGAAACTGCAATCTAGTGTCCTCTCCCTAGATTGCCTAAGAGGGGAAAAGGGGAAAATAGAGGAGTGGGTCAGACTAAAAGTCTGGTGAATGATAGTAATTACTAGAGTCTTTAAGCAAAGTAAAAGTAATAGACTCTACAACAGTTCTAGTATATAAAATGGAAACGAAGAAAATAGGAAAGAGATAACTGGAAATAAATATGATTAAATATTGCTCAATTTATATGATAGGTTAACTTTGATTGCTTGCACTTGTCGTTGATTTATGCTTTGATTAGGCTAAATTCCAAATCCTGCAATTAGGATGTAACCCTAATTCTACCCTTTTTTTGATCGGCCTGCTACTCCATAAATCTTACTACGGACCAGACGCTATATAACTCCCTACATAGTAGCCAATGGTATCTACGAAAGATGCACAAAGCACCCACTATGGATCTGGAAGACATATATAGCTCCGTACATAGAAGGCAATGGTGTCTACGAAAGACATCCATATTAAGCGTTTGGAACTCATAGCGATTACTGTGCACCAGAATGGAAGACGCACGTGTAACTCCACCATGCCCATGCTACCTTTTGCTCCAGCTATTGGGTCTTCTTATTACCTCAAAGTCCAGCATAAGCATGCCCCTCATCTAACTTCAGGCTAATGTGAGATCACTGTGTGTCCATAGAAACTATAGGGGAAATGCTGTTGGTACTGGCCCATCATCCAAACAATATCTAGCTGCGTCCCTTATCCAAATCCCCCATGATTTGGACTTATATTTGACCAATTACTACTATTCTTAGCATAAGCGTGCCTTTATCTCACTCCAGACTAATGTGAGACACCGTTTTGTCTAATAGGGAATGGTATATGGTACCGGTTCTACTTTCATCTTTACTTATTAACTTAGATAAATTATTCAAGTAAGCCTTTATTATAATCTTTACTTTCTACATTTATTAATTTATCCCAAGTCTTAAAATAAGTCTTATTCTATTCTTTTTCTTATTATAACCTACGTTATAATCATGCTTATTACTTAACCCAAGGTTTAAGTGTGAAAATAAGCTTCTTTCATCTTTTAGTTATAATTCTACGTTATAACTAAGCTAATTAATTAGTCCAATTATAATCATAATTAGGCATAATTTTAGTCCAATTCCATTTATATTATAGTCTTTATAATTTACATCTCATAATTGTAAATAGGCCAATCTCTTTAATTCAATCCAATTAATATCATAACTAGGTATAATTTCAGTCTTAATTCCATTTTATTACAGTCTTTATAGTTTACATTTTATCTTTCATTATTACAGAATTCTTATAATTTAATCCAATTTTCCATTAATTCTATTCTAATCCATACGCGAACAAGAAGAAGAAATAAAAGAAAAATGAAAATAGAAGAAAATCCAAGGCGTGGGAAGAAGATGTAAATAATGCACAAATAACAGTAAATAGATTAAAATACTGTAAATAAATGGAAAAGCTATAATTAACCGAAATAACTAAATTAACTTAAACATTAATTACTAACAAATTCAAATTTAACAACACATTTCAAATGTCATTTCATGTGAATTAAATTTACTAATTATAAGAATGTTAATCGTGAGTGATCACTCACCTTTCGAGGCTAGAGAAAACAACGAAAATGGGAAGCATGAACATGGATACGCATGAACAAGCTAGAGTTGTGAAAATAGTCTCTGGATAGCAAAGGAAACAAGCAAAGCATGATGGACTAGAGATCGATGATATATATATATATATATATATATATTATATGTTTTTTCTTAAAGTCGGTATTCAATTTAAAACCCATATTTAAAATAGAATCTTCATATTATATTCTTATAATAAATCAATATTCATTCAAGCCCATAGTTTACAAAATGTGTCAAATAAATATTAAACCTAATATCTACATATGTTTAAAATCATTAAAATTCCTTTTCAAAATATTAACAAAAAAAATTGCATATATTTATACTTTCCAAAATACTAACATAAGCAATATATATATTCATTTCAAAATTAAAACTAACCATAAACATAAAAAAAATTATCGACTTATGTAAAGCTACAGTGTATATATATATAAACTCAAGCAGATAATATATAAAATTATATATTATGACAAATAGATCATATATAACTTCTTTATATATATATATATATATATATATATATATATATATACTAGAATCGAATAGGCGGGGTGCGAATAGGCAAAGTGGAGTAGGCTCTGGAAGAGGCTTGGAGGTGAGGCTGGACTAGACGAGAAGAAGATGGGTGGACTTGCAGCGTGTGGAAGGTGGAGGGTTTGCTCCGATTCGATGGCATTGTGGTCGGAATGGAGGGTGGTCTCATTGACGTAAAGTGGAGGAGGCAGCTCGGGCTGCTAGGGATGTGCTATAGAGAGGCTGGGTTAGTTCAAGTAGACAGGCAACACTGTGTGGCTGGGTAGAGTAAGGCGAGGAAAGGCGGATCTGGTCAAGGGAGGATTCGTGGCTGGTCTTGGCTCCAGCTTGGTGCATGGAGGTCGACGGTTTATGTTTTTTTGGAGATAGGTATGAGCGACAGGGGACAAGGGCCAGATTTTGGTGAAGCGGTGCTCGGGGTTGGTAGGCGGATGTGGAGAGGCCACGACGACGTGGATGGGCTACTATGGGCGGTTCATGGTGGAAAGGACCTAGGCTCACGGACCTGGTCAAGGCTATGGTGTTTGGGAAGAGGAAAGTGGAAGCATGGCGGAGACGTCGAGGAAATAGGGCGGAGCAGGCGGGTTATCAGTGATGCTGGGATGTGGAAGTCGATCGGGAGGAGGAGGAGGCCAGGAAAGGCGGTGGTGCTCGTGGGTTCAAGAGGGAGAGGCCAGGGGCGGTTGCTATGTTTGATGAAGGGCAAATGACGAGGTAGGCAAAAGGCTTTAGATATGCTTCGAGCCAAAAATTGAAATGTACAGGAAGTTCTCGAGCAACACAAATATATGGACAAGAAGGCTACAGAATAAAATATACAAACTAAAATGTATTATGTACTTGTCTTAAAACAATGAACAGACCAATAAAGGAAAAGAGAATGGGATGAAAAGACGAACCAAAAAATAATAAATTGCAACCAGGGGATTAGTGAAAGTCAGGGTATTGGATTCTGAATATAATAAAGGTTGGTGGCTCTTAGATTTTCATGGGACAAATGAAAGGACATAGATCCCAAAAGGCTCAAATGGGTACCAATATGGCAAATCGTTTCGTCGATTTCGTCGCAAACTGGACACGGAAACCCGCATATGAATATACTACGGCGATCGACATGACGAGACAATCAGAATGGTACACAGATATCAGTGATACGACCAAGCTATATAAATTAGATTTTTAGCAGCCGAAAATGCTACTAAAACACTGAAAATAAGATGAACGGAGCTTTAACAGTCGAAATTTGGCAAAACAAAATATGACGACTTACTCAGAAAATAGTCTACATTTTTATTATATAAAAATATTATGGTTTGAACAATAATTTATTTCCATCAAATATTAACTGATTTAAATTGAATTTGAAATTTGCACAATTGAACTAAACTTTCATATTTTTTGATGAAAAGCTGCCATTTGCTATGTTTAAATAGACATACTCCAAATATCAAATTTTTGTTGTTAAATTTAATTGTTTAAATTTCACGAAAGATTTAGTTAATCATGTTATTTAAATTCCTAAAAACTTTTGGGCTACCCTCTCCCCCACTCAAAAATTTCATCCCCGAAAAGGAACGAGATAGGCGAATAGAAACAATAGAAAGGAAAGACAGATTTGAAATACAAAATACCAAATACACAACTAATTCAAAACCATACAAATTTCTTTTATTTTGTTTTATTCACATAGTATATTTCTTTTAATGTCAATATTACTTAATTATTCCTCCAACAAATTTATTTAAGTTTCATATTAACATTCCATATTTATTCACTTAAATAGCATTTCTTTTATTCAATGTATCTTATAACATATATTAAGAGTATAAACATTTATATAACCACTCAAATTTTATTTTAAAAATTCCCTTAACAAAATTTCATTTTTGGACATCTTATTACTTACATTTGTATTGTGTACTATTCAATTACATTTAAACTTTTCCCAGTTAAGTTTTATTAATGTTTCTAAGTGTACTTGAGCACTATACAAATTTACCTTTTATTTTCAACATTTCTATTTAGCAAAAATTTAGTTTGTACATTTTTATTACTTAAGTTCCCTTGTATAACCATCAATTATATATTCACACAACATTTTAACTTTTTAAATATTCGGGTAAGTTATATAAGTTTAGAGTGCAATTGAGTATTGTACAAATTAATTTTATCCTACTTTAATAGTTTCAAGTTGTTTCAATATTATTTCCCATTTTAAACACTCTAACTGTTCAAAAAATTTGCTTCTTTTCAATTATTGAAGACCATCACTTAACATAGGCTTAAGAGTTGAATTTTCGGTTTTACTTCAAACCATTTTGAAATAAATAAATACATATATATATTTTTTCAATAAAATGATACTCAAGAAATCCATTTTCCAAAACAAAAGTGTAGCAAAGTTGCTACGTGGTCTCTCCACTTTGAGACTCGAAAATGAATGTCGATGATGCTGCAGTCATCATCGAAATTATTTTTCAACGACAAAAGAGGAGAGTACTAATTTACTTCTTTTAAAATTCTTTGGAAAAAATTTCTGTCCAAAAATACTTTCAAATAATATTTTCAGACCTTGAAAAATCAAATTTTTGAAAAGCACCAAAAATTTAAACCCTTAAATCCTTAATTTAAATTTATTTCAATTGCAAATTTGATTTATAACCATGTATTAAAATTTCAACTCCTTATAAGTTAAGGGTTTAGGAATATTAACAATGAATGATAATTTAGTATTATCATTTCTAACAACCAATTCATTTAACTGTCTAATTTCAGAAAATATACTTTTACATATATAATATAATCATACATAAAATTATCTTATTTATCAAATTTCGAAAACAATATTGTGTCAGTTTGCTTTGTTCAAGTATTTTGGAATTCCTATTGATATCGTTGGCCAGAAGAATCGATCGAAACCCCAAATCAAACTTAACAATTTAAACAACACAATATAAAACATTTTATATTAATCAGAAATACGTTCTCTCATAGGATTATTCAAGAATGGATTTTGAACAAGGATAGAGATTCAAATTTAGGGGGACCTAAATCAAAGGGAATTCTACTCAAGTAAATAGGCTCAAAAGGATGATACGATAATTAAATTAAAAAAGAAAGGATGGATAGGCTTATATTAATCGCGGCTACCTTAACCGGATCAACCGAGACTTAGAAAATGAGAATATTATCAACGAAAGTGGGGACAAACTTGTTGCGAACATCACGGAAAACGCGGTTAATGAGGTCATTGAAGAGGGCAGGAGTATTGGTTAATCTAAAGGGCATGACTAACCATTCATAGAAACCATTCGTCTAGGGAAGGACAGCATGTCAAGCTCAAGGAATAAGATCGATGCGGAATTCAATTTCCGGCTTAGAAGGTAGAGGAGTGACTTCTCCAAAGATATCTGAAAATGGTTGGACAATATGGATGGAGTCAAGATCACTGGGCTGAGAATCTAATGAAAAGATAAAACTTCCTACAAATCCTGAGGCATATGACATTCGATCGCAAAAAAAATTCGTGGGCCATCCACTAGAGTAACTGTTTGGGCTTTCAAGAGATAACAGCATCAAAACCAAGGACACAGAAATCTATGGTGAATCGAAGCCCGTTGTAAAATAGTTTCACCCCTTTATAAACCATACAAAGGTTGACGGGACAGTCGATGGGATCAGTCACACACAAGGACGAAGTTGCCAATTGAGGTTTAAGCTATGGGATGCCCCAGTTAAGAAGAAGACGAATATGAAAAGACAAGAATGAATTTTAGAACAATGGGAAAGTTCCAAAATTCAGAAGAAATCCAAGTCAAAAAGGATCCCAATGAAGAATTTCAAGCTCGAGCGAAGATGATTCTGTAATTAATTTTACTCACTCTAGGGTATTACTACCATATCTCTAATGAGTTTTTACTCCATATGCTAGGTTCTGCCTAAACCAGAGCTTTGATACCAATTGCAACGACCTGACATTTCAAACCATTCAAATCGACAATCATCCACTCATATCAGACTTGGATTGCCCAAAACAATAGATTGTTAATTTATATTTGGCAAAACCTATTATATACAGTAAATAAATCAATCACAGAATCACAGATATGGAGTAATATAACAATAAGCAGTGGAATAGATAAATAGTAGTTCATGAAGCTACTATAAACATAAGAGTATGAAACAAATACAACAGAAAATCTCAAGTACAAAGTAGTCTCAAATACATAAGCAGATGACAACTCTAAACATAAACAACTGAAATAGCTGCAGCGTTGAATAGATTAGAGATAGATCTTCAAGTAAGGCTCTAAACTCCAAAGGTGAGTCAAATGCCGTGACACTCAATCTGACCCGAGCATAAAGCAAAACACAAAACACTTAAGTCAGGATTAACATTCTTATATCAGTAAATCAACTCAAGTGAAATGTCAACTAAAATACAATATAACTTGAAGGATGTTTGGGATGCCCATCCTCTAAGGATCCGTTAAACTATCTGCATACATAGTACAATATGAGACATATATAATGTCTATAGTAAAGTAAACTATTAAAATAGAGTTAAGGCGTTATCCACATCCCCCTTAACACATTTTTATATATTCCTGTAGTCCATACAGTACCGTAATTCTTGTGTAAACTGGAGGGCTATCAGAGGGCATAAGTACGGTACAAAACAAACTCGTAGTGGGAGCGATAAGGCATGTGACAAGGCACACGAGGCAATGTCAGGGTAGGATTCTACCGTTTGCACTCCTGGACTGGTGGTAATGCATAGCAGCTATTACCGACCACCTCGAGATACACTCTCATAATCAAAGATGCACTCAGTCAAATGACAAAGTAATAGAATGGTATCGAAGAAGCATGCTCGATCGGAGGTGTGACCTCACTTGGCCGGTATAGCTCGTGTTTTAGCCACATCTAGATGATTCACGGGAGTCAGGGTTGCGTTAATATCTCATATAGAATCGTCGTCAAACCATTCTACTTCGTTCTAGAATCTCCACCACATGCACAGTTGTTAAAGTGGTATTCGGTATTGGCTGAGAGTATGACAATATCCGATTTCGGTCTCTTTAACAACCAAAGGCTTATTTCACGCCATGGTCATTTTATAAAATCACCTTTATAATCATTTCAAACTGTTCATACAACATATCAAAATATTATATTCATTTCAAAATCATATCCCTTCAAAATCATATACACTTTCAAAATCATATCACTTTAAATCGTTTTCAATTCCAAAATCATAACCACACCATAGTTTATATATCAAAATAGTTTATATATTAAAATAATTTATATAAAAATATAGTTTATATATTAAAATAGTTTGTATATTATAATAGTTTATATATTAAAATAGTTTATAATTAAAATTATTTCATCCAATTCCATAAATCAACCAATCAACTTTAGTTCTAAAATTTAATTCAAATTAATCTCAATTCATCAATTCAATTCAATTCAAATTCTCAATAAAACCGTTTTTAATTTACATCGATTTCAAATTTGAATCACTTCCAATTCAATAGGTTTCAAAGTTTAAATATTCAAACAATTTACAATATATCAAATTGATAAATTTCATTTATATTTCAAAATTCAACATTAAATTTATTTAAATTTGGAAATATTCACTTAATCATCTTTAATTAAACATTAACATAAAATCTCAAATTCAAATTTAAATCAAATTGTATATTCAACTTTAATTTATTAAATTTTGAAAATATCCATTTAATCACCTTCAATCAAAATCAAGTTATCAAGTTATAAAAAACATATCTTTAAAATATCAAATCAATAAGTTTCAATTCAATCATTATTTAAATTTAATTGCAAATCAATTCTTCAATTTAAATGTCAAGTCAACTTTAATTTATCTTTCTAGCCTCTATTTATTAAAGTTATTACAAATTCTATTTAAAAATATTTATACAAATTTTAAATAAATATCTTAACATATCATATATATATATATATTAGTTAAATTAAATTATTACTAAATTTACTATATTAATTATTATTAAATTAAATCCAGTTATTATTAAATCTATTTTAAATCTTATTTTATATACTTAAAAATGATAAAGCTATAAGTGATATTTTATTACTTACATTTAAAACTTAACTTATAATTTTAAAATTTCCAAAACATATAATTTTAAAATCTAAATTTTACCCATATATTAAAATTAAAATATCTTTATATTATATTCCAAAATCTATATTTAATAAAACCCATATATTTCCTTTCAAAACTTCGGAAATCATTTTCAAAATAGACCAACCGTGTCCCTATATAATTTTCTATCATATGATCAAGTGATGCAGATATTTATCATTCAATCTGCAATTGTTTAATATTTACGGGTATATATCATTTCAACCCGCAATCCCAAAATTTCAATAAAATCGCTTGGGTTTATCATTTCAACCCATAACAATTTTTCCCTAATCTATAATATCATTCAGGTGTGTATCATTTCAACCTATAGAGATTTTCTAAACTAACAGGGAACTTGCAAAGTGGGAACAATATAATAAAAATATAAAATGACATACATAGCAATAGATCATATGATTGAAATATTCAAATTAAATATGATATACATATACTAACAGGTTATTGGTGTCAATAATGACAATTATAATAGGCGAACAAATGCAATTAACATCATATCATATTTAAACGATTTAATTACTAACAAATTCAAATTTAACAACACATTTCAAACGTCATTTCATGTGAATTAAATTTACTAAATAAAAGAATGTTAATCGTGAGTGATCGCTCACCTTTTAAGGCGAGAGAAAACAATGAGAATGGGAAGCACAGACACAGATACGCACGAACAAGCTGGAGTTGCGGAATAGTCTCCGGATAGAAACGGAAACAAGCAAAGCATGCCGGACTAAAGATCGGTGAAAGCATTATATATATATATATATATTCTTAAAATGAGTATTCAATTTAAAACCCATATTTAAAATAAAATCTTCATTTTATATTCTTGTAATAAATCAATATTCATTAAAGTCCATAGTTTACAAAATGTTTCAAATAGATATTAAACATAATATCTATATATGTTTGAAATAATTAAAAATCCTTTTCAAAATATTAACAAAATATATTATATATATACACTTTCCAAAATACTAACATAAACAACATATATATTCATTTCAATACTAAAAATAACCATAAACATAAGCACATTTTATCCACTTATCTAAAGCTACAGAACAAGTATAAACTTATATTTAAACTAAACATATAATATATAAACTTATATATTATAACAAATAGATCATATATAACTTATATAACTTCCCATTTTTTTATATATACCAAAAGCAAATAGGCAGGGTGTGAACAGGCAAAGTGGAGTTGGCTCTGGTAGAGGCTGGATCGGATGAGGGGAAGATGGGTGGACTTATAGCGTGTGGAAGGTGGAGGGTATGCTCGGTTAGATGGTGTTGTGGTCGGACTGGAGGGTGGTCTTGCTAACGTGAAGTGGAGGAGGGAGCTCGAGTTGTTAGGGATGTGCTGCGGAGAGGCCGGGCTGGTTCAAGTGGACAGGTGGCACTATGTGGCTGGGTTGAGTGAGGTGGGGAAGGTGGATTCGGTCAAGGGAGGATTCGTGGCTGGTCTCGGTGTAGCTTGGTGCATGGCGGAAGGTGGTTGATGTTGCTATGGAGATGATGTTGAACGGCAGGGGACAAGGGCAGGATCTGGGTGAAGCAAAGCTTGGGGTTGGTAGGCGGATATGGAGAGGCCACGAGATGTGGATGGGCTGCTATGGGAGTTCATGGTGGTATTGGTGATTACCTATAAAATTGAATTATAACGACAGTTATAATTTAATATTGAGAATCAAATAAATTTGAAAAGAAAAAGAATTTTTATTAAAGTTGTTTATTTGGAATAAACAATGTGACTTGAGAATAAATATTGGGTTTTTGTTAACTTAAAGTTAATAAATCAATTGAGTGTTTATTTCAACATTTAATGGTTGGAATAAATGTTTATAGTTGAAAATAAAGTTTTAAAGCTTTATTCTGTTAAGTTTGAGAAGAAAATGATCAACTGTTAATTTTTATTTGAGTTATGCAATGGTGTTGTAAGTTATTGCTTATATTAAAGCTTTTATTGAATTTAAAAGAAGAAATATGAAGAAAATAAGTATTTTATTAAAATAATAGACGAAATATAGTTTAAAAATAATAGTTGATGATTAAAAAGTGTTAGAAAGATTTATTGCAAATTTATTTGGCAAGAAAGAAATTTTTATTTAGTTTGTTATGTTAAAAATGGTGTTTTAGACTAAAATTGTGTAACTTGTAGAATATTGTTAAATATGGGGTTTTATTGTTAAAAATAATTATTTATTGTTAAAATAAATTTTATTTTGTTGAGAAAACAATTTTTGTTTACATATACTTTTATGTATAAACTTAACTTTGCTTCAAAATAAGAAAATATGAGTTTATATTGTTGAAAAGGTGAAATGTGTGCATTTACTTAGTAAATTTCACTAAATGTTGTTGTTGGGCTTAATGGGTATATGGTTTAGATCCTAAACCATTCTAGAAGCCTTAGGAAAGAAGAAAAATAACAGGTACGTTGTTTTTTCTCTTTACTCGTTACTTTCTTCTTCTTCAAAAACAAAGACAGTAAAAAGAAAACCCATGGCCACTTATTGTTAAATTCAACTTCTCCAATTATTGCTGAAAATTCAAGTGTTAAGCAATTGAATAGAGATTAGAGAAGGTAATCTCCGCCAATACTACAAAAATTTCATTCAAATCTTAGAACTTGACATGAATTGGTTGTAATTTGCATTTGTTGTCTTGCATGTTTGTTTTCAAGTTTCTACAGGTTCTTAGGGCTTCTATCTTCACCAAAGATAACAACTTTCTACCAAATCACTGCCACGTCTTGCTAAAACTATTCAGTATAAGGTAAGAGTTTTCTTACAGCAAACTAAAGTAAAATATCAAATTTTGCTATCAATTTGTTGCTTGAAATGCTCAATTTATTGAATAGGTTTTCTCTTTTGTTGACTGAAATAGTGCTATGTTCAAAAATCATATGTTCTTTAATTTACAACCAATTGCTCCTAATTTTTGATATGTTTTATTAGTTGGCCTGTAAGATATTTTTGCAAATTTTCATTAAATTTTGGTTTGTTTTGATATAGAAAATTGTTGGTTGAAATCGGCCAAAACTCCATCTCTGTTTGTTGGCCGAAAAAGCATCATTTTCATAAAATCATATCGTCTTGAACTTACAGCCAATTGCTCCCAATTTTTGCTATGTTGTATTAGCTGGACTGTAAAATATTTTTGCAATTTTTTATTT
Source organism: Allium cepa (assembly GCA_030765085.1). Lineage (NCBI taxonomy): Eukaryota > Viridiplantae > Streptophyta > Magnoliopsida > Asparagales > Amaryllidaceae > Allium > Allium cepa. The sequence goes on along the minus strand of CM060941.1, from coordinate 133,302,020 downwards.
AATTTTGAATTCTTTTGATATAGAAAATTGTTATTGAACTCGGCCAAAAATCCATCTTTGTTTTTTGGTCGAAAAAGCATCATTTTCAATAAATCATATCTTCTTCAATTTAAAGCAAATTATCTTCAATGTAGTAGTTGGACTAAAAATTAGTTTTGGAAATTTTCATTGAATTTTGAGTTGTTTATATAGAAAATTGTTGGTTGAAATCGGCAAAAAATCCATCTATGTTTGTTGGCCAAAAAAGCATCATTTTCAAAAAATCATATCTTCTTCAATTTGCAGCCAATGGCTTCCAATTTTGGATATATTGTAATAGTTGGACTGAAAAATTTTACATGAAATTTTCACTTTACTTTGAATTATTTTGGCATAGATAATTGTTGGTTGAAAGCGGCCAAAAATCCATCTCTGATTGTTGGCCGAAAAAGCATCATTTTCATAAAATCATATCTTCTTTAGTTTACAACCAATTACTCCCACTTTTTGATATGTTGCAATAGAAAATATTTATGAAAATTTTCATGGAATTTTGGATTGTTTTGTTACAGCAAATCGTTGGTTCAAAACAGCCAAAAATCTTGCTCTATTTTGCTTGCTGAAAAGTGCTATGTTCGAAAAATCATAACTCCTTCAGTTTGCAGCTAATTACACCAAATTTTGGATATGTTATAGTCCTCATGTCGTATTATAATCCACCAAAATTTCATTGTAATATCGATTGTTTTGTTACCTCAAATTACTGTTCAAAGTCAGCCAAAAACTCAGTTGCTTGGTAGATTGTTCTTTCGTTTACTGTTTCACTGCATATTTCGATGATTTTGGATATTGTATGAATAAGTTTGATGACGAATATTTTAGTCCTTTTATCTGACCATGGATTGGCTTGATTTTGGAAATTTTTAGAATTTAAATTTTATTTAAATTCTATTTCAATCTAAATATCGATAAATGTCGATATTTGAAGAATTTGATGGTTTTAAATGATTTTGGTTTCGAATAAGTTTCAAATTTTTTTATAAATTATGGTTAATTAAATAAATATTTTTAAGACATTTTAAAGGGTTTTTAAGCAATTATTGATTTTTTAAAGTATTTTATAAATAGATAATCTATTCGGTAAATGGATTTTTCCTTATTTAGCTTATTTAAAAATCTTTAAAAATTGTTTAAAAATTCCCTTTTCTCTATAAATTATTCTAAATATATTTTAGCCTATTTAGATGATTTTTGGTATATAAGAATGAGAATTAAGTGATTTGGCAAAAATACGTGGTATGGGACATGTGTTTTCGCCTCATCGCTTAATATTGGACTTGTACTGTCGAATCTGCTTTGAAGTATTATTTTATGATATTTTTACTTGCCGAGGACATGAGGCGGGATTGTTATGATGAACTGATGATGGTTTTGATGTTTAAGATGGATTTTTTACTTGTCGATGAAATGAGACAAGTCTCGATGCCACTTTAAACTCATCAACGTATGAGACACAATGAGTTGGATGCTTTACACTCGCCAATGAGACGAGGCGGCGTATGTTTTGATTTGGATTTTTATGAATATTTTCTAATGTGGCATCGACTGACGATTAGTAAACCAATAGGTGTGAATCTATGGTATGGGACGTACATAAACGCCCATTGGGTTCCTATTCGAGAAGTTGTGACACATTTAAGGGGTTAGTAGTACTATATCGAGTATACGATTAGAATCATTATGATGTTCTTGATGCCATTACAAGATTCCAATCATCATGATGTTTTGCTCGGATTTTATGATTTGGGTTTCATCGCGATATTTGTCTATAGTCAATCAAGATGATCACGGTGCTAAGATGTTAATGACCTCAAGTCATCACGACGTATGGTACCAAATAATAGTAGTACCAGTCAAGATGAAAAGCATGTGCAATTTTCTATGAAGTTTTCTATGTTCGATTTCACCTTTTTGTGATGTTGTTATTTGAATACGGCCTTGAGTATGATATAGGCTACATTTATATTATGCTATATGGTGATTTTGATTATGATTGCCTTTAACTCTTATTGAGTTCTTATGATAGATTATGATGATTTGATGTTTCTTTATGAAGTTATTATGTGCTTCTCATCCCTTATCCACTTTACTTATAGATGTCCTTAAGAGAAACCATATGCATGTTACTTATTGAATTCCCTTGAAATAGAGAGATGAATCACCGATGCCCCCTTTCTTATGAATGATATGATTAATAATATGTCGTTTCGTTGGCAACAACGGAGTGATTATTACCCTTCCTCTTATTACTGAGATCCTTACTACTGATAAGTTTAGCTTGCTTGACCCGTGCGCTTTTCACTCGGGTCAGACTGAGTTGCAGGTTAGTTTGGATTGCTTCACTTCTTGGATCAGCTTGATAGCTTTTGTTGGACTTATTTTGGCTTGGATGTCATTATTGAGTCGTTTGCTTTTATGTCGTCTTATTGTATATTATTTTATGGGATGGGAGTATATGTGATTCAGTAGTCCTTGCTACTTATGTATGTTGTGTTATTATGGAGATGTATGTATATATATATACTTTGATCTGGGTTTGCTATTCTATGACTGATGTTTTCTATCTGCATGTATATTACATTATTTCTGAAATGGTCCGAATCCACTATAGTGTGCATTAGTTAGGGACTAATCGTGTCTATCGCTTATGAAGTAATGAAAAAAAATCGAGACAAAATTGGCATGCTTAGCTCTTAACTAACGTATTACTATGATGGTCGCCCTTAACCAGCCCTATTTTCTACATTAGTAGATATGATTACTTAGTAATTCTCTTTACTAATGTAGGTCTCGGGATGGGGCGTCATAGATCTAGTCGAGTCTGATGGTGTTTGGGTGGAGGAAAGAGGAAGCAAGGTGGAGACGTGGAGGAAATAGGGCAGAGCAGACGGGTTGTCGGTGATTCTAGGATGTGGAAGTCGATCAGGAGGAGGAGGCCAAGAGATGTGGTGGTGCTCGCGGGTTCAAGAGGGAGAGGCCAAGGGCGGCTGCAATGTTTGATGAAGGGCAAATGATGAGGCAGACAAAAGGTTTTAGATATGCTTCAAGCTTAAAATTGAAATGCATAGGAATTCTCGGGCAACACAAATATATAAAGAAGAAGGCTATAGAATAAAATATACGGAAAAAAATATATTAATGTACTTTTCTCAAAACAATGAACAGACCTATAAAGGAAGAGAGAACGGAATGAGATGACAAACCAAAAAATATTATATTGCAACCAGGGGAATAGTGAAAGTCAGAGTATTGAATTCTGAATATAATAAAGATTAGTCGCTCTTAGTTTCTCATGGGCAAATGAAAGGACACAGAACCCAAAAGGCTCAAACGGGTATCGATATGGTAAATCATCTCACCGATTTCGCCACGTATCGGACGCTGAAACACACATATGAATATACTACCGAGATCAGCATGACCAGGTGAGTAGAATGGTAATAGATATCAGCGATATGACCAAGCTATCAAAACTCGATTTTTCGCTGCCGAAAATGCTTCTAAAACGCCGAAAATAACATAAACGAGGCTATAACATTCCAAATTTAGCAAAACGAAATATGAAGTCTTACTTAGAAAATAGTCTACATTTTTATTATATAAAAATATTCATGTTTCAAAAATATTTTATTTCCATCAAATATTAATTGATTTGAATTGAATTTGAAAATTACACAACAGAACTAACTTTCATATTTTCTGCTGAAAACCTACCATTTGCTATGTTTAAATAAACGTAATCCAAATATCAAATTCATTGTTAAATTTAATCGTTTAAATTTCACGAAAGATTTACTTAATCACATTATTTATGTAACGTCCCGATATTTTCAACCATTCGCATCCGAACATGTCAGATTTGAATTGCTCAAAATACCAGATTGTTAATTTATATTTGATAAAACTCAGAATATACGGTAAATAAAATAATTATAGAATCACAGGCATAGAGTAATATAACAATAATGCTGCGGAAACAAGAGAATAGTAGTTCATGAAGCTACTACATATATAACAGAGTCAAATAAGATACAACAGAAGTTTCAAATACAAGATCAGAATATTAATCATAGCCGTAATTGTTACATTGATTAAATTCCAGCATATTAGCCATAAAGTGGGTTCTACCAATGTAACAACCCATATTTTGGGACTTCAAATTTGAATATTTAATTTATTTAAATATTCGGATTTGAATTAAAATAAAATAAAATCTATGTTTTAAATTTAGACTTGATTTCTAGTGACGTATTTTTAATATAATTTTTAGAATTTTTTCATAATTTTGATTTGGAAAATAATCAATTTTCCATCTAACGCTTTTTATGCCAAACGTCGGTACATTTGAAATTTCATGGAATAAAAAAACCTACCTATTTTATTTATGTTTTGTAATCATGTCATGTCGTTATACATGATTTTATTTTTATTTTGTCACTAGTAGTTCGTATGTAGACGGAATATTGGATAGCATCTTACCCCATAGCTTAAAATAAATATTTAGATATTTTTCTCTTCCCTCTCTTTTCCTTCCTATTACCAGTTTCATTAGCACATCATCACCTCATCCTCACATCAGCCCCTAGCCTTCCATCATCACCATCCCCCTAGCCTATCACCTTAAGCCATCCTACACCATCACTTCACCATAAATGCCTCAACCATTTACCACCAAGTCATCTCCACCTATAAATACAACACAACAGACATCAAGGTACAGATAAAAACTTCTACTTCTCATTTTATTTTCAGAGCATGAAAATCAAACTTTTCTTCTCTTCAAAAGTCACCACACTTCAATCTATTCACTTTTAGCTTCAGTGACCAACATGAAAGTTGTTCATAATCGAATCTAATTCCCTTAAAAATAATTCTAGGGATTTTCATCAAGTATTCAGAGAGATATCTTTAACTTACTGCAAGTGGTTGACAAAACAACCATTTTCGAAGATCACGGATTGACGAACGGAGGGTACGGATGGGTTCGTAGCTACGATTGAGGATTTTTAGATGTGGTCGCTTGATTTTTAGTAGCTTGGTTTGTCATGGAAGAAGGGATGACCCAATTTTGTTTGAAAAATATTTTTCGACGAACCAATAGTTCGAGGGGTCGATCGGGGGAGTTGGGGAGGAGCGTAGGATCAAGGCGGAGGTCATGACTGTGGCCGATTTTTGATTTAGGCTTTGGTTTGTCATGGATATCTAAAAGTAGGGTTTAGTGTGCATATCTTGACGGGTTCAGTTGCATCATCGCTGACAAGGGAAGGTGGCATCGAGTTGGGTCGCAAGGGGTGTGAGGTAGTGGTGGCCGTGGGGGTCACGGTGGTAGTGACGACGCGTGTTTTGGTGGTGCCAGGTGGCGATGGGAGGCAGTTTAGGTCACGTCGCTTTAGAAGCCTCGGAACGACGTTGGGTCGATTCTGGCTAGGCATTATTAAAGTAGGAGGTGGTGTGGTCGAGGAGAGGAGGTCTGGGCAAGTTCGACAGTGGGTCTGGATGGTTGATCGGAGGTGGGGGGTGCATGTGCATGTGCACATATCCGTGTGCATGATGGTTCTCTGTCAACTACGAATGAAAGAAAGGGGAAGGAGAATAAGGAGGGGTGGTTTGGTCTTAGGTTAATGATATTAGGCTCGGCCTGTTATCTTCAGGTGAGACGATATATATTACCTTATTTTAATTTTATATAGATTTACACGTTGACATTGGAAAATTTATATGTCATCCATATGAAATCCAATTAACATACGGATTTTTGCATTGTACCCATATGGACGAGTACAACAGTATAGTGTAGCTATTAATAATTCTAGCTATGTATAAATTTATGACATATTTAAACGGACTAGGTTTAAATCGCGTTATTTTAAATAATAACGTCGTTTAAATTTATATACCAAAGTTATTCGGGTTTAATTGGCCAAATAAATTACTGTTGAGTTAAATTGGATTGAATATGTTAATTGGGCCTTGTTAGTGAAATAAAACACCGTTCCGCTAATTAAATTAATTTGACATTTAATTAGTAGAGTAAATCCCCGTTCTACTATTTTATAGATTTTGACATTCGATTATATATTGTTAATTGATATCCCTCTTTAAATAAGTGAAATTTTAACCAATGATGGTTAAGTGTTGGATTTATTTTTATAGTCATCGATTATGTAAATATTTGTTATTAACTTGGGAAGTTAAATTGAATAATATGGTAATTTGATTAAGTACCATGGTGATCGTTAAGCCTTCTTCAATATTAAAAATTAAAAAGCTGGTTTGGAAGTTATTTTAAGAATAATTATTATTTAAAGCAATAACTATTTACCAACAATGTTTTAAAGATAATTTATAATTGTTTTAAATAATGATTTAAAATTAATTATTTGATTAATACGATACTTAAAGGTTATTTCTTAATGTTATTTAAGAATGGTTAATTACTATTTAAAAGTTATTTAGTTATGGTTTAGGAATTTTTAATTATGTTTTAGTTAATTATTTCAAGTGATTATCTACACTTTAGTTTGTTATCCCGCCTTTTGGCAAGGCTGTGATACCAAAGAATTGACCGAAAATTGAACGTAATCAGTCCCGAAGATTAGTTATACACCGGTTCGCTATGGATACCGATAAATTTTGTCCAAGTCCGGATCGAGCTACAATTGGTAAGACACGACAAGCAAAGCTATGAGAGCCAACGTTCCACTTTTCAAGTCAATCGAAGTTCGCGTGCTCAAGATAGGAATCGATCAAAATCGAGTCGTTTCAAGTTGTTTGGAGTCTGCCCCGAGTCATATTCATGTTTGCTTCGGGTTTCGGATATCTTACTTCGGGTCAAAAGCATGTTCACTTTGAGTCTTTGAGGAACAACCTACTTTGGGTCATCGTAACACCTGCTTCGAGTCGCCAGTAGGTTTGCTTCGGGTTAAAGAGATGGTTGCTTCGGATTAGAGCAATGAATCGATCAAAACCAAGAAGGAAGACCCTGGTTCGTATCCATCCAATCCATTCCCATTCATATCCATTAGATGCCACTCCTTTTCCTATCCATCAAACACCTCTGCTTCATATTCGTCCAAGACAGACTCCTTTGTATCCATCGGCAATTACTCGTGCGTCCAGTTCGTATCGATCGACTGCCTTGAACCTTTCATATTGATCAGCCACAGATCGATACGAAGTCCACCTCTAAATGATCGATATGAACAACATGTGCCAACTTTGATCGATACGAAGCAACATGTAAGCATGGATATGAAAACGATCCTAAATATCGATATGAAATCCATCATTAAAAAGATCGATACGAAATACATGTGCTAGCATTGATCGATACGAAACGGTCTATGGGTATGGATACGAAAATGCCTCTAGACAGTCGATACAAAATGAAGCACACTAGATGGTTATGAATGAGGGTAACACCAATGGATACGAATGAAGCCCGGAATAGAGGTGGACTCGGTCACTCGACATAAAAAGAGGGTCGATCCTCGAAGATAGCGCCACGTCATCCGGTCAACACGTGTTAGCATGGATACGAAGATAGCAATATGAACGACAAAGATATGAGCTTGACAATGCCTTCAAAATCCAAACTTACATCGATTATATATCATAATCTACAAGTCCAAATGCCACAAAATTCTCACATAAGCTTGCATACAATCTCAAGAGTGTTCATGATAGATCATGGCTCGATTGGGCAAGATTTGAATCGATACGAATCTCATTCGTATTGATCATGGATCGAGTCGATACGATCAAGGATCGATCACGTGGGCCCACCCACGCGAGAGGAGGAGTCTACGGAGATGTGAGCGAGATATTTACAACCTACACTTATAAATAGTAGTCCAAGAGCTTTAGAAATGGGATTTTTTGGTTCTTCTATGTTGTTACTCTGCAGAACTCCATTGTAACTTGATTAATATCATCCATACTCTTGTAACCAGCGAATGATAATCAATAAAACAGCAACTCTTCAAAGTGGACATAGGCTACAACGCCGAACCACTATAAATCGTGTGTTTCTACTGCTTTCCTTTTAAATTTTGAGCGTTCTTCACAATTATATTCTCCACGTAATTGCTATATGTGATTGTAAACGGGCGTTTTCATCGACAATTAGGTGTTTGTGACCAATTTTGGCTCAAACATTTTGGGGCTTTCACCAAGAAGTCTAGCACTCAGGGATTCTACAATTTGGACTTTGGATCTGGAAGCTTAAAGACTTGGATCTGGAAAGTTATAACGAAGCAATCAATAAGGAGACAAAGAGCAGAGAGAAGTCAGCATGAAGGAAGCCAAGAAGCATCCTCAGGAGCTTATCAGACTTCGGTCTTCATTACCAAAGACGAGATGGAGATGATGATGGAAGCTATGCAGGAGGGAATGCTGAAAAGGAAAGAAGAGATGATGCGGAACCTACTCCAGCAAATTGGACAAGCTAGAATGCAGAATCAAGGGAACGCTACGGAAAGAAGTGCTGGAGATAGAGGTCAGGAGCATGGAGCAATCAAACCCCAGAACAGAGCAGGACCATCAAGAGCAGCCCTAGAGCTAAGGGGCGCGCCTCCGGAGCATGTTGATCCAATCCCAGGCAGAATACCGGGCAGAACTATGCGACATGGCATTGATAGAGGAATGGGTGCACGCCTAGGAGAGTAGGTTCCAAAATTCCCTCGTGAACTCGGGGGTAGATCGAAGGCAATGGAAAAGGACTGCAGCTTAGAGATAGTGATAAATTGACAGAAATGGTCAGGCAAGCTATGAGAGGCAGGTTAGTGAATAGAGATCTGGAAGATGTGAACAAGAGCCCTTTCGCCCCCGTAATTAGGCAGGCTAGGTATCCACCAGAATTCAAGCTACCAACACCGGAGACGTACAATGGACCGATCCTGCTATTCATCTAATGAGGTATATGAGGCACATGGAGGTACTTGGGGCATCGAAGGAGGTCATGGCCCAGTGTTTCCTATTGTATTTGATAGACATAGCAACACAATGGTTCAGGCAATTGGAGAGCGGCTCCATTGAAACTTGGACCGAGTTGACCAAAAAGTTCATGAGGAAGTACAGACTTCACATTTCAAGACCTAAGAATGTGATGAGTCTGACAATAGTGAAGCAAAGAACCGAGGAATCTTTATGGATTTTTCTGACACGATTCAATGCAGCGGCAGCATTGGTGGATCGACCCGATCCATCCATGGTTCTGATGGCAGTTGTATCTGGCATAGCTAATGACATAGAATTTAAGAACTCATTGATGAAGGATCCACCCATGGATCTAGGAAAGTTTTACCACGAGGAGGAAAGGTTTTTGCGACAATAGGATGCAAATGATGAGAGAGAGGAAGGAGAGGGAGTTGATGTTTATGCAGTCAAAAGCAGAGACCTGCCTAGAAAGGATTCGGGCAAAGATAAAGGGAAATGTGAGGCAGAAAATAGAGGTGATGAACCAAAGAGGCCGCGAAAGAAACCGAGATTCACCTCTTACACGGAGTTGAATGAGACTTTGGAATAAATTTACCAAGACACTAAGGGGCATCGATGGCTAGAGTGATCGACATGAGTGTGTGATCGATACGAACGTGAGATCGATACGAAGGCTTTATCGATACGAGAAGGCTATCGGTCTAAGTGTTAGATCGATGCGAACATAGGCTTCATGGGAATGATCCAAATTGAACTATGATGGATACGAAATCCATTGCCTTTGCATACTCGAACAATTAACTCCGACGAGCTTTAGCCTTGTATATTTGGACTTCATTATAAAACTGCATATATGATAACCCTTCGAAGCTCTTTAATGGAACCGTAACTTGATAAACATAACCAATATTAACATGGATTATTCTTTGAAGTCAGGATGCCACAGTTTAGACGGTCAGCGATGAAGGTCACTCTAGTCGAATCTCAAAGTCTTGTCGTTTTAAAATCTTTCAAACTTGTAGAAATTCATAGTATTATGTGACACTTTACACATAACATATCACTCACTTTGCACCGAGGGGAACATGAGTTTCTTACCATCTAATGATGGTTTTACTGAGTTCAGTAGCTATGGATCCTAGAAGCTTAGGGCGACAAGAAGTTCAAAGTCCTTCGTTTCCTAGAATCGAAGTGCCAGACATCACGGGAGATACATTATACCCTGCTCCGGATGAACTGCCGGATGCAGTATTGGTTATGAATTCGGAGGACTCCATCCAGTCTAAGATCTTAGAAGAAATGCTGGGCAGAATTTTTCTTAGGCATGGACTATCATTGGAAGAATTTCAATTACCTATTTATCATATTTATGGAGCATTTCCATCGACATCGACCTCCGACCGTCGATGAGATCAGATACTTAATTAATGTCAAGAGTTGGGGGGATAATCCATCGTTCACTTTTTTGGAAGCGGTCAGGAACTGCCAAGTGGTGGCAGGTGCATGGATTAAATCGAGCTACTTCAAAACTGAGTGATTCTACGTAAGCTTCTCATCTGGGTTTGCTAGGCAATGGTTGGTCAGACGTAAGTACTTTAACTTTTTCGTCAATTAACAAGGTCATATAAATCAATGCTGAATCCATTACTATATTTCTTTCACAGCTTTTATTCCATAGCCCGAAGGAGTACGTTCAAAGAGATAGTGTAGACACTTTAGGCGGTGCCGGCTGAACTATGGGAAATCGATGAAGTCCTTACTGATGATTACCTGATTGTCGTTGGGCTTATAGAAGACATCAGAGTATAGGGCTGACAGGGGTTCCTAGAACGACCCTAGTAACATAAAGTGGAAGGCGGACTCCCATCGTGCCCTCAGTCGAGGGAGCCTAAAGTGTGCCCGACATAACAATTAGCAAAGTTGGCGATGATGAGGGTACATCAGCAAGACCCGAGCCCGCGGTCATGCCTCCGCTGGGTCCACGGCCATTAGATTCAAAAAGAAAGGGCAAAGCTCTTGTCCACAAAGCTAAGAGGCAGAAGACTATTGGAGCAACTCAGCTAGTCGCAACTTCCATAGGTCCAGAGACCTCTTTCCCGCGGATGGAAAGCTTATTGAAGGGGTTATCAGACATTCCTATCCTGAATGATATATTGCCATTTTCTGATCTCGGGTTAAAGGGGCTTCACTCCCCATCAAGAACGGGTGTAGGCCTACCTTCAATAAATATTTGGGAGACAACTCCAATAAGCAAGGCTACTACAACCGGTCAGTTGGGGTTTTGCACATGCATAGGCACCACACGACATTTCATCGCACGTTTCTTAATTTCTGGCAATAACTGATTCTGCTCCTTTTTCCATTTTACAGATATGATGGTGTAACAAGGCTCCATGCTCAATAAACTTCTTTCTTCGCGAAATTCATCCGGATCACACTCTGAATCACATCGTTGAAAAGCGAAAGAGGCTATGGTTGTGGTTATCATTCTAGCCAAGAGTGAGAGCACCACGATAGAGAAAAGTGTGAGAAATGCGGATTACGGATCTTAAGGCTAGAATTAACACTAGAGGGGGGTGAATAGTGTTTTAAGGAATTACTAATTCTTTTTGAGTTTATATTACTTTGAACACAAATGTATGCAATATTCAGACACAGATATGATCACAGAATCAAACACAGATGCAGTTATAAAGTAAAAGCAGTAAAGGAAAGAACACACCGAATTTTATACTGGTTCAGAGTTACCCTACATCCAGTCCCGCAACACAAGTATGGATTTCCTTTTAGAATCAATTCTTACAATTACACCCTCGATTTCAAGGCCACGAGGTACACCACTCTAGATTCACTATCCTCTGGTTAGAGATACTTGATTTTACGGGCAACAAGTTCACCCGATTGATTTTCCAGGCTACAATCACACCTTTTCTCGCTCGATTGATTACAAAGAAGTCTATAACTCTGAATAGCACTGGGAACTTGTTGAGATAGTGATAGAGAATCAAACTACAGATGATCTAGTTAGATTCAATGGTGATTTCGGCAGAGTTATGGTAAAAATGTATATAAATAAATGTGGAAGAAGAAGAGGAGTGAAATCAAAGAACATATTAATATAAATTCGTTTAAAACAGCCCCTACTTATAGTAGAACAACAGCCATGTCCATTCGTGAAAGGATATGATGAATAGACACTTCCTTTGAAATTTAAACTTTTGAAATAAAATGTTACCTTGTCGACAAGGGTTCCTTGGGGTTCTCGACGAGCCTAAGTTATTTTTGGTAATTTGTTTTTCTTTGAAAATAACTTCTATCTTGTATTAAAACTATTTTAAACTTTATAAATATACTTAACTATAGTTAAAATACATAAATAAGTATTGAGAATAATATTTTGGTATATATAAAATTTTACTATAATTTTATATTTAAATCTAAGTACAAATATTAAAAGTTAAATATATTATAATTAAAAGATAGTTTAAAACCAAGGATAATTTGATATTGAAAATAAAGATTATTTTGAGGCTAAAAATATTTTAAAACCAGTAAGGATGTTTTTGATTTTTAAAAAAAGAAGATTTTGGAATCATTTTGAAAACAAGATATAATTTTGTAAAACATTTAATAAAAGTTATTGGATACAAAACAATGTTCCAATAGATTTTTCGTAGGTTCCATCCTACTTAGGATTCCATCCCTTTAACGGGCTCGAAGTGGATTCCATTCCACGAATAAAATGGATTTTAAGGTGTTAGTGCTTTTCAAGGAGTTTTAACAAAATTCCTAACTAAATTACTTATATTGAAATCTTGAACTCTTGATAATCTTGATACTCATGAGTCTTCAATCTTGATATCTTCGATCTTGAGTTTATCAATTCTTGAATCTCTATACTATACAGTCTTCATTCTCGGTACCTGCGTAGTTATATCCTGCATATACATATATATCTAAACTATAATGTTAGTATTTATATTTTATAATCTTATTCTAAGGTTGTTGTCATCAAAAAAAACTTCTCAGGGACTAACAATCTCCCCCTTTTTGATGATGACAACCTTTGTTTATAAAATATTACTTCTATCCTAATAACTCCCCCTAAAACTAATATCTCCCCCTTAATCTATGCCCAACTAACATATTTTATACTTCTCCCCCTTTGTCATCAACAAAAAAACCAACTCCAAACTATATAACTCCCCCTTATTCTTGTACTAAAGTACATGCATTAATAAAATATACAATGGAGTATATAATAGGTAGATTAAGAGATAATTATACTGATAGACATGATAACTAGTCAAAGATCATATAAATATCAATGTGTATTTATACATATTATGTTTTGCACACAAATTATCAATCCACACCAAACCAAACCAAACCAAATCAATCCAAGCAATCGATTCAAATCAAACAAAGCAATCAAATTAAATCAAACATTACAAGGAACTTCCACCCATCCTTCTTCTTCAAATAAAGGGTCTACTTTAATCGCATCCTAATTTTCATTTTCATTGGTGAAAGAGACTAGAGGATGTGCTTCATTATCATTTTTATGCAGAGAGGAAATCATCCGTCGTATCGTATCGAAATGCTTTTCTTGCTCCTTGATCATATGCATTTGACTCAACTCTAAGTGTCGCTGATTACGAAGAATGAAAAAAAGAATATTTTTAAAAGAATTAAGGGTTTCTTTAAGATTCTCGGTCAAACAATGAATTGAATCGCCCATATTTGAGCTTGTGAGAAGAAATATAGATGAAGTAGATATGAAATGATTTTAAGTGATGAATTCTGGAAGAAATATGTATTTATAGATGTAGAAATTCGTTTGAAATGAATAGACACATGGTAGTTATTCAAATTTCAAATTTAGAATTAAAAGTCTTTTCTGACCAGTATTTGTCGACAGGGTCTCTAGGGGTTGTCGACAGGGGTCAGTTAATTTTGACGACTCATTTTGATTTTGTGAATAATTGTGTGTATATATATATTTATATAATATACTAACATTTATTCTGGAGATAGGATAAGCTAGATAACAGAAAAGTAATTCAATTTCATTTCGTAATAGAATGATATAATGACTAAACATTAAGGACTACACGAACATTCAAATCAAAACAAACTAAAACCAATACAACATGACATGCAAAGGTAGAACTAGTTAAAGAATGACGAATTGCTAACTTTGGAGATAAATTTGTTCATCTTGGATGACATTTTATCCAATTTCTTATTAATGGACCGTTTAAGATTCTGTTGATTCTCAACAATGGTCTTTTGATTTTTGAGTAAGGTTTTGTTTGTTGGATTAAAGGGATAGTCAATACTTTCCAAGGATGTTTCACCGTCTTCTTCTTCTATTTCCATTTCATCCCCTTCTTCTTCTTCCTCCTCTTCCATCTCCTCATGAGTCAAACGCTCTTTCTTTTCGGTAAGAGTCTCATATGGTTAAAAACATATGGAATTTTCATAAGAGAAATGTTTGAGTGATTAAAAACTTTTCTTGAAACAAATTCTTCTCCTTTGAAATCTGCTCCAAAATAATTAAAAATCCGAGTGATATAGATTCCATGATACAAAATGTTTTCACCCATTTCAAAATTTTTGGGACAAAGTTCATCCAAAATAACTTGCGTCCAATTAATATCATAATTTCCAAAAATAGCAAAAAGTGTTTTGCAATCTATTAAAGTTGGATTGTTAAAACCCCGATCTTGGGGTCAAAGTATGTTGTAAAAGAAGTTTAACAATTCTAGTTTTTGGTCAAAAGTTTCAATTTATGAATTCAAAGTTATCATCTCCTTCGAAAATGTGATGAAATGTCTCACGATCATTTTCATCGAATACTAGAAATATTCATTCCCGTGCTCTTGCAATTGAGAATGGTACCCAAAACATCACAATTTAAGATGATTCTAGTGCCTTTGAAACTACTCCAAATTTCATTATTATTTCCATTATAAAATCCACGGTGGAGATTTGCGTAGAAAATTTTAACAAGATTTGGATAACAAACAAAGTCATTTTTTGAAGCATCAACAAGACTAAGAACTTGGTTGTTTGCAAAAAGAGAATCGATTTCATAAGTAGAGAAATCTTGAAATAAAGCAAACTTTCCGGAATGGATTTTTCCATAGGTAACATAGTTGATATATGCTTTTATAGCCTCCGGATTATTGAAAAGTTTCTCTTTTATATTTCTGCAAAGTCTCATTATGGAAGTGTTGCTTGAAGAAGCAATTAGAGTAGAGAGTAGAGAGCATGATATTTTGAAATAAGAGTTTGAATTTGAAAATGAAAGTGAAAAGTTGTGATAAGAGATAGTAAATAAATAGGTTCTCAAGGGATAGGTTCTCTGGTCAAAAGGTGACTTTTCAAAAACTTGAATAAAGTGAAAAGATGGAGGGAAATTCAACATTTGAATTCAAATTTGAATTTCAAATTTATGTACCCTTGTCGACAACGTGGAGGGGCCCTTGTTGACAGGTGTCTCTGAATTTTCATGATCTATTTCTCTTAAGTATTCTAATATATATACATATACATATATTATTTTTAATGTCTATATATATCTGGAATATTACTAGAATTATAGTATATTCCATAAAATATTATGATACTATTTAAATAAAAATAATAGTAAAATAATAGTAAAAAATAATAAAAATAAAAAATTTAAAATTCAAACGACACACTAATTCAAAATCAACCAATCAAACACCCAATCCTAAGCATGCAATTTCAACCAATGAATTGTAAATGTGTACCTTTTCCTGAGTCCGTTTCTCCGAATTCGTTTGTAACGATCCTGATTTTAATTAAATTTAAATTGATAATTAAAATATTGGAATAAAATTGAAGATTAATTTGAATTTTTCAAATTAAATTGGATATTTGTTTATTTGGATATTGATTTGTAAATTTAATTGGGGTTTTGAACTTGTACATTTAAAATCTTATAAATAAAAAAGTAACATCCTAAAAATTTATCAATTAAAATTAATAATATATTTTAAACTTTTGAAATTTAATTTGAAAATATATTGGAAAATCTCAAATAAATAAAATGAGTGATAAATCATATAGGAATAAATTCCAAATTATTTTGAGTTTAAATCTTGAAATAAAAGATATTTTAAAAGAATCATTTGAATTCAATATATATATATATATAATGTATAAGTATGTGTATGAATATAATAAATGGGCATAAATGTTTATATTTCAAAGTTGGATTGAAATTTGAGTTTAAATTTAAGATAATTTTTTTTAAATAAGTGGCATTTAAATAATGTATATAATGTATATACATTGAGGAATAATGTATATAATGAAATATTGGTTAAATTCTTTTAACATTGTATATGTATATACACACATACAAATGGATAAAGAGGTGTGTTCATTTATTAAATAAATATGATATAAATTTTTTATAAACATTCTTTTGTCTTTGAAAATTTTAAATGTTAAACATATACATATGTAAGTGTGAATTTGTACAAGTGTTTAGGCCTTATGATCACTTTCTTACAAATGGCATTCAACATCATTCCAAATAAAATAATAAAACTAAAAATTACAAGAAAACTTTAGAGCTCCCCCATATGCAATTATAATAACTTTTTAGCAAATCTGAAAAGTATACAACAACAAAGATTGATATCACAAACTACAACACCAAAGAAAATAGAAAGAAACCAGATCAAGGAAGAAATGGAAAAAAACTGAAAAAAAAAACAAATCTGAAAGTGTGCAAGTTCAAAGCTTCAACAAGCAATAGATTCAAGAGCAAAACAAAGATCATCACTGAAAAGAAAATAGAAACAAAGCATGGTTCAAAATTTAAAAACTTCAATCTTCAACTTGAGGCAAGTTTCAAATTCAAAGCTGCAGTTTTGGTCTTTGGAAATCAATGAAGGCAAGTAAATTACTTTCTTTAAAAATTTGAATTTGATGTTAGTAATCAGTAATAAAAACAAAGATTTAAGCAATCCTATCAATCAGTTACAGAAGGAAATTCAAGGCAAATGTAAATCTGAAGCCTGCAGCTTGGAAAATAAAACAAGTTTGAAGCTTTAAACAAATTCAAAACTGCAAGTAAATCGATTCTTTTGTTTGTTATTGATGAAGTAAACAAGTAAATACAACAGGAGATTGAGCAAAGTTTTGTATTTACAAACTTTTGCAGATCTAAGCTTCAAAAGAAAATTCCAGGCCCAAATTTTTTCTTTCCAGCCTCAAACACTTCTCTATCTCTGTTTTTCTCAAAATCCAGGTGAGCAACTTTCCCTTTGAAGCCTAATTCTGTTGATATATTGTGATGGTAAGATGATTGTTTGATTGAATGATGGTTGAATAGGTGCAGATATGTTGTGTATACATATAATGTTGAATGTGAACAAATATATTCATATCTATTCTTAGTTACAGAGTTCAGGAAAAGAAAGAAAGAAAAAAAATTAAAAGCTCAACATCTCAGCCTATAACCATCTATATACTTTGATGTTTAAATGAATCAAGCTAGAATTGGCCAGATCTTAATTCTAAAAATATTTTTTAAGTATTATAAGTAAAGGGGTTTACTGGAAAATATTAAAACACAGTAAAAATCGAAATTGTTCAAATTTTAGTTGATTGAAATCTGGGTTTTAATTACATAATCTTGCTCGTTTTCCTAAATCATGAATTTTAGAGGAAGAATCGAGATTTTTAGTATTGTATGGCTCGAGAAATTTGAAGTTGAACAGTAAATAGGAATTCGCCACTTCCTGGCGATCGGCAAAACCGGGTTGGTCGAAATTTATGGTGAAGGTAGCTAGAGTAATGGGGGTGATAGGAAAAATGATCAGAATTTTTTTTATCCACCATGGAAGCCAATTCAGAGCATTTAGAGTTTTAACCCTGTATTTGAAAATTGTACTCGCGAAGTTCTTTCCGTCATCGCCATAGAGTTTCTGATGATCGGACCGGGGGGTTAGTTTTGTCGTCATATGGTGGAGCCGTGGGCGTGGTGGCGATGCATCAGGAGGTCGAAAGTGATGGCGTGAGGAAGAAAACTGATGATGGGTTTTTGGGTTCAGGGGTGTTGGTGTGTTCGATTTCGAATGGCGGAAGAGAGGATGATGTTGGGTGATGTGTGTTGTCGAGGGGATCACCAGCGATGCATGGAAGGTTACGACAATGATCGCCGTTTCTCAGGTGTATTGTGCATGTGCACTGCCATAACGTTATATCTGGAACTTTATTTATTTGGGAAAGAAGATAGGTCTCGGGTTCGTGCTCATGTTACTCGCGAGATTGTCTCGAAGGAGTTGAAGATTTGATGAAGCCCGAAGTGAGGATCGGGAAAATCAGTGGTTGGCTCGAGCTTGTTAAAGTTGTTACCAAATTTCATGTTTTCAGTTCTATAACACAAATATGTTTTCAGTTTTATAATATAATAGTTTTTTTACAAAGTAAATTTTACTTACACAAAGTTCCAAAGTATATTTAAACTAAATAAGTTTCCAAAGAAAAATAAATAAATCAAGTTTCAAAATTTAAACCAATTTAAAAACAAGACTTCAAGATTAAAAAAAATTAAAATAGGCAAAGTTTTTAAGGTAGTTGTATTTAACCATATTTTCAAATAAATCTTAAAGAATTGAGGACTTAATTAATTAAAGGAGGATTGATGGAGATTAATTAATAAACCAAATCAAGAGTTAACCTATTTTATGTGGTTAATCAATTAATTTATTAATGTTATTAATAAAAGTAATTAAGGGTAACTAATTCTTAAGAAATTTTTTTAATTATGAGTAATTAATTAATGGTTAAAGTTGATTTATCAATGGATTAAAGAAAAATTTAATTAAATGATAATTAATGTGATTGATTAAATGAGGTAATTAATCTAGGAAATATTAATTAATTTAAAAGTTAATCAATTAATAAAAGTGATTAGGGATGATCACTTAGGGTAATTAAATTTAGAAAAATTAATTAAATGGTAATCAATTAAAGGGTTAATTAATTAATGTAATTAATTAAGAATGGTTAATTAAAGAATAATTTATTTATAAATAAAGGGTTAGTTACTTTAATGTAGTTAAAAGTTAAATTAAGGGTAATTAATTGCTTAAAGATGATTACTTAATTAAAAGTAACTAATTAATGATTAAAAGTGGATTAATCAAGAAATTTACATGGATTTAAGATTGGGGATAGTCACTTATCGTAATGAATTAAAGGTGACTTAAATAAATAAAGGCTAACTATTAAATTAAAAGTTGATGAATTATAATTAAAGGTTAATTAAATTATATTTAATGGTTAATTAATGAATGATTAAAGGGTAGTTAATCAAGTGATTTGTAATTCATTAATAAAGGTTAGTGACTAATCTAATTTAAGTCAATCAGATGATTAATTGACCTTACTTATGGATGTTTGGATTCTATTGGATGATTGAATTGTTTGATATCCCTAATTGTGATGCTCTTGTTTTGATTTGAGCTATGTTACTGTAATTTATTATCTGTGATATATATATATATATCTGTGACCTGTGAATAAAGGATAAGCGTTACAATTGGTTTGTACCGCTTATCAAATATAAACGTTATAGTTTATACCGCTTATTAAATGTATTGCTGTATTTGAATCTGTGCTGATTGATTATGGGGCACTTTTATTGTGTAAAACCCCTGGACCACCCTTATACACACAAAAATATGGATTGCACGTGGAAATGGGTTAAGTCACAGATTTTTGAAATTGTTTTTAAACATAATTTTTGAATTCAAATAGTTTTGGAAATGGATTGGGTTTAAAATAAGAAGCTTTTGAAAAGGAATTTCAAAGGTAAAAGTTATTTTTGAATAACCTGATTTATTTTTAAAATTTGATTTAAATTTGAATCCCAAATTTGTGACTAAATCCTATTTATGATTTTAAAAGGATCATACAAGTTATATGGATTTTAAACCATTTTAAAGGTGTTGTTTGGGAACTTGAATTTAACCCAAAGATTTTAACTTGTATAAATGAAATCGGATTTTTTCGGAACGAAAACTATTTGTTTTCAAATAATAAAAGCTTTTACATAAGAAATGAACTTCCAACTTGTGTTAAAAGGGTTTCAAGTCTAAAATGAAATGGTTTTCCTCGTTATGAATAAATCATTGGAAACGGGTTTGAAAGCTATAAATTAAATCTTTAATTTAAAGATTTAAACGAGTTAATCCAAATAGAAATGGGAATTGTTTTGAAATCTGTAAATGGATCTTTGTGAAACTAGGTGAACTTTGTGAAACGAATCTTTTTGTTAAAAGATTAAAATGGTAATTTGTTTAACCATTTGAAAGAAAAGCTTTAGATATTTATATAACTTGTCACTTAACTGAAATCCCATGTCCATATGTTTTTAATATGGCACTCATTATTCGGTTTAGCCGGGAGAGGACCTTGTGTCATATAACTCATTCCGAATAGTGATACGACGTTATGGATTGCATTTGAAGACCGGGAGTCTTCAAGAATGATAGGATAACCTATCGATTGACTCTGCACTGAGTTGCTCCAGTATAGAGTTCTCCATATGTCATGGGAAGTCCGATCGAAATTATGGATACCGGATTTGCAAGGGCTTCTTCGGAAGTGCCTTCGGTTCTGTTCGAACCCAGGACAGACTTGTATGGTTGTATGTCTGACACTACACTTTGAGATATTAAACTGATCTCTATCAAATACATTTCTTCTTGGCAGTGGAGAATTTATTCTCTTAGCTTAACACCCTTCTCGGAGACGTACGAGCTCAGAGGTTAGGTAGTTAATATGTATCAGTGATATACTCCCAATTTGGTAGTGTGGCATGCTGAGTGCTGCTGTGTATCATTTGTTGATCAAAGTATGGCTTTTGTATAAAGCGTAGCTTTGTGGACGAGACTGCATCAGGACCTCATACCCCGGAAATGGTCAAAACAGGAAAGATGCGGCAAGGTTACGAAGGTCGTGCCCTTTAGGGTGTGTCATTCCCTTCTGGAAAAGGGTGGTATCATGGTATGGAGCCCAGATGCTTACTCATGTGGATACTGCAGATCTATTACTTTGTGATTGCTTTGTGGTTTAGAGGCGCCTCAAATAAAGGTCCCAAAGGACCGGGGGATGGCATGCTCGAGTAGTAGTTACCTAGTTACAGAGGTAACCCGACCTTGTGTTGGCAGAGATCCGGTTAGGTTCTCGGGACGTCCCGCCAGAGGCGATCCCATGGACAGTAGGAAGTTTCTTAGCCTGACCATTTGTTGGAAATCCAAATAAAATAATACGCGCCTTGTACGGTTTTAGTTGTATAACCTGCCATGGAATGTGGCGGTAACCTGCTATTGAACATGGTAGCTATAGTAGGCATACAATACTGGTCGTATGCTGGCTAGGATTTATATTATATCTTCGAAATGGTTTTCCACACCTTGCACTTATAATAATAATATCAAAGAAATTTTCTCATATCAAGCATATTTGACTATCATAAGGAGAAATCTCCTTCAATTCTGCGTTTGCATTGTGTATGTGGCGGGAGGCCTTATGGTAGTTTCATTTTCCAAAAAGCATTGCGGATTTATGTTAAATTCTCTTGTTGTCTGTTTTAAAGATAAAAACTATTTTTTGTTTGCTCATACCAGTCCCATGACTGACCTGGAGTTTATTGTTCCTTTCTTAAACTCTATGTGCCCACAATTTTCCCACACGGGCAGTCTAGAGTTGGGGTTTTCAGATAGTCAGGTTTAGTAGATTATCTGGAGCTAGTTCCTTTTTTGGATCACGACTGTACTTGCTTATCTTCGTGTATCGTTATTGGGAGTTCGAGCTATTTCTGGATTGGTGCTTTGGAGATGGAGATCTACCGATGCTGGAGTTCTCTCTTGAAGACCATATTGGAGATATTGTTCCGCTGCTGTTGCTATCTTTTCCTTTCCGCTGCTATTGTCTTTTATCATATCTCTGATGTATATTCATTTTATCATCTGTTGTATCATATTGTATCAGATATTGTATCATTGTTGTATATCAAATGTTTTATTCATTTCTTCCGCTGTGTTGTACTTAATGTGTTATAAGCTCTGGCGAACCAGATTCGATGTTTGGATCTACAGCATTTGAATACGAGTGTCGTATTCGGTGTCGATTTTCGAAGGTCGAGTCAGGGTCATTTCATCGTCGGAGTCATGAACTGCCATGAAACACATATTTGAATTATCTGTCTTCTGATCATCATCGCTTGAGGACGAGTCCGAGTCATCTAGAGTACACGTTTTCGTTTCTTTGCGGAATCATTGTTTATAGGAAGATTTTGCTTATCTGGATGCAGACAGTATCTTTTGATATGGCCTGGTTCGTCACAGTTAAAACATTTTATATAGTTTGGCACTACATTCAGGTTACCAGAGTTCTTATAGTTGTTTCTCTTTAGATTATTCATCCTTTTGTATTTCAGGAATTTCCGAAAGTTCTTGGTCATAAAGGCTCTCTCTTTATCATTATCGCTGTTTGAGTCTGATCCATCGGTCAATGCATTGAATGCAATTGATTTCTTTTCAGATGCTTTGCTTTCTCTTCTCCCAATCATGTGGACGTCAAACGATATTAGATTTCCAATTAATTCTTCTATCTTTAAGGTACTGATGTCATTTTCCTCTTCGATCGCAAGTGTCGTTTGATCCCATTCTAGAGTAAGAGAATTTAAGATTTTTCTGAGTTGATCTTCTTTCGAAAATTCCTTTCACAAGGATATTAGAGAATGCACAATATTCTGAAATCTACTATGCATATCTGGACTAGACTCAATAGAATTAATTTTAAATAATTGAAACTGATTTGTGAGCATGGAAATTTTGGTCTGTTTAACTTTGCTTGTTCCTTCGTGAGTAACTTGCAAAGTTTTCCAGATTCCATATATAGACTTACAAACTGACACCCTATTAAATTCACTCCTATCAAGTGAACAAAACAGAATATTCATAGCTTTAGAGTTGTTTTGTGAAACGGTCTTTTGCTCAGCAGTCCACTGTGCAAAATCAGTTGTGGGTTCAAAATATTCAGTCTGTGTGATATTCCAAGTGTCTAGTCCTACAGATTGTAAATATATTTTCATCCTACATGCCCAATATGCATAGTTGCTGCCATTAAAAAGTGATGGTCTAATAGTAGACTGACCTTCTACAAATGAACTAGTGACAGGGGTAATAGAACCAGTGTTGGTAGAAGTAACAGTACCAGTGTAGCCATTTTGAAAATTTTCAAAATTCAGATTATGAAACTTTGAAAACCATTCTCCGATACTAAATGTGAGAAATGCGGATTACGAATCTTAAGGCTAGAATTAACACTAGAGGGGGTGAATAGTGTTTTAAGGAATTACTAATTCTTTTTGAGTTTATATTAATTTGAACACAAATGTATGCAATATTCAGACACAGATATGATCACAGAATCAAACACGGATGCAGATATAAAGTAAAAGCAATAAAGAAAAGAACATACCAATTTTATACTGGTTCAGAGTTACCCTACATTCAGTCTCGCAACACAAGTACGGATTTTCTTTCAAAATTAATTCTTAAAATTACACCCTCGATTTCAAGGCCACGAGGTACACCACTCCAGATTCACAATCCTCTGGGTAGAGATACTTGATTTTACGGGCAGCAAGTTCACCCGATTGATTTTCCAGGCTACAATCACACCTTTTCTCGCTCGATTGATTTTCCAGGCTGCACTCACACTTAATCTCGCTCTATTGATTATAAAGAAGTCTATAACTCTGAATAGCACTGGGATCTTGTTGAGATAGTGATAGAGAATCAAACCAGAGATGATCTAGTTAGATTCAATGGTGATTTCAGCAGAGTAATGGTAAAAATGTATATAAATAAATGTGGAAGAAGAAGAGGAGTGAAATCAGAGAATATATTAATATAAATTCATTTAAAACAGCTCCTATTTATAGAAGAACAACAGCCATGTCCATTCGTGAAAGGATATGACGAATAGACTCTTCCTTTGAAATTCAAACTTCTGAAATAAACTGTCACCTTGTCGATAAGGGTTCCTTAGGGTTGTCAACAAGCCTAAGTTATTTTGGGTAATTTGTTTTTCTTTGAAAATAACTTCTATCTTGTATTAAGACTATTTTAAACTTTATAAATGTACTTAGCTATAGTTAAAATACATAAATAAGTATAGAGAATAATATTTCGGTATATATAAAATTTTACTATAATTTTATATTTAAATCTAAGTACAAATATTAAAAGTTAAATATATTATAATTAAAAGATAGTTTAAAACCAAGGATAATTTGATATTGAAAATAAAGATTATTTTAAGGCTAAACATATTTTAAAACCAGGATGAATATTTTTTATTTTTTAAAAAAGAAGATTTTTAAATCATTTTGAAAACAAGATATAATTTTGTAAAACATTTGAATAAAAGTTAGTGGATACAAAACAATGTTCCACTAGATTTTCGTAGGTTCCATCCTACTTAGGGTTCCATCCCTTTAACGGGATCGAAGTGAATTCCATTCCACAAATAAAATGGATTTTAAGATGTCAGTGCTTTTATAGGAGTTTTAACAAAATTCCTAACTAAATTACTTATATTGAAATCTTGAACTCTTGATAATCTTGATACTCATGAGTCTTCAATCTTGATATCTTCGATCTTGAGTTTATCAATTCTTAAATCTCTATACTGTACAGTCTTCATTCTTGGTACCTGCATAGTAATATCCTGCATATACATCTATATCTAAACTATAATATTTGTATTTATATTTTATAATCTTATTCTAAGGTGGTTGTCATCAAAACAACTTCTCAAGGATTAACAAAAATGAAGTATCATATTAAAGCAGGCGTTATTCTAAGTCGCGATCTCCACTAACAAAAGCACCTTCAAAACCATCTAGCTTCGGCAGGCCTTCTTCATAATCTTCACATAAAGTAGTGTCGTCTCATGCCCCAAAAACCGGCGGTCAGCACCGTAGAACTAAATCAGAAACTCCTATAGTCATGGAACAAACTGCCATAGAGTCTACGGGGGAGGGATCCATCCGCATCGATAAGCTGAAGAAAGATTTTCCGACTGTATGTTTCAATGGCTTCCACTTCCCTCCTAACTTGAAGAAAATTCTGAACAACATAGAAAAATTAGTACAGGACTACGTGCATGACGCGTACAGCCAGTATCGCGATTGGGTTAAGACGGTAGAATGGGTTTCGGTTGTGTCTTTTGAGCGGGCTAAAACAATTGAGAAGCTGGAGGGAGGTCTTTCACAAAATGGCAGAATAATAGTTGCGCTCACCAATGAGCTTGAATCTTTATGGAAAATAGAGATGGAGGCTGAGCAGAGAGCCGAGGAGGCCAGGAAGTCTATGGAGGAGATGAGGAGAATGCACATGGACTTGGTATAGGAAATGGGGCATCGCAACACGATTATTATGCAAGAAAAGGATGCCGCGCTGAAAGAAGTTAATGAGCTAAAGACAAAACTAGCTGAGGCCATCAAAGAAAAAGATGAGGCCAACAAAGTTGCCCAGCAAGCGTGTGAGTAGGCGATGAGACTTAGGGAAGAGAGGGATTCCATGAATCAAAGGGCCGAGGAAACCGACGCCAGGGTCGAAGGGAAATTAAAGCCTTTGAGGCAAAATGAAAAGCGAATTTGAAGATCTTTTGGTTACTTTTAATGCAAATGTCCTGAAAAACTACAACTTGAACTGGCTCGATGAGAACCATCCCTTTCAATTATGCAAGGCCTAGAACCGCTTGATTAAGGACGAAAAGGTGATTTGCAATGTTGCAACCGTCGATGAGTTTGAATTAGAAACTCAAGTGCTAATCGAAGATGAGCCTAAAGTCCTTCATGACATAATCATCACGCTTCAGAAGGAGAAACTGGCTGCTGAATACTCAAAAGCCGGGGAAGGATCAGGGGGTGAACACCATATCATCGCTTCTGAAATGCCCACAGTGTCTCAAACTGTGCCCACATCTTCTATAGACCCTCCAATTGTCCTAGAGTGTAACCTCGACATGCCACATCTCTCTTCGAAAGATATTACTAATATATTTTCCTATCTTCATTCAATCTTAGATTCTGCACCGACCGACCCTCCTACAACTCAAAAAGTCCACCATAAGCAAGAGGCATTAACCACGAAGGCCACGACTGTGACAGCAACTTCTTCGGCTGGGGAGATACATGATAGCGGCTGTGTAATTGATGGCCAACTAATGGAAGCGCTCCTCAACGATCAAAGCGATCCGAGTATTGAAGTGCCCTTCAAAGTAGATGAAGATGTAGTAAACATGGGCTCCTCGGGTTCGATCGGCAGTATTCCGATGGGTAAGCATGCAGAGCAAGAGGATCAAAAAATGGAAGAAATCAAAGCCGAGATTGAGCAGGCCCATAGAGCCGGTGGAGGTATGGGGGGTCCGGGTTCGGTCCCGATCTTCATGGTTTCTCTGGGTGGCACCATAATTGAACTTGAGTACCTCATTCTTATGGTGTCGAGAGTGCCACCATTCCGTTGGTTCCGCACACAGAGGATACTTCAGTCCATGTGAGTTCTCAAGAGGAGACCGTGTGATTCCTCTGGTCGGAGACAAGCCAGCTGGAGCAGGCTGAAAAGGTAAGGGTTTAAAGAGAGGACCGGGCAGTAGCTCGAGCGGATCTACATCGAAGAAAGTTAAGAAGAGAAAGGAACTGAAGGCGTAGATTATCATTTTGACTTCCTCTTTTGTAGATGATTAGGATAAGCTTCTCTTTTTTTGTAAGCCATGTATAGATGCAAGCATGGCCCCTGCTTATAGGAATTCTTTGAATAAATTTTGTACTCACTTTTTAAAGAATAGTGTGAACAAAACTTCTTCTTTGCTTTTAGCATAACTCTGTAATCATTTGTCTAAGAACTTTAGCACTTGCATTTCCATTCAACATACTCATGGGGATTCAGTCTCTGAGTCCAAATTGAGTCTTGCCTTTAAGTCTTGAGGTCATAGCCTCGGGTCATAATCAAACGTTGAGTCGAGTCCCAACGTTGCACTATCTCGGCAAGCAGTTCGAATTTGAGTTATGGCCCCAGTTTTGGGGAGAATTTAAGTAGTTAGTCGGTAGTCGCCATTTTCCTTCATTAACTTTAATTTAACTTAGTCGGAACAAAGTTAAAGTGACACGAGTTTGAGCGGTCGGATCACACTCGCTCACTTGCGAGTATTCACGTCCACGCTTTGGGAATTAGACTTGTACACCGACGATCGATCATGCTTGCTCCTTGTTTTAGAATTACATCCACACTTCGAGGACATAAGTTATTTTACAGGCGGTCGGTCACACCCGTTTAATGTCTACACTCTAGTTCACACTTCAGGAATCTTGAGTCATTTGATAGAAGGTCAATCATATCTGCTTAAGTATTAGGATCTTATTCGTGCTCTGGGAATAAGGAGTTGATCAAGGTCGTGGATGGTCGGATCGCATCCTTCTTAATTCGTAAGCAAAGTCGTAGATGGATGGATCCATCTTTTTCAAGCTTAGGACGAAGCGAGGTCGTGGATGGACGAATTCATCGTCCTCAAGCTTTTGGAAATATGCAAGGTCATGAATGGATGGATCCATCCTCCTTGAGCTTTTGGAAATAAGCGAAGTCGTGGATGGACAGATCTATCCTCCTCGAGCTTTTGGAAATAAGTGAGGTCGTGGATGGACAGATCCATCCTCCTCGAGCTTTTGGAAATATTCCATCCATCTTCCTCGAGCTTTTGGAAATATTCCATCCATCCTCATCGAGCTTTTGGAAATAAGCGAGGTCGTGGATGGACGGATCTATCCTCCTCGAGCTTAGATTTTGGAGTTTTGCACTTTCAGCTTGCACTCTGGGAGCTGGAGTTCATCGAAGGATCATCGTGTTTCAATCCATTTTTATTTTATCGTTGCTTGCCCTCGAGCGTGGTGTTTCACTTAGCGAGTGACCAGTCGGATCTCGATCCCTCTCTATTTGAATAAGTCCCACCAAAAGATGGAACTTAGCTCTTCGTACATCGTGACGGTCGCACGATGCACTTCAAGAATCGCTAGTTTGGCTTGATGAGTCTGCGCTTTATTGCTGAAATAAGAAATCATGACAAAATTAATTGCCTTATTACAAATACAAATTCTTGAATTTCATAAATAAACTTGAAAAAGGAAAGCAGACTTAATGAATGAAAGCCAGTTATATGTAATAGCGACGGAGACTTTCGTTATTCCATTCTCTCAGTAGAGTGAGACCATCGACAGTTGATAGCTTGAATGTGCCGTCTCCAAGCCTCCACTCGATAACATACGGTCCTTCTCATATCGGTTTCATGTGCGAAGGAACCGGATAGATCAGCTTAAGTATGAGATTGCCAACTTCGAAGGTTTTAGATTGAACCTTGACATTGTATAATAAGGCGACTCGGCTGCGATGTGCGGCTGCCCTCAGATCGGCCTCTTCATGCTTCTCATCCAGTAAATCTAGAGGTTCTGCAAGTAGGATGGCATTCGTCTTTGGATCATAATAAGTCACACGGTGAGAAGGTAATTCTAGCTCGATTGAAATAACGGCTTCGGATCCATAAGAATGTGCAAATGGAGTATGGTCGGTCGTGGACTTTTGGGTAGTTTGATGTGCCCATAAGGCCATGGGAAGTTCATCGACCCACTTACTTTCAACCTTCTCTAGTCGTTTCTTCAAAATGGACTTGATGATTTTGTTGATAGCTTCAACTTGTCCATTAGCTTGACGGTGAGCTACTGCCTTGAATTTCTTCTGAATGCGATAGCATTGGTAGAAATTCTTAAACTCGACACTATCGAATTGGACCCATTGTCTGTTACAATTATCTGTGGGAGGCCAAAGTGACAGATGATGTTGCGCACAACAAAGTTGATTACTTTTTTTATTTTGATAGTGGAAAGGGGCTCAGCTGCCGCCCATTTAGTAAAGTTGTCAACCACAATGATGGCGTACTTCGCACCATCCTTAGCTAGAGGCAAGGACCCTATTATATCGATACCACATGTGGCAAACGACCATGGACTGACCATTTGGGTAATCTTGGTTAGTGGGGCTCCTAGAATTTTGGCATGCTTCTGGCACCTATCACATCTTTTAGCATAATCTGATGCGTCCCGATTTGTGATTGGCTAGTAATACCCGCATCTGAGCATCTTCTTTGCAAGGGATTTGCCCCCCAGTGTGATCGCCACACTCTCCTTCGAGCACTTCCTGCAATACTTTCTTGATTTTATTGTGAGCGATACACTGGAGCAAAGAAACTGAAAATACCCTTCCGTACAAGATTTCATCTTGAATAACAAACCGTGAAGTCTTTCGGATAATCTGTCTCTTCTCACTCCCGGGCTTGGGTAACGTTCCGTGTTTAAGATAATCTCTGATTGGAGTCATCCATGATTCTCTTTCGAGAACCGATTCATGAAACTAGTCTATCTCTACTTGATCAATACTTGGAGCAGTAAATGTCTCCACGGGGACGAGTCCCATCCGTTGTGCTTGCCAATGCTGGCCAGTTTTGCTAAAGAATCGGCCTTCTAATTTTGCTCTCGGGATATACAGCGGAAAGTATAATAGTCAAACTGGTTCGACACTTCCTTGACTCGCATAAACTAGGAGGCCAACCTTTGATCTCTGGCTTGATACTCTCCTTGAACCTGGCACAACACCAGTTGTGAATCGCAGTAAATTTCAACAATGACGACTCCCAAATCCTTGGCAAGCCTTAGTCCAGCAAGTAGGGCTTCATATTCAGCTTCATAGCTAGTTGCACAGAAGTCAAATTTCAAAGCATAGCATACATATTGCCCTTCTGGTGTTTCAAGCACCACTCTAGTGCCTGAGCACCGGTCATTTGATGTGCCATCGGTGTACAACTTCCATATATAGTTAAGAGGTCCACTGGTTTTGGGCAAGTCCTTCGGTATGGTGAACTTGGCTATGAAATCTGCCAGAACTTGTCTTTGAATAGATCGCCTTGGGGTATAAGTGATGTCGAACTGACTCAGCTTGATATTCCACTTAAGCAACCTACTAGACGTCTCCGGTCGTGTCAGGATCTGTTGTAATGGCTGGTCGGTGTAAACAGTGAAAAGATGGGCCTGGAAAAATGGGCGGAGCTTTCTAGAGGCTACAAAAAGACAATAAGCTAGCTTCTCTATCTTTTGGTAGTTTCTTTCTGCCCCCATCAATCTTATGCTGACATAATAGACAGGTTATTGGATCTGATCCTCAATGGTTGCGCTTGCCGAAACCTTCAGATAGACATACGACTTTTCATAATCAACCGGCTTCAACAAGATGGGGGTGTTGCAAGATGTTGTACTAGTTCCCGGAATGTGCCCTTGCACTCCTCTATCCATTCGAAATTCCGCTTTCCTTTTCTGATCAGATCAAAGAAAGGAATGCACTTGTCCATGGATCGAGAAATGAATCTGCTCAAAGCTGCCACCATCCCTTTAAGACTTTTCACCTGCTTTATGGTTCTAGGAGCTTTGAGATTTTGAATCACCTAGATATTCTTGGGCTTAGCTTCGATTCCTTTGGCATTGACAATAAACCCAAGGAACTTTCCAAATGCAACTCCAAAATGACACTTGAATGGATATAGCATCATTCTGTACTGTCGAAGTATGTTGAACATTGTCTCTAAATCATTGATATGGTTGTTGGATAGTCGCGATTTCATGACATGTCGTCTATGTACACCTCCATAGTTTTTCCAGTCTAGTTTGCAAACATTCAGTTCACGAGCCTTTGATAAGTTGCTCCAATGTTTTTGAGTCCAAATGACATCACCTTGTAACAACAAAGTCCCAAATCAGTGATAAAGCTAGTTTTCTCCTGGTCAGGAAGGTGCATCAGGATTTGATTGAAGTCGGAGTATGTGTCCATGAAAGATAAGAGCTTATGTCTGGCTGTTGAATTTACTAGTTGATCGATTCTAGGAAGCGAGAAATTGTCTTTGGGGCAGGCTTTGTTCAGATTTGAATAGTCCACCCATGCCTGCCATTTTCCATTTAACATTCTGACAAGTACTGGATTCATCATCCACTTTGGGTATAAAGCATCACGAATAAACCCATTAGCCTTGAGTTTATCCACTTCTTCCTTCAAGGCGGCAGATCTCTATGGAACCATACCGTGCCTTTTTTGTTTCACACGAACGTGTCGCGAGTTGATATTTAATGCATGGCTCGCGATGTTGGTAAGATCCCACACATGTTTGAAAGTCCAGAAAACACATTGAGGTTCGCCCAGAGAAAATCTACCAGTTATTGTCTTATTTGGGGGCTGAGTTGAAATTCGACCTTTACCTTCCTGGAATCATCATCATTGTCGATCAGAACATCAATCGTCAACTCGACCGGGGAAGCCTGGTAATCTTTGACTTCCTCCTCATCATTATTGCCACCTGGATCAAGGTCCTTAAGGAACTTGTTGTGGCACCCGGGCCCAGGCCCAAGCGTTAATTGTCAATTTTTTGGAAGATAAACGCATAGAGAATCCTCTACGCCTTTTTCTTTCTCTTTTCGCTAGGCATCCTGCAGCTCTGCAACATAACAGGCACGCCCGGCCGCCTAATCACCATGTATCACTCCAACTCCATTATCAGTGGGAAATTTCAGGGTCAGACACCAAGAGGCAATCGCTGCCCTGAAATCTGCAAGGTCCGGTCAGCCTAAAAAAGCATTGTAAGGGGAATGTATGTCCAACATAATAAACTACAACATCTGGACTCTCCAGCGATCTCCAACACACAACTCAACAGGTAATTCCACCATCCTGGCTGATATGGTTGCACTTTTGTTAAAACCATCGTATACGTGACTGGCACGGTTTCAAATCTTTCGCTTCCATCATCATTTGGTCATAAGCACGTTTGAAAAGTATGTTCATAGAACTTCCGCTGTCAACTAAGATCCTCTTCATCCAAGTAAGACCTATCTGGGTAGAAATAACCAAGGGATCAATAGTGGAGGCCTCGAACTTGTCGGCATCTCAATTTCTGAAAATGATATCATCTGTCATCATCCTCTGTTGCTATGCCGAGGCACCTTCATCAGTACCACTATAACATTCGAAATCCATATGCCTAATCGAACTAGCATATGACTCCATTTCCTTCTAGCACCGATCAGCCGGATGAGGACCACCGCTCACAGTATTAATCGCTAACCTCCGACCAGTACATAAGGGTTCTTCAGGCCTAGCCAAGCCTTGATCGTGATTGGGATTAGATGGCCCCACTCCGCCACTCTATGGAGTCCGTAAAAATTACTCTAACTTTCTATCTCTAATCAATCTCTCGATGGTATCTTGCAAATGACGACATTTATTAGTGTTATGGCCATAGTAGTCGTGGAACCTACATAACTTCCTGGTCTGAATCTGTTTCTCAGATGATGGTTTGGGAGCTGGCTTTCTACCCGGTATTACAAGTCTAAAAATAAACATTTTCCAATGACATGTTTAAGGGAGTATATCGATCGAACGCAGAAGCCCTGGGTTTCCCACGACGTGGGTCCCTCTTCTTTTCTTGACCTTCATTACCCTTCTACTGACCTTGTTAATTCTGAATGTTCAGCTATACTTTACTAGAATTTTCATCGGTCTGCTTCACAGCGACCTTACTTTGGATACCTTCATCACTTGGCCCCACAACGACCTGGTTTGTAGATCTTCTAGCGGCTTCTCTCCTCAAAAACGAGGCTGCCTTTGCATAGAAACGATCCGAAGGAGCGATGGGTTTCCCAGCCAACCAATCACCAAATTCGAAAACAAGATTGATCCCTATCGTCAATGCCATCAGAATAGAGTTTTCATTGGGATTACTGACTTTGGCACAAGCAGCGTGGAAACCTCTCCAGATAATGCCTAAGAGTCCCTCCTAGAGCCTAAAAAACACTGGACAAGGTATTAACATCCTTCGGTGTAGTAGCATACGTATGAAACTGCTCAACAAACTTAGTAGCTAACTGGTCAAAACATGAAATGGACCAAGGCGGTAAACCGGTGAACCACATAGTCGTGATTTCTCCTAAGGAGATAAGGAAGCTTCTACACTTATCCGCATCGTCAGCTCGAGCGGTGTTCATTAGCCATTCATATTTCAAGATATGTTAGTTAGGGTCCGAATTTCCTTCGTACATCGGTAAGGTCGGCATCTTGTATCGACAGTGTGGCTTTGCATAGAGAATGTCATTAGTAACCGGGGTATGACTTCTAGAGATTCCCCAATCATCATTCGTGAGGTCTTGACTTTCTCTAATCATCTGGTGTATCATGGTTGGAATATCAGGCATCTGGATATTCGAGGCCAAGGCATGGTCGAGTTCCATGTTGTGTGGATAATCTGGTCGCTATCTACGATCCACTCCATGCCTCATTGGCTCCCGGTCTTCATGGAAGTGAGGATCCTGAGCATGAATGCGGGGACGAGGGGGGAGATCTGATTGGTTCTGGATATTGGCCTCCAAATCTATAGTAGCGGTTGTGTGATCGTGAATGGTGTGGTAAGGAAGTGTCCCTCCTCGAGAGGAGGGTCCAGCTTGATGCCCTATAGAAGGACCAATCCTGGTAGTCCAGAATTCACAACATGCGGATATCCGAAGGTCTCCATGTAGTTTCCATCTAATCGAAGGCGTGTAGATCTGTGATAGGATTTAGACGACGCCGAGCTTTCAAACACATAATAAGACGTTAATCAACTGGTTCACAAGCTCCGTGTTGGCACAGATCTATTGAGTGAGCTCTTGATGGCTTTGAGTGAGCTCTTAACGGCTTTGAGTGAGCTCATGCATGAGGGCCTGGAATTCCTCTCTAGTTACTAGACTGGGGAGATCTAGAGCTCCAGCTAATGTTTGTCTTGTAGTAGTCAACTGCGTGGGACTTTTCCTATCCCTTCCTTCTGGAGTAGCAGCATTAGGAGCAGTTCTAGTATTGCGCACCATGATGGATTTAGTTCTTCTTAGATCTAGAAAATTTTGAATAGGATAAAAGGAACCACTGGAAGATAGACCTGGATCTCCTCCTTAGATTTTAGCAATCCGATAACGGTAAGGGATCCACAGAGCAGGAGAAAAAGCAGAGTATTTCTCAGTGAAAGCACCAAAGTATTTATACCGAAATTCGGCACAACACTCATTGGATGTAACTGAAAAGATTAAAATAGAGAAATAAAATGAAAAATGAAGCTAATCTAACAATCATACCAAGAAAAGTAAGCAGTAATAGAAAAAAACAAAGAAATATACTAATTCGGTATTATAGCCTACATCCACTTTGAACAATTTGATGCTTATTGCTGATTCTCAACTGAGTTACAACAGTACAATAGCTAACACTCAAATTACAATGGAGTTTAAGCAGAGCGGCAGCATAAAAGTTCCAAAAGTCCTCTTTTTAGTTGGCGTGAAGGTGCTATTTATAGGCGTAGATTTGGAAATATCTGTCTCAAATCTCGAAATACCCTTTCTCATACGTAGGTGGGCCTACATGATCGATTTGGATTCGTTTAGGATCGATCCTGATGGATCCATATATGCTTCGTATAGATCAAGAAATGGTCCAATTGAGCTGCGATCGATCAAAAATGTTCCTGATATGATATGCAAGCTTCTATGAGAATTTCATGGTATTTGGACTTATGGTTTGAGAGATATGACCGATCCAAGATTGAGTTTGCTATGGAGGCTGAAGGCTTCATATCGATACATATCGCATCAATCATCTCGTGTCGATGACGTGGCCCTAGAGATCCACCTTTCATAAATTGAGACCATTTCCCTTGGGTTAACTGCGCCTTTCATATCCATCTGATGCCATGTTTTTTGTATCGATGCTCTATCTATGTTTTCATATCGATCTTTATCCCCTCTCTTTGCATCGATCGAGTAGCTAATTGATATAGAATATGCAGCTGTTAAACTATGATCGATCCAAGGAATGTTGATGTCCATCGATGCATGCTCGAACCTGATGGATACGAATGGTGGATGCCGAGTGATGGGGATATGTTCACTTCGTATCGATGATGATGGATACGAGACGATGGATGCCAATGGATGGAGTTGAGCTCACTTCATATCAATTTGGATGGATACGAAATGATGGATATAGTATGATGGATACGAAATGGACGAGCTTCACATGGATCTTGATCGTCCATAACTTGAGCATACGAACTTCGATTGACCTGAAATTTGGAATGTTGCCTTCCATGACTTTGCTTATCATACCATGCTAATTGTACCTCGATCGGAACTCGGACTAAGTTTGCCAGTATCCATCGTGGACCTATAGATAGCTGATCTTCGGGGAGAATTGTCTTTAATCTTTAGTCTCTAGTCGAGTCCTTGGTTTCACTGCCTTGCCAAAAAGTGGGATAACATATATATTTGTTATGGATTAAATATATATAATATCATTTCAAAGTTCTTTTTTGAAATAAATTTCCAAGTATTTGACCCTTAGGTTTCCAAAGTATATGATACGGTTTCTAAAAGTGTTTTGAATGACAGCCCGGGTGTTTAAAATTCTTAAGTTAATTCCAAAAATAAAAATTTAAATTTGGATGGTTGGGTATAACCTTGTAATGTGGTAGAGTGTTTTATAAGTTTTACCAATCCAAGGGAGTTATATTAAATGTTTTTCATAAATATTTTAATGAGAATAGAATTGATAATAGGGATAACCAGCTAAATAAGTACATAGAATGGACATAGATCATTCCCCTTTCCAAATAGTTTTGATCTAATATTCGAGTACAAGACTTTGAGGTGTTTTACACCGTATCAAATAAGGATTTATTTTCTCGATTTTTGACGGCGAGCACTTGATGAGGGTTCTTGATAAGCAACTAAGGTTTTCTATCATAGCTATAACTCTGTAAGGAAGGCAGAGGTTCCTGATAAGGAGCCTGATCAGGGTCCGCACTAGTAAATCAGGTGAACGATACTGGTTTGGAAGTGGATAATGTTTTGGAGTACTGATTGAATCAGATTATATATGAATGATCTATGATCATCATATGGTATTATGAATAGTATTGAGTCTTCTTGTGTTGGAATTTCAGGGAAGA
This sequence comes from Allium cepa, assembly GCA_030765085.1. Taxonomy (NCBI): domain Eukaryota; kingdom Viridiplantae; phylum Streptophyta; class Magnoliopsida; order Asparagales; family Amaryllidaceae; genus Allium; species Allium cepa. The sequence continues at coordinate 133,265,861 of CM060941.1, read as the reverse complement.
AATTCTTTTCAAGGGGGAAGATTGTAATTAATCGTATTCTGGGACTTCAAATTTGAATATTTAATTTATTTAAATATTCAGATTTGAATTAAAATATAGTAAAAATCTATGTTTCAAATTTAGATTTGATTTCTAGTGACGTATTTTTAATTTAATTTTTAGAATTTTTCCATAATTTTTAATTCGGAAAATAATCAATTTTTCGCTTTTTATGCCAAACGTTGGTACATTTGAAATTTCATAGAATAAGAAAACCGGCTTATTTTACTGATGTTTTGTAATCGTGTCATGTTGTTATACATGATTTTATTTTTATTTTATCATCAATAGTTCGTACGTAGATGGAATATTGGATATCATCGTACCCTCAGCATAAACTAAATATCTAGATACTTTTATCTTCCCTCTCTTTTCCTTGATTTTACCAGTTCCATCAGCACATCATGACCTAATCCTCACATCAGCCCCCTAGCCTTCCATCATCACCATCCCCTTAGCCTATCACCTCAAGCCACCTTACACCATCACTTCACCATAAATGCCTTACCCTTCACCACCAAGTCATCTCCACTTATAAATACAACACAACAGACATCAAGATACAGATAAAAACTTCTTCTACTTCTCATTTTATTTAAAGAGCATGAAAATAAAAAATTTCTTCTCTTCAAAAATCACTATGCTTCAATTTATTCACTTGTAGCTCAGCAGACAACACGGAAGTTGTTTGTAATCGAATCTACTTTCCTCTAAAAATAATTTCTGGGATTTTCATCGAGCATTCAGAGAGATATCTTTAAATTACAACAAGTGATCGGGAAGACGACTGTTTTTTACGATCACTGATTGACGAACCGTGGGCATGAATGGGTTCGTAGTGGCGATTGGGGATTTTTAGAGATGATCGCGTGATTTCTAGTAGCTTGGTTTGTTGTAGAAGAAGAGTTGGCTCAATTTCGTTCGAAAAATATTTTCCGTCGAACCGGTGGTCAAGGGGTCGATCGAGGGAGTCGGGGAGGAGCATAGGATCGAGGCGGAGTTCATGACCGTGGCCGATTTTTGATTTTGGCTTTTGTTTTTCATGGATAGCTAAAATTAGGGTTTAGTGTACATATTTTGAAGGGTTCGGTTGCATCGTCGCTGGCGAGAAAAGGTGGCATCGAGTTGGGTTATAGGGGGCATGGAGGTAGTGGTGGCTGTGGGCATTACGATGGTAGTGGTGGCGCATGTTCTAGTGGTGCAAGGCGGCGATGGGAGCCAGTTTAGATCACGTCGCTTTGGAAGCCTGGGCATGACATTGGGTTGATTTTGGCTCAGCATTGTTAAAGTAGAAGATGGTGGTGCGGTCGAGGAGAGGAGGTCTGGATGGTTGATCGATGGTGGGGGGCGCGTGTGCATGTGCAGGTATCCATGTGCATGATGGTTCTCTGTCAACTATGAATGAAAGAAAGGGGGAAGGAGGAGAAAGAGGGGGCGGTTTGGTCTTAGGTTAAGGATATTGGGATCGACCTGTTATCTATAGGTGAGAGCATAGACACACGCACACATATATATAAATAAAATCTTGTTTTAATTTTATATAGATTTACATGTTGACATTGGAAAATTCGTATATCGTCCATATGAAATCCGATTAACAAACGGATTTTTGCATTGTACGCGTATGGACGATTACAACAGTATAGTATAGCCATTTGATAGTTTTGGCCATGTATAAATTTATTACATATTTAAACGGACTAGATTTAAATCATGTTATTTTAAATAATAACGTCGTTTAAATTTATATACCATAGTTATTGATGTTTAATTGGCCGAATAAATTACTGTTGAGTGAAATTCGATCGAATATGTTAATTGGGCACCAATTAGCGGAATAAAACATCGTTTCGCTAATTAAATTAATTTTACATTTAATTAGCAGAGTAAATCCCCGTTCTGCTATTTTATAGATTTGGACATTCGGTTATATATCGTTAATTGATATCCCTCTTTGAATAAGGGATATTTTAACCGATGATGGTTAAGTGTTGGATTTATTTATATAGTCATGGATTATGTAAATATCTGTTATTAACTTGGGAACAATATGGAAACTTGTTTAAGTACCACGGTGATCGTTAAGCCTCCTTTAATTTTAAAAATTAAAAAGCTGGTATGGAAGTTATTTTATTCCCAGTAGTATAAAGGACGCATATCAGCATACATCTTGCTGCTTCCTAGATGAATAGTATACTTAGAACGGTGACAATCATCAAGAATGTCCCGCATAAGATTAGGATCACAAGGCACGACCAAACGGTTCTTCTTATGAAGACAACCATAAATATCGATGCTGAAATCCCTCATCTCAATATCATTGTGGGATTTATATTTACACTTCTGATAATAAGAGCAAAGTATCAGAATCTAATCACCGGGCCTCGATAATCCGATCTAAAAGAGTAAGAAGAGCTTCCATGCTATATAATAAAATAGGAGAGTCTGAAGTAGAAGCACGATTTTGAATATCACACATAGATAGAGTCTCTAAGGCTTTGCATTCTACAAGCATCATGGAAACAATAGTTGATGACTTTATGGTTTATTGTCAGCTTGTACTGTACGGAAAAGTGGGTTGTTACAAGATGACTAGAACCCATAACCACTCCGAAAACCTTTTATGTTCTATGGAGGAGATTCGTGATATATTGAGACGTTGGAATCCATATGTGATTCTGAGACCCGTTGAGGTATGGTTATTCGAGTGTCACTCCAAGATCTAATTGAGATATGGGAATCTATGTGTGATTCCGAGACCCGCTGGGGTATTGGAATCCATATGGGATTTTGTGATCTATTTAATGGCGGTGCGTAAGCTAGAATGCCGAACATAACATCATCAGCAGGAATGACTAAAACCAAAGATAGGAGGCATGGCCAGTAGGGTTGGCAAACCCATAGGTGTAGTCGGCTCCTCCTAGATGTCACTTATATTAGTAAATCATGCATGGGGTGATGCACTCGGTTTTAGCGAGACTAGCTATGTTTTTCCTATGGTACATCACTAGGGATGTATGCTTCTTCGGAAGGATGTCTTTGATCCTTATGCAAGAGGATTGTTCCTCAAAGTACCGAGGGCATCTCCATGGAAATCCTACACAATTAGCGAATGAGCCTTATCGGTTTTTGATTATATATCTAGTATTGTGTGATATACACTTATGAGCATCATGGCTACTTGACTATTATTATTTCACCCTTAGACGTTAGTATAATATCACTGGATTTTCTATAAAATGGTTTTGATTATCGTAAGGTAAAAAACCGTCCGTGTTTATGTGCGACGTAGTCTTAAGAGATACCTTTGACTTGAAAAGTTATTTAAACATTAAGAATCCATTTAGGTTATGTTCTCACGCTGGTTTTACCAGACTGACCCTCGGCGTTGTTTTCCTATAATGCTCGGGTCAGACCGAGCATATTTTCAGGTTTAGTTGGATACTTTTGGAGCTTCGGGAGAGGAGCTGGAGGCCCAGAGACGTATTCACGTACATGGTTATTTTTCCGTTGCATTCATGGTTGTATTTATCAGCAATGATATGGACAGGTTGTTATAACTATCCTGGATGAAATAGGTTAGTATAGTCTGATTGATGTCTATATATACATATATTACATATTTGTTTTTTTGTAAAGATTTGTTATATATTATAGATTATTTGTTCCGCTGTGAGATTTTGTGTTGTTTAGTTTCTTCTTGTCTTCTTTCTTCCTTCTTTTCCCCAACTATCCACCTTTTCGTTCAATTTGGGTTGGACATGAAATTATTTAGAAAAATAAAATGGCTTTGAAAATATATTATATAATATTTATAAATTATTTTAAAGCTATAAAATCTATATATTCCCTATAATAAGGGAATTTCAAAGATTGTTTTCCCAAAACGTTTTCAAAAATTATTTCAAAAGCTTGTTTTCTCAAACAAATTATTTTCTATATAAAATACACGTTTTGCACTATTCGAGCAAATGAGAAGGAGAATTAAATGATTTGGTAAACGCACATGTCCCATACTACGTGTTTTATCAAACTCTCAGATAAGAACCCGAAAAGTGGTAACAGTGCGTCTTGCTTCATGCCTTCCTAGTAATATAAAGGACGCATATCAGCATACATCTCGCTGCTTCTTGGATGAATGGTATACTTAGACGGTGATAATCATCAAGAATGTCCCGCCTAAGATTAGAATCACAAGGCACGACCAAACGGTTCTTCTTATGAAGACAACCATAAATATTGATGTTGAATCCCTCATCTCAATATCATCGTGGGATTCAGATTTACACTTCTGAATAAGAGCAGAGATATCAAAATCTAATCATTGAGCCTCGATAATTCGATCTAAAAGAGTAGGATGAGCTTCCATGCTCTATAATAAAATAGGGGAGTTCGAATTAGAAGCACGATTTTGAATATCACACATAGATAGAGTCTCTACGGCTTTGCATTCTGCAAGCATCATGGAAACAATATTTGATGCCTTTGTGGTTTATTGTCAGGTTGAACTGTACGAAAAAGTGGGTCGTTACAACAAACAAAATGGCAGGCATGTAGTAGAAAATGGATTTACATACAAGTGATCAGGTGAAGGGACCACCTTCTGGTAGTACGTCTCTTGACGAATGCACCGAGGACCAACTGATGGACCTCTACCAACACAAAACCGGCCTACCTCTCAGCAGATAGTACCGAGTATATCATCGCCCTAGTCGTTACTGACCTATCCGAGGGCCCTCTTCACATACACCATAATAATTTAAAACTTGAACGACATAGCAGGAATAAATATATCTAAAAGGGTATGATCTATTCAAAAGGTTGCGAACCACATAGCCTTACCACATCTACCATGTTTCTATCATTTCTTAGTGTGAGGCCTGAGGTAATGATTACCATTCACATAGCACATCATCTTTCCTCTTTTAATTGCACAATTTCATTCCATAAGCACATAACTGATTTCTATAAACGTATAACTCCTGAGCTTGTACATCTCAGGAAGGGGTGTTAAGCTAAGAGAAGTTGTCTTCTCCACCACCAAATAGATGATACGTTTAAAGAGATCAATCAATGTGATTTTAAAATGCAATATTAGACATTCGTCCATACAAGTTGTCCAGGAACAGGACAAACTGAAGGCACTTCTTCTACCACATCCAGTCGGGAATCACCTCTAGGATCGATAGATGATTCCTTGCATTGGATATTTCATAACGAAGAGACCACTGCTACTATATGTGTATTGGGAACTTATCCCCAAATGATTGACAAGCGGTCCTTCATTACCAAAATTCCAAATACAATGTTATCCAGCACCTGTACATTTGAACGCATATACGTTGGTCCGAAGTGGTTTTTGGATAATTCCGATCTCGGTCTCTCCGGATCAATAACGATAAAAGGCCAAATTTGATAGTCGATTATTTAATTATCAAAGCAACAATAAAATCTAGCACATAGAAGACTATCTAAATAATATTTTATTACTTAAATCACTTTTCAAATATTTACTTCAAATTATCTCTAACAAACATATTCACAAAACCATTTCAAATTATTCGAAAATGGAAAACACTTCCATATACTTATATTAACGATATTGTATTCACAAATCACTTCATTTTTCAATGGTTGGAAAATATTTCCATGTAATTAAAACGGAAAATAAGTACATATACGAATCTTAAGGGAAGTATTCTTCAAAATGCACTTTATTTGGGTCAAAACGAATATTACTTAAAACATCGTTACGGCAATCCAAAACACTAGTATAAGGATCCAATTAATAATATATATATGTATATGTATATGTATATCATATATAATATTAACCATTTCCTTTCGAAAATCATTTACTATAACAACAGTATTGAGTCCATGCCTTTCTTACTTCTTCGACAATGTCTACTACAACAATGAATGTTGAAATCTATGTTTTCGATACTTATCACATTTTAAATCATTTTCAAACTATTAAATTCCACTTGGAATTATTGTTTTCCAAAACATTACTTTCAAAAGAGAAATTACTTTTAAAACCATTAATTCCATCAAAATATCTTTCAAACATTTCTTTAAAAGATAAACCAATTTTAAAACAATTAACTCCATACCTTAATTTCAACATAAACCATTTCTATATTTATAAACTATGCTTGTAAATTTCACTTCTATTTTATAAAACTTTTATTTATAAAATGTAATGATCTGGCATTTCAAACCATTCAAATCGACAATCATCCACACATGTCAAACTTGAATTGCTCAAAACAACAGATTATTAATTTATATTTGGCAAAACATAGCATATATAGTAAATAAATCAATTATAGAATCATAGACACAGAGTAATACAACAATAAGAAATGGAATAGATAAATAGTAGTTCATGAAGCTGCTATATAAACATCGGAGTCTGAAACAAAATACAACAGATATCTCAAATACAGGGAATCTCTAGTACATAAGCAATGACGAGTTTGAACATAAACAACTGGAATAAACTGAAAGAAGAATATATAAGATAGATCTTCAAGCAAAGCTCCAATCCCCAAAGGTGAGTCTCAAATGTTGTGACACTCAGTCTGACCCGATCATAAAGCAAAACACAAAACACTCGAGTCAGGATTAATATTCTTGTGCTAGTAAATCAACACAAGTGAAATACAAAGTAACTCAAATGATGCTTAGGATACCCATCCTCTAAGGATCTGTTAAACTATCTACATACATAGTACAATACGCTACATATATAATGTCTATAGTAAAGTAAACTATTAAAATAGCATTAAGGCGTTACCCATATCCCCGTTAACATATTTTATATATTCCCGTAGTCTATAGAGACACTATAAGATCCACCAAACCGATGGTTTACTTGGGGAGCACTCCATAGGTACATTACAAAACAAACTCGTAGTGGGCGCGATAAGGCATATGACAAGGCACGCGAGGCAATGCCCAGGGTAGGATACTACCGTTTTGTGAATCCGAACTAGGGGTAACGCATAGCAGCTACTACCGCCCACCTCGAGACACATTTTCATAATCAAAGGTGCACCCAATCAAATCACAAAGTAATAGAATGGTATCAAAGAAGCATGCTCGAATGGAGGTGCGACCTCACTTGGCCCGACGCAGCTCCTGTTTTAGTCACATCAAGCTGACTCGCGGGAGTTGAGGCAGCGTTCATGCCTCATATAGACGTCGTCAACCATACTACTGCGTTTTGGAATCTCCACTGCGCACACAGTTGTTAAAGTGGTTTTCGGTATTGGCAGAAAGTATGACAATATCCGATCCCGGTCTTCTTAACAACCAAACGCTTATTTCACACCGTCGTCGTTTTATAAAATCACTTTTGTAATCATTTCAAATAATTCATAATTAATATCAAAATATCATATTCTTTTCAAAATCACATTTACTTCCGAAATCATATTTACTTCCGAAATCATATCACTTTCGAAATCATATTCACTTCCGAAATCATATCACTTTTGTAATCATATTCACAAAATAGTTTAAACTATCGTATCAAAATATAGTATTAAAATCCACTTAATCTAAATCATAATAGTTGCAACTTAGATAGTTTAAATATTGAAAATAGTTTATATTGAAATAGTTATAAATTAAAATAGTTTATATTTGAAAATAGTTTATAGATAAAATAGTTTATATAGTAAAATAGTTTATATATTTAAATAGTTTACATCAAAAATAGTTTCAAATTAGAATCGTTTCTTCCAATTTCACATATCAATTCAAACCAACTCTAGTTCCAAACTTCCATTTAAATAAACCTCACTTCAATAATTTAAATTAAAGGGTTAAGGTTCAAAAAAAATTCTCATAAAACCATTTTTAATTTATTTCGATTTCAAATCCAGGTTTGAACCATAGGTTCAAACTACTTTCAATTCAATGGCTTTCAAAGTTTAAATATTCAAACAATTATAATAACTCAATTTGATAAATTTCATTTATTTTCAAAATCAACTTTAGTCCTATTTAAATTTCCAAAATATTCAATTAATCATTTTTAATAATATTTTTGAATAAAATCCCATATTACAAATTTAAGTTAATATTAAATATTCATTTTCAAATTTATTTAAAGTTGAAAATATTCATTTAATCACTTTTTATCAAATCAAGTTATAAATCTTACCTTTAAAAATCTCAAAATTAATAAGTTTAATCAATCCTTATTTAAATTCAATTCTAAACAAATTTAATTATAAATCAATTCTTATTTAATTTATCTTTCTAACTCTATTTATTTAAAGTTATTATAAAATCTATTCTAAAAATAATAATATAAATTCAAATAAATATATAAATAAATTATATATATACCAACTAAATTAAATATTATTATTATTAAATCTATTTTAAATCATATTATGTGTTTTTTAAAATAATAATAAAATTATGAGTAAAATCTTAAATTTTACATTATTCAGAACTTAACTTATAAATTTAAAATTTCAAACATATATTTTAAATTCTAATTTTTTCACATATATTAAGGTAAAATCTTTATATTGTATATAAAAATCAGTATTTATTAAAACCCGTATATTTCTTTTCAAAACTTTGGAAATTATTTTTCAAAATAGACCAACGGTGTCCGTATAATTTTTTTTATCATATGGTCAAGTGTTACAGATATTTATTATTTCAGTCCGCAATTTAAATTTTACGAGCATATATCATTTCAACCCACAATCCCAAAATTCAAATAAATAGAAAATCGCTTGGGTTTATCATTTCAACCCATAATGATTTTTTCTTAATCTATAATATCGTTGGGGTACGTATTATTTCGACCCATAGGGATTTCTAAATTAATATGGAACTTGTAGAGTGAAAACAATATGATAATAATATAACATGTTAACAACATGCATATAACATAATTGACAATATATATATATATAACAGGTTATTGGTGTCAATACTGTCGATTAGCATATGTGAGAAATGCAATTAATAACATATCATATTTAAAGATTTAAATAACTAACAATTTAAATTTAAAAATATATTTCAATCGTTATTTCATGTGAATTGAATCTACTAAATATAAGAATGTTAATCGTGAGTGCTTACTCACCTTTCGAGGCTGGAGAACAATGGAAAACAACTACGACCAAGGATGATGCAACGGACACGGACACAAAATCGGGCATGATAAGTCAAGGATCTGCGACAAGCATAAAAGCAGATTTAACTTGAGAATTCGATGAAAACAAATATATATATACATATGCAATATATATACATTTGTTTTATAGATATTAGAAGGAACAAATATATATATATATATATATATATATATATATATATGCAACCTGTATAGCATATGCAATATGGATGCGGCATATATAAGTTATATTGAAACACAGCAAGCACACGCGCGCGCGCGCGCACACACACACACATATTAGTTGAGATTTGAACGAACAACACACATATATATATGTGTGTCATATGACTTCAGCCGACAATACATACATATACATATACATATTGTAACGTACGAGATTTTCGACTTTCGAAAGTCGACATTAATACGTCCGCTGTATCAACTGCCAAGCAATCGAAGGCGGGAAAAACCGCATTGTTAGGTTTAAAGAAGAAGAGGGAGAAGAAGAAAGAAAGAAGAAGCAACAGAACAATATTAGAATCTCACAATCGTAGCAGAACAATATATAGTAGATAATGAATAATCTTTAAATCAAAAGAACTGTACGTTTTATACATTACATCATCAGAGTCAATATACAACACCACACAATAATGGACAGTTATATTAACCTGTCCTCACAAGTGGATACACAGCGGAAAAGATAATATCATATACAAGTGATACGTTTCGCCATCCAGCTCGCCTCTTGAGCTCCACAGCACCTCCTGAATTCCAGAATGACCTGATAACCTGACTCTAGGCTACCCGTGTGGAAATTGGTGGGCACCCAGAGTTTAGGAAGGGAACAATAAACTCCAGGTCATTCATGGGACTGGTGTGAGAACTTAAAACAGTTTATCTTAAAAAAACAAAGAAATATTTTAAAATAGATCTGCAATGCTTTTAGAAAATGAAACTACCGTAAGGCCTCCCGCACGCACACACAATGCAAACGCAGAATCGGAGGAGATTTCTTCTTATGATAGTCAAACATGCTTGATATGAGAAAATTTCTTTGATATTATTATTATAAGTGCACGGTGGAAAACCTTTCGAAAGTATAGTATAAATCTTAGCCAACATACGACCATTATCGTATGCCTACTATAGCTACCATCTAAACAGTGGGGCGCCACCATAATTAAATGGCAAGTTATACAATTAAAACTGTACAGGGCTCGTATTGTTTCTTTGGATTTTCCAACAAAAGGTCAGGCCAAGAAACTTCCCATTGCCACATGGGTACGCCTCTTGAGAGACGCCCCGAGAACCTAACCGGATCTCTGCCAACACAAGGCCGGGTTACCTCTGCAAAAGTAGGTAACTACTGACACGAGTATGCCATTCCCCGGTTGTAAACAACCTTTATCCGAGGATCCTCAACCAACAACAATCACAAAGTCATATATATTTGCGACATCCACATAAGTTAAGTATCTGGGCTCCATACCATGATACCACTTCTATCCAGAAGGAAATGCACATACCCTAAGGGGCGCTACTCCCTATAACCTTGCTGCATCTTTTCTATTTGACCATTACCGGGGTGTGAGGTCCAACGAAGTCTCGTCCAACAAGCTACGCTTTTCACAAAAGCTATGCTTTGATCAACAAATGATCAGCAGCATTTCGTATGCCACATTACCAAATAGGAATGTATCACTAGTAACCATCAACCACATAACCTCTGAGCTCGTACGTCTCAGAGAAGGGTGTTAAGCTAAGAGAATAAATTCTCCGCCACAAACAGAAATATATTTGATAGAAACTAGCTTTACATCTCAAATTGTAACGTCAGACACACATCCATACAAGTCCGTTCCGGGATCGAACGGAACCGAAGGCACTTCCAAAAAAAGCCCTTGCAATCCGGATATTCACTAATCACGTCCGGAATTCCCATCACAAAGGGTGATAAAATCTCTATATCGGAGATCAGCCGATGTAGAGACATTAGACGGTAATCCTTCCGTTTTCGAAAATATCTGGTCTTCAACACCGGTCTTCAAATGCTATCCATTACGACGTATCACTATTCGAAATGGGATTCATGACGCAAAGGTCTTCTCCCGGCTAAACCGAATAACGAGCGCTTATTTTAAAATAAGTGTAGCATTCAAATTCAAGCAAATCACAACAAATACCCATTTAAAGGTAAATATTGATAGTCGGTTATTTAACTATCAATAGATATGCACAACATCATCAGATTCCAAATAATTTCCCAAATTATTTATTTTCCAAAAATATCTTTACATGATATATTCTTCCACACTTCAACCATTTGAAAACAAATTTCAAATCACTTTTCACCTTTATAACTTTTGAAAACAAATTTCAAATCATTTTCCTTACGCGGAAACACTTCCAAATATTTATTCATTTTCACCGAAAATCTGCCGAGTTCAAATACTTTAAAATAATTAATAACACTTATCCAAAATATATCGGGAAAACACTTTGAAATAAAACTATTTTTCTTTAAACACTTTACTTAAAATATTAGTTATAAAAATATTATACCAATATTACATATAACTGAAGTCTAAACTAATTTTCAAAATAAAAATTAGTAGATAGAGTATAACTATTTAAATAATTATTTTCTAAAACAATTATTGATTAAATCTTAGAAATAATCATTTCTATATCAACTTAATAAATCTTTAATTAAAGGACTTAAAATAATTTAAGAAGTTAATTTCTCCAAAATATCCTTCTCAAAACCAATTCTAGAATTATATATATATATATGTATATATGTATATGTATGTATGTATATATATATTTCAAAACTATTCAGAAATTTTATTCGGCTTTCCAGGGAGAATACACTTTCGTATCAAAATGGTTCATTTAAACCAATTAAATAAATCCTTACCGATTTACTTTAATTTTACGTTCCAAATCCGTAAATTTATATCCACACTTTAAAAATAAATCAATGTTTATTTTTAAACAAATTTCCCTTTCCTTTATAAATTCATTGGTGAATTTAAATTTCCAAATATCCACTGATATACGATTTTTAAATTGATTTCAAATATTCACTTTCAACAACAATTCAATTTTCCAATTGATTTCAAAAATAACCAAATCAAATTCCATATTGATTTCTCAAGAAATTAAACACCAAGTGAATTTCATTCAAATCCCAAATTGAAATCAATTTCTACTAATCCCCAAATCAATTTTCAAATTGATTCCAAATTCATTTCAAAACACCAAATAAACTTCCAAATGGATTTTCAAAATACTTTAAATTCAATCGCCAAAAATCAATTCCCAAATGGGTTTCAAATTTTATTTCCTTTAAAAAAATAAATTCCTTTCAAAGAAGACCAATTCTTTTATTTTTCCACCTCTTTAAAATCTGTTTTTTGAATAAATTCTTCCACCTTTGAATAATATTACCCGAAATCCATTTATTAAAGTTTTTTCCATATTTTGAAATTTTATTCAATAAGATTAAAATTAAAACTTTTTATTTTAGAATTCCTTCTTTTAAATTTATCCAATTCTCAAAAATAAATTTTTAATATAAACTTTCAACTTGTATTTTCAAAAATCAAATTTTTGTTTATTTCCGGTATCCAAAAATACCAAAATTATATTCGGCTCAATTTTAGCCTTCAACGATTTCAATCATAAAGATAATCACACAGAGATCATAAATAATCAACACACAATATTGAAACAAATTCAATTATTTGAGGAATCCAGTTGGATTCCTCCAACCTGTTTCCCTGCATCCACAGATGTTAGCACAATACCAATCCCGTATGAAGGTGGGATATCGCGGTACATGGGTTTATATAAAATATTATTCACTATTATGCAGCACAATAGGGTCTCATTCGCTATATAATGCGGGCAAAATCAACTCCAAATACATATATAATACCAATTCCACTTCAAGGTGGAATATCGCGATATATGTGTTTAATAAATAACATCCGCTTAATATGCGGCGTATAGGGTCTATTTCAATACACAGGTAGCAATTTATCATCCAAGCATACAATCAACACAATCAAGCAATTTTAAATCTGACTATTTAAAATTTAAATCGAAACAGATTCGATTGAGTGAGAAGTTCTCACCTTGCTTCCAATAGCGGTTTCAGCGTTTTATTCCGAATAAAATTAAACACGCGCTTAATTTTACCCAAAATTATCACTAGCTCCAATCGATTCCAATCCAGCTCCATTGCGTAGTGTTCATCCATACGAATCCAACACAACTCGTTTCATGTGAATCGGACCTCGTATCAAAAAGTTATGCAATTTAGAAGTCGTATGAATTAAGATGTACTATATTTTCAATTTCTATTTTATATTTAAAACCTTAAATTGATCTCGTCCATTGATTTCACAACCTACAGATCTGGGCCGCATGACTATGCTTCTTCCTCTACACGCATTCACTATCCATCTCGAATCCAACTTCACGTGCACGACTTCGATCGTCGCTCTAAGCTCCGACCACCAGGCAACGATCAGACGAGCTCATCACGTGCGCCATGCCACGCCATGCCCACGGCCAGAGAGCGGCTCCACTACGTGCTCCTGATCGACGAGAAAACGAGTTTGAACGGCACGACTTTGGTCGAGATTTCCCGAAGATCCACCCAATTAAATTCGATCACAACTGTTGAGATCGAAGATCTCTACGTGCTCTACAATATTCGTGTTGGAGGTTTCTCATAAATTTTGATGGATTTGAAGAAATCGAAGGGAGAAAATCAAAATATTTCGGCCATTGAAATAGTTTAGGCCGGCGGTTGAAGCTTAGAAACTAGGGTTTTGCAAAATAGAAGATAATGGGTCCTTTTATAGAAAATTCTACGAAACACTATTTACCCGAATTTTTCTCGAACTCGAAACGAAGCGTGTCGCCTGGCGTTTATAATGTTTTACCCCTATTCCGAACGCAATGGAATATATATCGGGAGCCAATTCAATCAAATTTGGAAGATAGGTTTTTGAATCGACTATTTTAAATTTAAAATTCACTTAAACCGATTTTAGTGCGTTTTAACTTGCCTCGGACAAACCGTAAATCCGATTGACACGAAAATTGAAATCTTACAATGATTTAACATTACGGATCCGATGAAACTAGTTTTGTCGAAATCCGAGAATGTTTGAAAAATGACTATTTTTACTCGTCAATTAAATATTAAAATATTCAATTTCTGCAAATTTTCTTTTAATTCAATTTTAAAAGTTCTATAACATCATTCTAACTCCAATATGATTTAATACAACTTTACAAATCAATTTTAATCACATTACCCAATTTCCAATTATTTCTGTAATTTTAAATATTAAATTATCGATTTAATTATCCAATTAAATTTGGATATTCGAAATAAAATTTATTCATCTTATAAAATTTACTTGTGCATATTAAAAATCAATTAAATGTACGAATTTTAAATGACAGGAATTCTGGGTCGCTACACATATACATATACATATACATATACATATACATATACATATACATATACATATACATATACATATACATACATATATATATATGCAATATTTATCATGGGTAAGCTTCGAGTTCTCGGTTGTGGTGGCGTTTGAGGTCCGTTGTGGTGTGGATCGAGAGCTGCTTCGGGTCAGGGAGGGTGTTTATGAAGCTGCGTTGCTGGTTGTCATAGCGAGCAGTGGTGGCGATGGACAGGTGTTTGGCAAGGGACAGGTCTCGGCTGTGAGCAAGCGTCGTAGCCAGGGATTGGTGGTGGATGGCTGTCATCATTGTCGAAGGAGGTAAGGGGTTCGCTTGTTGTCCAGGAGGCGAAGGAGTGGATCTCGGTCAGGGATGGTCGGTGCTTCAGCGTTTTGATCAGTCTGTGGAGGTGTACAGGCGGGAGTGGATAAGGCGGAGTTGGTGCTTTGGGTCGGGAGGTGGAAAACGACAATGGCTGTTGGCTTCGATGAGGAGAGATGGTGGATCGGGCTACTTGCTTGGTGGCGATTGTGGGATTCCGTGGGAAATATGGAGGAAGGCTCAGGCCAAAATGAAAGACCAGCGGATGGGAGAAATGGTGGACTAGCACGAGAGTGACGCGGGAAAAATAGAAGAAGCACGAGCAGTGCTTCAGGCCAGAATTATGCAAAATGGTTTAAGAGATACTTACCACTTTTGTTTATAAATTTTTCTTTTTCTTCAGAGTGGCACGACGAAGAAGACAATTGAAAGGACATCCAGAATATATTTAGAAATAGTAGGGATGGAAAGAGCCAACAGTTGGATTTTCAGAAATTATTAAAGGGAAATGGTTGTAGGTTACATGATTGGAAATTGAAAAGGCAAAGGAAAACAAAAGCTCGAATATGGAACTTATACGGTAAGTCGTTATGCCGATTTTGTCGCGTATCGGATGTCAAATTACAGGAATGAATATATTATGGAGATCAGAGCGATGAGACGAACGGAATGGTAAATAGATATGAGTGATACGAATATCCTATCAAAACTCGATACTCGCTGCCAAACTGCTGCTAATTCGCCGAGAATAAGATAAATAGAGCTATCGCAGTCCAAATTTGGTGAAACGAAATACAACATCTCACTCAGAAAATGATTTACAATTTTATTATATAAAAATATTTAGATTTCAAAAATATTATATCATTATCAAGTTAACTGATTTAAAATTGAAACTGAAAATTACACAATAGAACTAACTTATATATTTTCTGATGAAAATCTGACATTTGCTACATTTAAATAGACGTATCACAAATATCAAATTTTCATTGCAAAATTTTATTTTTTTATTTTCAAGAAAAATTTAGTTAATTACATTATAAAAATCGTTAAAATATCTAGGTCGTTACATTCTCCTCCACTCAAAACTTTTTTGTCCCCGAAAAGGAGCGAGATATGAGAACGGAAGCAAACGAAAAGAAAGATAGATTCGAAATACAAAATATAACAATTAATTCAAAACATATAAAATTTTCGTTGGTTTTTAAATTGACTAATATTCAACAAATTTGGTTTAAATCCACTTTATTCAATCAATAAATATTCATTGTACACACATTTGGTTGATTCCAATTCAATGTATATTTTCATTCAATTGATTTGCTTTCAATTTATTAACATCTGCTACAAAATTTTATTTCAAAACAAATTTATTTTTGTTTAACTTATTTATTCTATCCATTTATCTTCAGTTAAGTTGATTCCGCTTAAAAATTCAACTTTACTATTCTGAAGTTCATATTTATTTACTTAAATAGCACTCCTTTTCTATTATTCAATTTATTTCACTTAATATAACATATTTTAAGTGTATAACATTCATTATAACCACTAAATTTTTATTTCTAAATTTTCTTAACAAAATTCATTTTGGACATTTTATTACTTACATTTATATTGTATATTATTCAATTACATATTCTGATTACAATTTAACTTTTTCTTTTCTTTTTCAAATAAATTTTATTAATGTTTCCGAGTGTAATTGAGAATTATACAAATTTACCTTTTATTTACACTATTAAGCAAAATTTTATTAGTTTGAACACTTATTACTTAAGTTCTCTTATATAACCTTCGATTTCAAATTCGTATTAGCATTTTAACTTTTTGAATATTTCAGGTAAGTTGTATATATGTTTTAGAATGCAATTGAGTATTATAAAAATTAATTTTATCCTAGTTCAACTGTTTTAAGTTGTTTCAGTTTGTTTAAATTCCACTTCTCATTTAAGACATTCCAATTATTTTAAATTTTTCGCTTCATTTCGATAATTGAAAACCATTACTTAACATAAAACTTAAGTGTTAAATTTTTGGTTTCACTTCAAACTATTTCGAAGCAAATATATACATCAAATCATACTTAAGAAATTCAAATCAAATCCATTTTTCCAAAAAAAAGTGTAGCAAAGCCACTAAGTGATCTCCTCATTTTGAGACTCAAAAATGAATGTCGATGATGCTGCAGTCATCACCGAAATCATTTTCCAACGACAAAAGAGGAGAGTATAGATTTACTTCTTTAAAATACAATGGAAATAGTTTCCATTGAAAATACTTTCAAATGATATTTTTGAAATCTTGAAAAATCAAGATTTGAAAATCATAGGAATTTAAACCCTCAAATCCTTTATTTAAATTCATTTGCACATAGGATTTATAAACCATGTTTATAAAATTCATCTTCTTATATCATACAATAATAGTTATGATTTAAGGATGTTAGCAAACAATAAATGATAATCTAGTATTATCATTTCTAACAACCATTTCATTTAACTCTCTAATTCGGGAAAATTATACCTTTTATATATAAAAAAATATAATCGTACACAAAATTATTTCATTTACTAATTTTGAAAAAAATATTATGTTAGTTTTCTCTATTCAAAGATTTTGAATTCCTATCGATAGCGTTGGCCAGACGAATCGACCGAAACCAAAAATTCAAACTTAACAACTCAAGCAACACAATATAATACATTTTTATATTAATTAAAATACACTCCCTCATAGAATGATTCAAGAATGAATTTTATAATAAGGATAGAGATTCAAATTTAGAGGAAAAAAATTAAAGAAAATTCGAACTAAGATGATAGACTCGAAGGAAGATAAGATAATTAAATTACAAAAAAGGAGAGATGGATAGACCTATATTAATCGCAGGTGACCTTAACCGGGTCAACCGAGATTCAAAGAATAAGGTTGATGCGGAATTTAAATTCCCGCTTAGGAGGAAGAGAAGTGACTTCACAAAAACATCCGGAATAGATAGGCAACAGGGTGGAGTCAAGATCACTAGGCTGAGCATCCAACGAAAGATGGAACTACCTGCATAATCCTGAGGAAATCGACATTTGATCACAAAAGAATTACCCGATCATATACAAGAGAATGGCTCAGGCTTAGCAAGAGATACCAGCACCAAAACTGAGGACGTAGAAATCTCTGGTGAATTGATGCCAGTTGTAAAGGAGCTTCACCCATTTACAACAAAGGTTGACGGGGCCGTCGATGGGATTAGTCACACATCCGGATGAAAGTTACCAATTGAGGTTGCAAGACGTGCTTAAATTTATTACATAGATCAATAGAAATAGAGGTACGGGATGCTCCAATATCAAGAACATGAATAGGAAAAGACAAGAATGGATTTTAGAACAAAGGTAAAGTTCCAAAATTGAAAAGAAATCGAATTCAAAGAGGAACCTAACAAAGAATTTCAAGCTCGAACGAAGATGATTCTATAATTAATTTTACTCATTCTTGGGTATCACTACCATATCTCTAATGAATTTTTACTCCATATGTTAAGTTTTGCCTAAACCTGGCTCTAGTACCAACTGTAACGACCTGGCATTTTGAACCATCCAAATCGACAATCATCCACACATGTCAAACTTTAATTGCTCAAAACAACAGATTGTTAATTTATATTTAGCAAAATTTGCATATACAGTAAATAAATCAATCATAGAATCACAGACACAGAATAATACAACAATAAGCATCGTAATAGATAAATAGTAGTTCATGAAGCTACTATATAAACATCAAAGTCTGAAACAAAATACAACAGATGTCCCAAATACAAGGAATCTCTGAACATAAGCAATGACAAGTCTGAACATAAACAACTGGAATAAACTAAAAGCAAAATATATAAGGACAAATCTTCAAGCAAATCTCCAAGCTCCAAAGGCGAGTCTTTAATGTTATGACACTCAGTCTGACCCAAGCATAAAGCAAAACACAAAACACTTGAGTTAGGATTAACATTCTTATACTAGTAAATCAACTCAAGTGAAATGTCAAGTGAAATACAAAGAAACTCAAAGGATGTTTGGGATACCCATCCATTGAGGATCCGTTAAACTATCTACATACATAGTACAATACGCTACATATATAATGTCTATAGTAAAGTAAACTATTAAAATAACGTTAAGGCGTTATCCATATCCCCCTTAACACATTGTATATATTCCCATAGTTTATACATATACTTTAAGCTCTACCAAACTAGTGGTTTACTCAGGGAGCACTCCATAGGTACATACAAAAAAACTCATAGTGGGCTCGATAAGGCATGTGACAAGGCACGCGAGACAATGTCCAGGGTAGGATACTACCATTTTGTGAATCCAAACTGATGATAACACAAAGCAGATACTACCGCCCACCTTGAGACACACTCTCATAATCAAATGTGCACCCAGTCAAATCACAAAGTAATAGAATGATAACGAAGAAGCATGCTCGATCGAAGGATTGACCTCTCTTAGCTCGGAGTGGCTTTTGTTTTAGTCACATCAAGCTGACTCGCGGGAGTTAGGGCTGCGTTTATACCTCATATAGACGTCACCAACCATCCTACTTCGTTCTAGAATCTCCACCACGTATACAGTTGTTAAAGTGGTTTTTGATATTGGCAGAGAGTATGATAATATCAGATCCAGGTCTCTTTAACAGCCGGACGATTATTTCACACCGTGGTCATTTTATAAAATTACTTTTATAATCATTCTTTTATAATCATTTGAAACAGTTGATAATTCATATCATAATATCATATTCTTTGCAAAACCATATCACTTTCGAAATCACATTTACTTCCGAAATCATATCACTTTCGAGATCAAATTCACTTCAAAAATTAAATCACTTTCGTAATCATTTTCACAAAATAGTTTAAACCATCATATCAAAATATTAGTATTTAAATCCATTGAATCTAAATCATAGTAGTTCCAACTTAGATGGTTTAAATATTGAAAACAGTTAATATTGAAATAGTTATAAATTAAAAAGTTCATATTTCAAAATAGGTTATAGATAAATAAGTTTATATAGTAAAATAGTTCATATATTAAAATAGTTTATATCAAAAATATTTTCAAATTAGAATCATTTCTTCCAATTTCACAAATCAATTCAAACCAATCTAGTTCCAAACTTCCCTTTAAATCAACCTCGGTTCAATAATTTCAATTATAGGGTTAGGGTTCAATACCAATTCTCATAAAACCATTTTTTATTTATTTCGATCCCAAATCCAAGTTTGAACCATTAGTTTAAACCACTTCCAATTCAATGGGTTTCAAAGTTTAAATATTTAAATAATTACAATAACTCAATTTGATAAATTTCATTTATTTTCAAAATCAACTTTAGTCCTATTTAAATTTCCAAAATATTCACTTAATCATTTTTAATAATATTTAAATAAAATCTCATATTACAAATTTAAGTTAATATTAAATATTTAATTTCAAATTTATTTAATGTTGAAAATATTCATTTAATCACTTTTTATCAAATCAAGTTATAAAATCATACCTTTCAAAATCTCAAAATTAAAAAGTTCAATCAATCCATATTTAAATTCAATTCTAAATAAATTTAAATATAAATCAATTCTTATTTAATTTATCTTTCCAACCTCTATTTATTTGAAGTTATTATAAAATTCTATGTTAAAAATAATAATATAAAATCAAATAAATATTTAAACATATTATATTTATCTGTTAAATTAAGTTTTATTAATTAAATTATATTAAATTAAATATTATTATTAAATCTATTTTAAATCTTATTTTATTTTTTAAATAATAATAAAATATAAGTAAAATCTTAAAATTTACATTATTCAAAACTTAACTTATAAATTTAAATTTTCAAACTTATATTTTAAAATCTAAATTTTTCACACATATTAAGATAAAATCTTTATATTGTATTTAAAAATCAATATTTATTAAAACCCATATATTTCTTTTCAAAACGTCGAAAATCATTTTTTAAAATAGACCAACGGTGTCCGTATAAAATTTTCTATTCTATGGTCAAGTATTACAGATATTTATCATTTCAATCCGCAATTTAAATTTTACGGGTATATAACATTTCAACCCGCAATCCAAAAATTCAAATAAATAAAAAATCGCTTGGGTTTATCATTTCAACCCATAACGATTTTTTCATAATCTATAACATCGTTCGGGTACGTATCATATCAATCCATAGGGATTTCTAAATTAACAGGGAACTTGCAGAGTGAGAATAATAGGATAATAATATAACATATCAAAAACAGGCATATATCATAATTGACAATATACTTATATATAATGGGTTATTGGTGACAATATTGTCAATTAGCATATGTGAATAAATGCAAATAAAAAATATCATATTTAATGATTTAAATATAATAACATATTTCAGTCGTTATTTCATGTGAATTGAATCTACTAAATATAAGAATGTTAATCGTGAGTGATTGCTCACCTTACGAGACTGGAGAACAATGGAAACAACTACGACCAAGGACGATGCAATGGACACGGATACGAAATCGGGCACGACAAGTTAAGGATCTGCAACAAGCACAAAAGGAGATTTAGCTTGAGAATTCGATGAAAACAAATATATATACATATGTGATATATATACATTTGTTTCATAGATATTAGAAGGAACCAATATATTTATGCAACATATACAATTTCTGTCGACAAATATAAATGTGACATGTATATATAACGTCTGTCAACAATATATATATATATGTATGTATGTATGTATGTATGTGTGTGTGTATTTATTATGTATATTAACATATATAATCTTACTTTAATGAACGAGTATAACTTCTGCTGACCAAAACATATATATGCAACGTGTATAGCATATGCAATATGGATGCGGCATATATAAGTTATACTGAAACACAGCAAACACACACACACACACACACACATATATTAGGTGAGATTTGAATGGACAACACACATATATGTATGTGTCATATGACTTCAGCCGACAATACATATATATCTATAATATATATCATAGATAAGCTTCAACTTCTCGACTGTGGTGGTGTTTGGGGTCGGTTGTGGGGTGGATCGAGAGCCGCTTCGGTTCAGGGAGGGTTCCTGTGAGGCTGCACTGCTTGTTGTCAGAGCGAGCAGTGGTGGTAATGGATAGAAGTTCAGCAAGGGTCAGGTCTCGGCTGTGAGCAAGCATCACGGCTAGGGATTGGTGGTGGATGGCTGTCATCATTGGTCGGAGGAGGTAAGCGGTTTGCTGGTTGTCGGGGAGGCGAGGGAGCGGATCTCAGTCAGGGATGGTCAGTGCTTCGGCATTTGGATAGGGATGTAGTGGTTTACAGACGGAAGTGGATGAGGTGGAAGTGGTACTTTGGGTCGGGAGGTGTAAAACAACAGTGGTTGTTCGCTTTAATAAGGAGAGATGGTGGATCGGGCCCTCGCTTGGTGGCGATTGTGGTATTACATGGGAAATATGGAGGAAGGCTCGGGCCAAAATGGAAGAAAAGCAGGTGGGAGAAATGATGGACTCGTACGAGAAGGACACATGCAAAATAGAAGAAGCACGAGCACTGCTGCTGGCCAGAAGAATGCAAAATGGTTTCAGAGATACTTACCACTTTTGTTTATAATTTTTCTTTTTCTTTAGAGTGGCACAAAGAAGAAGACAATTGAAAGGACATCCAGAATATATATAGAAATAGTAGGAATGGCAAGAGCTAACATTTGGATTTTCAGAAATTATTAAAGGGAAATGTCTATAGGTTACATGTTGGCAATTTAAAAGGGAAAGAAAAACAAAATCTCGAATACGAAACCGATATGGTAAGTCATTACGTCGATTTCGCCGCGTATCGGACGTCAAATTACATGAATGAAATATTCTACAGAAATCAGCATGACGAGCCGAACAGAATGGTACACAGTTATGAGTGATACGACTATCCTATCAAAACTCGATATTCGCTGCCAAACTACTGCTAATTCATCGAAAATAAGATAAATGAAGTTATAGCACTCTAAATTTGGTGAAACGAAATACGACGTCTTACTTAGAAAATGATTTACATTTTTATTATATAAAAATATTCAGATTTCAAAAATATTTTATTATCATCAAATTAACTGATTTAAAATTGAAAATGAAAATTACACAATAGAACTAATTTATATATTTTTTGATGAAAATTTGACATTTGCTACGTTAAAATAGACGTATCACAAATATTAAATTTTCATTGCAAACATTTATTATTTTATTTTCAAGAAATATTTAGTTAATTACCTTATAAAAATCGTTAAAATATCCGGGTCGTTACATAAAATTCCTTTATTCATAACATTTTATTTATAAATCCATTCTTTTCTAAATCTCATTTATTTATAAAATCCATTTATACATCCATTTTCTGTGATAATCTAATTTATTTAGAAAATCCATTTACAAAATATTGATTTCAAATCCAGTTAATATTTCACAAAACACCATTTTATATCCATTATTTGCTTATAAAACATACTTTTATAAATCCTTTATATAAATTATTCTAGAACTCTATTTAAAAACACTTTACAAAATAGTAAATTTAAAATACCAAAAATAATGCTTTTATTTATTTAAAATAGATTCATTTCTTTTAATAATTCAAAAATTATTAAAGCGTATAAACTCCCAAAATCACTTTAAAAATCATTTCCAATTAACAATCATTATTTTAATATTCCAAAATACCAAAAATAAGGCCCAGCAGCACTAAATAAGTTAAATCATGCCACAATCAATAATGTGGCATCTTATACATTATATACCAGCATATGTATGAAAAATAAGATTAACAATGGTGAGAAATCCTATTGGGTCCCTCCAACCTGTCCTCTTGCATCACATATAGAATATAATCATAAAATATTAGTTAATCGCTTCGAGGCGGGATCGTATACAAAGGGTCATCTGTTCTTACACGGAAACGTAATACGGTCTTATCTGCTCCAATTGGCGGAAATATATCCAAACCAACTAATAAATATAGCAAATCATCTAAACAAGAAACAAACAACATAAATAAAATTATTCCCACTTACATAAAAATAAATGCAGGCCAGAGAGCTGAGTTTGCTCATAGAAATTCTAAAAATCGCAAAAGCGCTCCGATTTGAATTAAAATTGAATGGTCATTCAATCTAACCCAAAATTTACACTAGCACTAAATCCATCCAATCCAACTCCATAGCGTAATACTCTCTGATACAATCGCAACGCAACTTGTCGCGCTCAAAACCGACCTCGTGTGTACAAGTTATGAATTTTTAATAATTTAAACGGTTTAAATTTAATTAATTTTTCATTAGTTAAAATTTTAAATAAATCGCATTTTCCCTCTCCTTCCCTCTTGCTCCAAGCCATGAAAAAGGAACCCAACTCAATGAATTATCATCGAACGCCATGCCTGCATCGCTCCATTGGAGCATGATCCAATGCCACCCACGCTTTCGCTGCCTCGTACCGCACTTCTGACCCTAACCACGGCGTTTTCGATCCCTAGAATCGCCCCCACGTCCAACCCTAGGTCGCATGAACATAGCCCAAATTCGCCTCCATTCATCGGCGATTCGATGATCCAACCATTCATTAAGTAGAGCTCGTTGAGCTCTACGACTTTCCTTCATACACGGCGATGTTTCGATGAATGGTTAGTAAGAAATGGAGGAAGGAAGACTAGTTGATTATTTAAAATATGGTTTTCGATTGTAAAAGAAAAAATTTCAAGCCCTTATATAGAAATTTTCGCAGCACAATTCATATGTTAAATTTTCTAATTCCAAATGAAGCGTGCCGGTTAGCGTTCTATATGTTATATCCCCTATTGCGAACACAATAGAATATATATCAGTGCCCAATTCCATCATATATAGAAGTTAACTTTTCAAAATCAAATTATATAAATTTAAATTCCTTTAATCAATTATTACACGTTTCAAACTGGCACGACCAAACAATACGTCTGATTGCTACGAAATTCGACGGCATATAATAATTCACTATTACTTAACCAATGAAACTAGTTTCGTCGAAATCTGAGACAATGCCCCAGAAAGCAATTTTTTACACGTTAATTAAAACGAATTATTTCAAAAATGAGTTTAATCATTTTTTATTCAAATGTAAAATAGTTTAGTATCTTCCTTCTTATTCAGATGTAAAACTTTCAAAATCATTTTCCACCCATTTTAAATTAAAGATTCAATTATTTAAACAATTCCATATATTAAATTTAACAATTTAATTGTTAAATAAATCACTATATTTGAAATATAAGTTATTTAACTTATAAAATTAATTTTTGATATTTAAAATCAATTAAATATTCCAAATTTATATGGCTGAAATTTTGGGTCGTTACATTCTCTCCCCTTGGATGAATTTCGTCCATGAAATTTCTAAGGTAAGAAAAATGTCACAAACTCATTAACTTTCCAAAAACAACTAGTTGAAATAGATTACAAAGTTCTTTTCTACCTTTGAACTCTTCAAAATCAATTAGTGGAACTTTGTTATCACATTTTCTAAATCTTTAAATTCATAAATAAATTTCCAGAACCAACTAATACCATTCTAATTTACAACTCAAAAATCAAATTTTAGTTATCAAAAATTTTCCCAGATTTCTCAAAAAAATTCTAGTGCCTTAAATTTACGGAAATTTTTGCTAGCATCTCATTTGCACGAGTTAATCAGAAAAATCATAAAATATATATAATCAAAAATATACACCTCATCTTAGAGGATGAGGCATCCAGTAGGGAAAATATAAAAGTACGATATGTAATTCGGGATGTGTACCTTTTATTATATTAGCAAGAATATATAACCAAGATAATGCGAAAGCATGCTCCCAATGCAAAGCATAAGCCATCCACGCCTACTATCACTAAGCATCCAATGAGAACAAGTATAGGAAAGTAATATAATTATATAACATAGCCTATATAATAACAATATGCAAATGTAGCAAAGGTAACAAGAGAAACCGTGAAACAACTAATATTCATCCAATTAATCC
Source organism: Allium cepa (assembly GCA_030765085.1). Taxonomy (NCBI): domain Eukaryota; kingdom Viridiplantae; phylum Streptophyta; class Magnoliopsida; order Asparagales; family Amaryllidaceae; genus Allium; species Allium cepa. The sequence continues at coordinate 133,239,711 of CM060941.1, read as the reverse complement.
ATGACCTTATCAATTTGCATTTTCCAATATCAACATTTAATTTATCGTACCAGCACAATGTACATATATCATGAAAGGCAAAATGATACCTGCTCGATCACACAATTTCACTTGCGGACTTGTATTGTTCACACGATCACTCTAGTGCGGACCAAGATCAAGTTCCTTGATTAGAAACCACCATTCTCCTTGCATAGCTATATGTTATGATAAAGAATATCAGAATCAATCAAAAATCTATATCCAGTGTTCTCTGTCAAGAAACGAGTTAAAAATCCTAACTGGATCCATGTAAATCACCTCAAAATCGTATATTTGAATCTAAATCAAACAGTTATGTAAATAAAATAATATACGTAGAGCTTACGTATTAATTCCAATTAGTTTCTTGTTATATCCCATTCTTTTCAGGAATAGTTTGGCTCACATCCCTGTTAAGTTTCAAAATGGATAAAACATCCTCCCCAAACTATACTACGTTTCTAGTCCCTGTTTTTAGATCTGCCTGCGCCGAAAGACCCAAATACCCTTTACGTTTTTAGAATTTCAAATGCGTATAAGTTTCTGTAGAAACATCGGATCAGCATTGTAACGACCCAAAATTTTGATTATTTGAAATCAAATATTCAATTGATTTTGAATATTTAAAAGTTAATTTTACAGATTTAATAACCTGAATTTCAAATATAACGATTTATTGGACAATTTAATTATTAAATATAATAGTTGGAATTGGTTAAATAATGGATATTGAGCTTTAAGTTAGATAAAATTATTTCAAAGCTTATTTCATTTCTATTGACAAGAGTAAAGATGATAGAACTTTTGAATTTGATATAAATGTGATTTAACTAATTCTGGAAAATATCTCGTTTTAATTAACGAGTAAAAAAAGCCTTCTGGGCACAGTCTAGGATTTTGACGAGACCAGTTCCATTGGATGCATAAAAGTGTGTTATTATAGGATTTTAAATTTCATAGCATTTGGAGTTACCGTTTGGTCATACGAGATAGAAATGCATTGAATTTTATATTGAAAATTTAATATTATAATTGGGTTCAAAATGCTATCTTCACCATACGATCGAACTAGGACTCGAAACTTGTTCCATTTCATTCGAAATAGGGGTATAATATTAGGAACACCTGGCGGTATGCCTCGATAGGGGTTCAGAATTTTAAGTTATTATAAGCAAGATATTTTGAATTTATATATATATATATCTTCGATTTGACTACACAAAAATATCTTCCTTCACATCGCAGACCTACAGCCATCCTATATTTGACTTATATTTCCTTCCCCTTCTTATTTAAACATGCAGCTTATTACAGAAGAAAAAAAATCTTACAACTTCAAAAAAAATTATTTCAATTTCTACTCGATGAAAAATTCTCAAACCACTTTTAAAAATCTTATTTTAACGCGAGCTTTGATCTGGTATGCATTTTGATGAGTGCCACGTCATGTTTGGAAGCTTCGATTGTAGGGTCGAAAGCTGTTTGTGCTGGGGTTTGGAAATTTAGGGAGTGTTGTGTTTGATTTGCATATTGGTGATTAGATTTGAGATCGGGGAGTCGAATTGCTGCTAGAGGTGAAGTTTAGGAGCCTCGCGGTTATGCATGATATTTCCAGGTCGAGGAGGTTTGAGCAAGCAGGTCGCATTTCGACCTGGGTATGTGGGGCCGTTGAGAAGGGGGTCGATTGAACGAGGACGGCGAGGCAGTCATGTGGATGATGTCGAATCGATCGCTGGTGGTTTGGAGGGTTGTGCACTGGAGGGTTGTGCACGTGCACAACTATGCACGTGATTTTGTTGTCGTGCATAGTAATTGCTAATTGGGGAAGAAGCATAGATGGTCCATGCTTATATATTAAGGTTATATTAGTTTAAAGTTTGTATTAAGTTTATTAATTAATTTATATAAATCTTTATGCTTAAAAAAATTGTATCCTCTTCATACGATGTCAGAATTGAACGAAATGAGTTCTGTTGCACTTGTATATGCGAAAACTATGCACAGTAATTGGATTGGAGTCAATTGTGGCTAATAGGAATTCGGATTAAAATTAAGCACTTGCTTAATTTTAATTCGAACGGAAAGCTTAAGCACTAACAGGAATTAAGGTGGGTAAATCTCACTCATTTGGACACCTAGCTTTATTTTAAAGTGTTATAAATTATTTATCGGTAGATTGGATGAATTGATAAATTATTATTATCAGTTGGATGTTACGTTATATATATTAGTGGTTGGATATATTCCCACCGATTGGACGAATGAGACACTATGTGCCCTGCTTAATAGCAGATAACCCTATATTACCATGATATCCTGCCTCGAAATGGGATTGGTATTTTATGTTATCTAACATCTATGGTTATAGGGAAACAGGTTGGAGGGAACCAACTGGATTCCTCAAAAATGTTGATTTTAATTTCATATATTGTGATATATGATGTGTTTGAATAATCTGTGGTAAATTATGATATGATTTGATGTATTGGATGTTATAGTAGTACTGGCCTAGATTTTGGTAATTTAAAATACCATAAATATTATTTCGAAATGAAATTAAATGGAGATTTTGGAGGTGCAATATTTATATTGAGTTCTGGGATTATTTAAAGAGGAATTTTTTAGGATAAAATAAATGATTTGATTTTAAATTTGTACTTAACTATTTCATGACATAATTTAAATAGAGATTTTAAAATAATGTATATAAAAGATTTTTAAACAATAACTTCAAGTGATATTTGTTTAAATGTAAAAGAGTTTTAGAAATAAAAATTTAAATAGATTGTGAGAATAAAGGGAATTTGGAAATAAATATAAAATTGGTTATACTGAATTTTAAATAAGATTTTTAAATTATGAATGGAAGTAGAAACCGAGATTTGATTGGTTTTGGAATATAGTTTGGGTTATTTAAGGAATTGATTTATAAATGGGATTAAATTTAGAAATCAATTTATAAATAGATTTTTGGTAATGTAAACCTGTATAAGCTAGGAAATGAGATTATGAAATTTATAAACAATGTCTATAAATAAAGTGAAATGATTATTATTTGATAAATGGGAAATAAAAATTCACGATGAGAATTTATCATGAGATAGGGTAATCGGATTAAAAAGAAATGGTAAATCCTATCTTTGGAATGAGAAAAAGGTTATGAAATTGGAAATGCGGTCGATGTGTTATAAATCGAGAGAGATTTATAAATTGGAATTGGTTATATTGAAATTTAAAATAAAAATATTTTTATGAGGAGCCGGGTTCGTTTTAGAAAGAGAATTTTTAATTATTAAACTAGGTAATTAAAAATAGTTAAAGTATTGAAATATTTTAGGAAGTTTATTTAAATATTTAAATTTGTTGAAAATAATTACGAATTTTGGAAAATGGTTAAAAATGAAACCACCATCGACCATGGTGGATTTTCACAGAAAGGAACTTAATACTTGCCTTAGAAGAGGCAAGTAAGCCTGTTGGGAAAGCCCGAGATGGATAATCAGCCGAAATGATTCAGAGTAACATGGCTGTAAAACAAACCGGCGTAAATTTTGGGAATGTCATTGTTAATGTAGGTAATAAAGGCAGTAATCGGAAGAGAAATAACCAAGGTGATGGGAGCAAAAAGCTTGATTTCAAAAAACATCCAAGGTTCCCAAAGTACGAAGATTATAGATCGTTGTATAATACGGTTGAAAATATCTACCTTATGATGCAAGGTATTGAATCTTATAAGAAACCGGCTCTGAGGGAATAGACCAAGAGGGGGAAAAGATCCAGAAAGTACTGTCACTTTCACGAGATCCATGGCCATAATACGATTGAATATAAACATTTACGAGTGGTGATTGAAAACTTAATTCGAAAGAAAAGGCCCAAACAGTATGTGAAAGCCCTACATGATGGCAGACAAGAAAACGCTCAACCCTAGGGACAATCGTTCTAACGGGACCAAGTTGGGCCTATTGATGATCAGCCTAGACAACTTGGAAAGAAACATGTTATAAATACAATAATTGGTGGGCCTCATCCGGTTGAGAAGAGTTGGAATGAGATGGAAAGAAATGGGAATTTATTGAAGCATGTAATTCAAGAGAGTTGCTTTGCTATCGAAGATGGAGCTCTAGTAAAGCAATTAAAGACTATAAAGGATGACATTGTATTTAGAAGTTGTGATGCGGACAGGATCGAAACACCTACGCTTGATTTCTTGGTAATAACGACCGTAATTACTATAGCAACTGTGAAGAAAGTTCTTGTTGATTGTGGAAGTTCTGTAAACATATTATTAAAAAAGCCTATGACCAGACGATGATGGATGGCCAAAACCTGAAGCCATGTAAATCTCAGATTCAGGGATTTACCAAGCCACAGAGCCTATGGGGTGCATGGAATTACCGGTGGCTTTAGATGAAGGTGACCGCATAAGAGTGCTGTTGTGACCTTCATGGTGATAGACACTTTTTCTGCATATAATGCCTTTTTGGTTTGGTGGCCCTTGCTAGTTTTCTAGTGGCCCTAGTCTTGCGTTGTCTAATAATGAAATTCCCTATATAAAATGGGACAGGGGTTATTCGAGGCGACCAGAATATAGGGCGAGAATCCTACCTCGTGGAACTGAAGGAAGTGAAGTGGTGTGAAAAGGGAAATTCCAAAAGGCTATAGATCCAAGTACAGAGCAAAAGTACACGACGGTGGCCCTGGTCGAATTGATGATCGGCATCTTAATCAGTCAGGATGATCCTACTCGGGTCCTGAAATTTAATCCCAACTCGGCATGAAAATAAAGAAGGAATCGACAGGGTTCCTCCAGGAAAACCTAGACGTGTTTTCCTGGACGTATTTAGATATGTGTGGAATCTCATCTAAGATAGCGTGACATGCATTAAATGTGAACCCCAAAGATCTTCCTGTGAAGTAAATGTGATAAAGCTTGGGTCTGAAGGGATCAGCTACATTGAAAGAAGAAGTGGATAAGCTAAAGGCCAGTAACTTCATCCGTGATGCTCTATACCCTGAATAGGTATCCAATCCAGTCATGGTTAAGAAGTCTAATGGGAAATGGTGGACATGCATCGCTATTCAGACTTGAATAAGGCATGCCCTAAAGACGGCTTCCTACTACCAAAGATCGACCAACTGGCGGATTCAACCGACGGCCCCAAATTGCTATCATTCATGGACTCTTACTCCGGCTATAACCAAATTCCAGTGCTTATCCCGGATGAGGAATATACCAGCTTCATAACCGACCTAGAATTATATTATTACCTTATCTTGTCATTCGACCTGAAAAATGTCAAAGCCACTTACCAGAGATTGGTAAATTCCATGTTTAGAGATCAGATAGGTGTTTAATGGAAGTCTACATGGATGATATGCTGGTAAAATTATGATGATCGATGAATCTTTTGGAAACCATTTGGAAGACATGTCAGAAATGTATAGCGTGCTCTAAAGATATAGGATGAAGCTCAACTTATTACAATGCTCATTCGGAGTTGCTTCAGGAAAGTTCTTGGGATTTATCGTAAGCTAAAAAGGAATAGAGGCCAATCCAGAAAAGATTGAAGCCTTGAAAAATGCTGAAGCCCCAACGACGATAAATAAGTTATAGAGCCTAGACGAGAAGGTAGCCACGCTAAGCCGATTTATCTCAAAGGCTACAGACAAATGTATTTGATATCCTCAAAATGGAGAAAAGGAACTTTGCTTGAACACAAGAGTGTAAGGGTGCTTTTCAAGATTTGGTTGGCCACCTAAAGAGATCACCTGTCTTGGCAAAGCCATTGGAGGGAGAAGAATTATTTGTTTATCTAACAGTGTTTGCCCATGCTTTGAATGCTGCCCTAATATGTAAAAAGACCAGGATCCAAAGGCCAGTGTATCATATCAGCAAGCGATTAATAGGAGTAGAAAGAAATTATTCGAAGTTGGAAAAGCTCGCTATTGTTTGTTGATCGCATCGAGGAAACTTCGTTCGTACTTCTAAGCTCATCCAATTAATGTGTTGACTGATTAACCTTTAAGGCAAGTTTTACAACGGCCCGAAAACTTCTGGAAGGTTGTTAAAATGGAACATCGAATTAATTTGGTATGAAATGTCATATCATCCTAGGAGAGCAATCCAAGAATAAGCATTAGTTGATTTTATCGCTGCATTCACCACCTGGGATGATGACAGAGAGGTTGTTACCGAACATAATGCTTAATAGAAGTTGTACACAGACAGAGAGCTCAGTGAATGTTACTCGAGGGTAGGAGTAGTTTTGGTAACCCCCAAGGAGCGATCAGTTTATATGCCCTAAAAATTGTGTTCCTCGCAATAAATAATGAAGTTGAATATAAAGCGCTGATCGCAGAACTCAAGATAGCAAAATAAATAGGAGTCAAAACTCTACACATAAATACTGACTCTCAAATGGCAGTCTGTTAGGTGAGAAAAGAGTTTTAGGCTAAGAAAGCAAGATTAGCCCCTATCTAACGAAATTTCTAGAACTACTCAATAGTATTGAGTATTACATGATAACACACATATCCGAGCAAAAGAACACAAAAGTCAATTCACTAGCCAAGCTGGCTAGTTCCGAGGATGCAGAACTTATGGGTTTGGTTCTAATGGATCATTATCAGCTCCAAGCATCGACTAGATGGATGTGGATGGATCTTAGAAGCTGAATTCGAGAGAGAATCATGGATGACTTCTATTAAGGAGTATTTACTAAAGGGAACCCTTCCAGGTAGAAGAAATGAACGAAGAAAACTTCTGCGCAAAGCTCCACGATTTGTTATCTAGGAAGGAATTTTATATAGAAGAGGGTTCTATGTTCCCATGCTGCAGTGTGTTAGCAATGAAGAGGCCAAAAGGATCCTTGCAGATGTAGATGAATGAGCCTATGGTGATCACACTAGGGGTAAATGTTGGAAAAAAGGATTCTTAGCCGTGGATATTTTTGGCCGACTATAAACATAGATGCGACGGATTACACTAGGAGGTATGACAGATGCCAAAGATTTGTGAAGATTCCCATAGCTGCATAAATGAAAATTGCATAAATGGTCAGCCCATAGCCATTTGTAGCACGAGGGATTGATATTATTGATGTGTTTGTCAAAAGGCGGAGCAAAATATGTCATTGTTGCAATTGACTATTTCATGAAATGGGCTAAAGTGGAACCGCTCACCACAATCACCATAAAGAAGCCTATCAACTTCATGGTCAGAAACATTATTTATCGATATGGGATTCCACAAACAATCATTTTCGACAATGGGATCCAATTTGATAGTGCGAAGTTCAAAAACTGTTATATCATATAAAGAAAAGATTTGTTGCGGTAGTGCATCTGCGGGCGAATGAATAGGACGAACCGATGAACAAAATCATCAAGTATATTTTAATAAAGCGATTGACCAACACCACAGCAAGTGGGTCGATGATTACCTCTAACACATTAGGCTTATCAAATGACCCACAAGTCCACGACTAGTCATACTCCATTCACTTTGGCCTACATATCAGAGGCCATGACTTCAATTGAGTTGGAAGTTCTATCTCATTGAAAGATCCGTTTTGATCCTAAAAAGAACGAGGAGTTCCTCCTCGAGTCCCTCGATATGATCGATGAGAAATGCGAGAAAGCTGATTTGTAGCCGCTGTGCATGGGAAATGAGTTGTCGACATTACAACACAAATGTTAGGAACCAAACCATTGAAATTGACAATCTCATCCTTAAACGAATCTTCCATAGCCTTATGAATATGGGCCCGAGCTGGAAGGGTCTATACGCTATTGAATGCAAGCTTGAAGATGGAACATTCAGGCTAGCGACTGTTAGTGGGATTTCACTCCCAAGAGCATGGAATAATGAACATTTACAATACTATTTTGCTTAAAGCTATCTTTGTAAATATTTAGTTGATTTCAGTGTAACAAGGCGGAATCTGCCATTATTATGGACATAAAATGAATTGGGTTTGCGAATGAATGAACTTGTGTTCTCATTAGGCAAACTATGCAGTGATCAACGAAAAAATCAAACAATCTACATTTATATAGTACATGTATGCAGGTGCCTGGAGATAGTTACCAATCGTACTTTGGAGTCCATGTCTGGACTTAAGGAACATAACCGTTGCTGGCATCTACAAATAGATTCCAATTAACTCCTGGACTACAGATGTCTGGAGTATAAATACATAGCGAATAAACGAGATAATGTCCCACAAGGCCTTTGCCCGTAGTTGGTCAAGGCATCAAACAATTGCCCAAAGGCTTGCAAACCAACGATCAATGCCCAGAGTCAGGCAAGATCTGATGCAGACATCCGAAGGTAGACTTGTGACCCCAAAGATAAGCGCCGTGCTAACATATCACTGTAGATAAGGCATATATGATCGACGCTCGGAGCTAGGCGAGATCAGATAAAAACATCTAGAAATAGATGTTCGAACCATTGCTTGAGGTGATGAATCTCGATTAGTGCCCAAAAATAGGCAGGATCAAATATAGATGTCCGGAGGAAGATATCCAAGATACCACCCTTATCTCTAGTCAAACGAAAACTTGACTGGAGATGAGCGAGGAAAGTTATGGTGTTAACCAAGTAATAATGGGGAAGTCATCCATGTAAACACGAATATGGTGGATGATTATATCACTCAAACCCAGATACACTTGCAATCAGCATAAAAAAATCAAGTACATGGACAGAAAAATGCGAATTCTGAAGAGAAACTAATTAACTCTTTATTAGTAAACTTTTTCAAAAAAAGCGACGGTTGTACCCGCAAAATATTGGCCTATGTACACATATTCAAAGCTAAACAAAAACAAAAGAAAAGTAAAAGATAGTTGCAATTACGCCATCTTCCTCCTCTTCATCTTCCTTCCCTCTCTGGAAGAGTGGGTGCCAGATTTGCTAGGCTTCCTTCTACTCATTCCCTTGCCTTTATCATCCTTCGAAAAGTATCATTTTGGGTCATTTTCCCAATCATAGTCACTCCCTAGAGATTCGAGAGCCTCACTCTGAGTACCGCCAAAGATGGAGGCAAAAGTAGGAACGACGATAGGTATCGAAGGTAATGAAAATGATAGGGGAGGAATGTCATTGAACTTTTCTTTTATAATTTCCTTCGTCAGCATGGCCTACAACCACTGCCTCTCTAACATCGAAGCTCCCGACGAGTGTTCGGTTACTCTAGTAATATTAACGTCTTCGTCTCCTTGAGTCTTATAAAGATCTCTTACAGCCTCCTTATTAATAGCATGGATCATTTTAGCATTAGGACCCAAAGTGGCACCCGTTAACGAGGCCGAAGTGGGGATGGGAGCAGACACGATAATCGATTCAGTCGGCGTGGCTGACGTGCCCAACGACAAGCTACCTTTAGGCAAAGAAATAATGGAAAGTTGACTTGCATTTTGAAAAATGAAAAATAAAGAATAGTGACATCAACCGCTCTCGTATGAGCCATCTCAAATAAAGGCGAGATTAATAATATACCTCCAGGTGATATAAGCTTAATATAAGCTGGAGTACCGAAAAAACCTCTTTCCAAAATAGTAGATAAGATGTGCAACTTTGAAAACATATCGGTACTGGCCAGGCTATTCAGGATTATACCGAGCATTTGATAAGGACGACAAAACAGTTGAAGTACCAGAGCTGCCCCGACAGCGGAAATAGTAATAGCTCCAGGAAGAGAAGTGACGATCTCAGTAGTTGGTGGCCCTAAGGTCAGAGGAGTGGCAGTGTCTACTACTGAACCTTAAGGAACTGAGCCAGACTCTCACCCGAATTCTTTAGATCAAGCTCGGATTAGGCTGTAGTAGATATTTTGGGATGTAAGAGGAGTTAACTAATTTTGAGCGCTTCTATGTCTTCCTCCTCAAGAAGGTCGAGTCTTAGCTTCTCCTCATCAACCTTAGCCCCATCAGAATGTTGTTGCTCCTGTTTTAAAATTGCTTCCCAGGCTATGGTAAGAGCCTGGGGATACCCCTCTTCTAACCATCTTAAATTTCTAAACTTGACGACATTCACGTAGAACTACAGAAGAAGGGGCTCAATGTCAAATTTAACTTTACCTTCCATGGCCTTAACCTACTCATGGCCAATCTTTATATGGGTCTTGGCACCATCTCTCATCTTCTGGGTATCTAATAACTCCTCGCAATAATCCTGAGCTTAGGAGAGTGCATCATCCTTTTCTTTCTATTCGATCGCCAGCAACTCCTTTAACTTTGTTATTTTTGAGGCTTGTTCTTTTACAGTCTTCTTGAGTCTTTTATTTTCCAATGAAAGAACATGGATCCTATTATGGGCAACCTTTACTTGCTTCATCTGGCTCCGGCAATCTACTTCGAAGGACCTTGACCGAACCTCTCGGCTTCAGCTGATGAGACTTTTATCCCTTCAACCTCTTTGTCAAGATTTGCGATAATACGCTTGTAATCTTGCTGAATCAGTTTCATCCCTTTAAGTTATATCTATTTTTTGTAAAATACTTCTGATATAGCTTCGAACATCTTCCTCCATTTATGATATTGGTCATACACATCTCACAAAAGCTACGACATCAATCCTAACCTTTTGAGGAATTTATTTCAAATAAGGGGTGAATACTATATCATCAAATAAAACCTTTGGAAATTTATTTTTCATAATGGCCAAGTGAGGAAATGAAACAGTTCAATCTCTGCAATAGTAGTGGAAGCATGAAGAAGCCTCTTATCATGTCTCTATTTTAGAGGGCACTAGCCCAGACAACTGTTCAGATCGTCGCGGAACATGGGAAGACATCGTTGATGGTATTATAAAAGGGATTTGTTAATCGATTAATTTTCTATCGGTTTAGAAAATAGTTGAAAAAGTTTGATTTAAATTTATACCACAAACGCATGTCATACAATTGTAGCACGTATGCAAATAAGATCGATCCGTAGGGAATTGTTGATTTTGAAAATCTATTCAATCATACTAACCAAAGTTAAGCTAGAAAATTAGAGAATTAACTAACTAACTAAAAGAAAAGAGAAGAAAATATAAGAGTTAAATGACAATTTAGAGAATAAATCCACTGTGTAGATCATGTAGTTCAACACATATGAAAGTACGATCTCTCTTTTATGGTCATTAGTGCTTTAATGGATGTGCTTATCATAAGTATGGCATATTTGTGCTATTGATTAGCCAACATAAGTCATCAAACTATAACACACCCCTTAAACCACCTACTAACTTTTATGAAACTTGACAATGAAAATGAAATCTATTTTAAGTATGGTCTATTAACTATTGATTAGAAATATAGACCATCAAATTTGAAATTCAAATCACTTTCTTATGCCATAATCATATTTTGATGAAGAGACATTTGTGTTAGTGATTGTTTAAGCATAGCCTATTTGGTGTCAGCAATATAGGCTATTAAATTCAAAGCAAGAACAACAAATAAAACACTTCATTGATCATCATTAAGCACAAAAAGAGAGCATGAATTAAAAAATAGTTGAAGCTAGATAATTAGAGAGCTTCCTTACCCATAAATTGAAAGGGCTTAACCTCTTATATTTGTCATTTGATTGACAAATATAGCTAGCAACATGAAAGCAAAAAGAAAGAAAAATAAAAGCTAATGGAAAAGAGAAGCTAATTAACAAGAATTAAAACTAATCTACTTTTCATGAATGTAAATCTACACTACAACATGAAAGAAAATAAACAGGAAAAGGAAAAGAACATGTATTAAATTGCATAAAAAAGTTACATGAAAAGAAGAAATAAATGGGTAAGCAGCCATGAAAAGAAAGAAGAGAGCTTGATTTATTTTTGAGCCTAAACTAAAACTAAGAGAGACTAAGCAAGAGAAGGGTTACATGAAACATAAGGGGTATATATACATGTGTTAAACCCTAATTCATATTTTTGGAGAATGTCCAAAGTGCAATTGTAGGAAATGTGGTGGTCAAGTTATCATTAGCTTCAATAATCCCCCACTTAAATGTACATGAAGCTTTAATGGCCTTTTAGCATGTGCATTAGCTCCTAATTGAAAATCAAGGTAAGTGGGTGGGGTCCTCCACGTTCTTCACTTTGAATTATCTCCATCTTCATTCTTTTGTATGTTCTTTATGCATGCATATTCCTTCGGAATGGGAAATCTTTCCCCTGTTACATGAATCAAATATTTCATTTCATCCGGGAAAAGCCATCTCTTTCTCCACAATGTCTTTGCCATCAAATTTACTATTTGTTATATAAGATATTTTTTTTAACGAAAATCAATTTTTTTCTATTTCTTATTTGTGAGTAGGTGGGTGCTACTGAGATATTGGGCCCTTAAAGAGTCTTCCTTTAGAAAGAACCGTCAAGAATTTTTTACTACTGCATGGGAACTTATTCGTTTTAGAAGTATTTTTCCTTTCCAATATTTTTCTATTGGAGCTTCCCTCATTCCGTTTATTGAGCATAATGATGCGAATCAGGCTTTAATGAGTTCTAATATGCAGATCTTCTTTCTAAAAGAGATTCAATTCGGCCAATCAGATAAACGAACCCCCATCTTCCCGATTTCTCCCACATTTATATTTATATGAGTATTTAAAATTTCCAATGAAATTTTGAAAGATTGACTCTTTTTTTCTTGTTGCAATAGAGAAAATTTTCCAAACTTAAAGAGAAATTTGTCGAAAGCACTTGTAATTGAGTTTAAATTCCTAAAAATAATATAGAAATTTCTAATTAAAATTTCTCAATTTAATATATGCACAAAAATGACAAGTTTTCCCCTATATGAAGATGCATATGTGACAATTTGGAGTTAATATGGATTTTGGTTTAAACAAGTTAAAATAACCAATATGATCATTTATTTAATTTGAATAGAATAAATATGGTGGTAAAAATATGCACATTTACGTGCACATCAAATACCCCACACTTATCTTTTTATTCGTCCTCGAATAAAGAAAACCTAAGATAAATTTGTTTTCGTAGGGAGCACGATTGCATTGAGCGTTTGCAACAAGCCGTTAAACCTCTGGGTGTCCCCAGTAGGACGAGTGTTGTCTCATGAGGGTTTTCAGCGGATACTACCCACAAAATCCAAATGCATGATGAAAATATTTACAAAATGCAAGATTTATTTACAAAGAGATGAATGCGAGTTTTTGAAAATATTTACAAATAAAGGATTTATTTTTAAATTGACACGAATAAGTTAAATATAGGTTTTGGTTATTATCTTGAAAAAAATTTAGTCACTTACTCGTCAAAATTTTCAATAAAAACAAAGTTATCATAATAAATAGACTATGGTTTAACTCGTTGTTTTGGTTGATAACACAGTGTAATTATGAAATGGATCCTTAGTTGATTATCAAAATTTATCAAAGTGGTATTTTCATTTCTTTTCAATAACAAGTCAAATAAAATAAGTTAGAATGGTGCTTGGATTTCATTTGCTTACTCTCTCTAATTTTTTTAGTTGAGAATTTTATTTATATTAACAATATTTACATATGCCTAACTCAGATAAACTAAGGCTAGATATATTACCCATGCACTGCCTTTCGGGCTTATGTGAGGGGAATACAGAGCATGGCGAGTGAACACACGAGCGTGAGCACCTATTGACTGTAGGCGCTATTAAAAAGAATTTTTATATATACAACTAGCTCGGATAAACTTAGGCCAGATATACCGTTCGTGCACTACCTTTCGGGCTTACGTGAGAAAGGTACAGAGCATGGCGAGTGTACACACAAGTGTGTACACCTGTCGACCGTAGGTGTTAATAGAAAATATTTACGTATATACAAATGCTTTGTTTTTTTTTTTAATTTTTTTTTGGAAAGAGAGAGTTTTGCAAAATCATCTTAGCACCACTTAACTTAGAAGAGAAAAAAAATGATATATCCTTTACTTTAAATCAACTACTTTTTAAAACAAAGATTTCAATTAGGATATATTTCATAATTTGCACATATGAATCTTCTTATATACTAGTTAACTAGAGTTATTTGTAATCAAACTTCATTTTTATTTTTGTTAAGACAAATAAATTTTCAAAAATTTCAATTCAATCAACCAAAACCATATATTTATCTTATAGTGTTTCTTTTAAAAATAATCAAAATGCTTAAAAAAAAATTGAAATTTTTTTATATGTTTTTTTTCAAAGTTTTGGAGGAAAAATTAAAAATTAATCATGAAAAAAAACAAAAAAGAAGATAAGACTCCCCCATACTTGATTTTGACTGTGTTCCCATAGTCAACCCAAGTGGAAGGAGAAAAATGAAACAAAAATAAAAGAATGACCTATATTTACATGAAACAAAACGATTATTATTTACAACAGTTCAGAAAGTACGACGTTAAAGAGTAAATGAACCGATCTTCCAAAGACCGATTCATTTGTCTCGTCAAGTATACGAGATTCAGCTTAAGCTCGAAAAACCAAATCGTAAAAGATTTCAAAATTGATGTTGATTTGAAAAAACGAATGTCGTTTTATTGAAAATTGTACGAGTTAATTTATTTTCGATGATTTTTGGGGTAGATATAACGATTGATTGAAATTCAAGTTTATTTTCACCAAATTGAAATTCAAGTTTGTCATTGAAAAATTCTTCAAAATTATTGATATCAAAATCAAAGTGATGATTAAAATATTCTCCTTCGGAATTTAACAACTTGTCATCCAAAAGTCCAAAAAATTCATGTTCATTAAATTCGTCTTCCTTTGTTGGATTATCAACAACTTCATTGCGTATCTCAAGTTCAAAATCCAAAGTTTTCGTATTCAAATTTTCGAAATCGAGAAAAGGAAGATCATATTTTAAATTTGTATCCACACCCTCAAAAGAATTGAATTCCAACTCAATTACCATCTTTTCAACAACTTCGTTAAGATTGTCATTTTCAATTTCGAAAGTTGTTATTTGAAAATCGTCGATTTGGGTGAAAGATGGATTATTGTTTGACTCGTCGCAAATTGGGATTTGATTTTGTTTTTCATGTTATTTCATATATGTTTCAAACAACGAATCCGTGCGATCATCGTAAATTTCGTTCATTTGCTCAACAAAATCCAATTTATAGTTATTAACTTGAGAATTTTTGATTTAGATTTGTTGAGAACAAAATTTTCACTCGTATCATAATCGAGATTATTCCCATTGCCAAAATTATTTGAAAAGTGGACCACATTTTTGTTTTGATTTTGAAATTCATTTTGGAGTTCAAAATTCAATTGGCATGGCTTATACTCGAAGTCATTTGAATTTTGAAGCGAATTCAAATTTCGATTATTTTGAAAATTTTGACTTGAGTTATCACACAAATAAGAATTACACAAATCATTTATCTCCTGATTTTGTTATGTAGAGAGTTCGAGTAAAGCTGAAATCATTTCAATGCTATTTTCGAGAGTCGAAGGTTGGTCATCGTTTTGAAAATTTTGTTGTTCAAAATTTGAATTGTTTAAAGAATAGTTATCGTTAAAATATCCATACGAATTTGGAGTGCATATGGATTATACTGATTTTCACAACTATTGTAAAATTCAAGTGAGTGGGGAAACTCGGACATTTTCGATAAGGTTTTTGGTTTTTTTTGTAAAGGAAAAATATTTACAAATAAAATTTATTTTCAAAAGGAAAATCGATTTTTGTTGTTTTTTATTTTTCAATTTTTTTGTTTTTTTGAAAAGATTTTATATTATTTTTTTTGGATTTTTTTGATTTTCTAAAAAAAAAACTAAGTAATTTTTTTTATTTGAATTTTTCGAATTTTGATTTGAAAATTTTCATAGGAAAAAAAAACTAAGTTAAGAAATATTTACAATTTTTTTAGTTTTGGATTTTGATTTTTTTTTTTAAAATGCGTGATCTAATGCAACTATATGAATGCAAGAGTCTAATTACGAATTATTTATCCTAAGTTAATCCACAATTATGTAATCACACATTGTCTTAGATAAACAAGATAGTTCTCAGCCAGGTAACGGACATGATTTATCGGTGCACCACGAATCACCGTAGCAATGCAGCTGAAGGTTTAAGTACCTTCAGAGGAACAACCACTATAATATTTACGAATCACCGTAATATTTATAAATGGTTATTACTCTGTTGTAGCCTAGACACCAAGAAATTAAATTGTTCAAAAAAGACAATTTGTCAATATACAATTAAGTGTTATCAATGTCTAACCGTTATTATTAATCAAAAATCTAGAATGAAATGCAAAACAGAAATTAAACGTGTATTAACAATGCAACTGCGAATGAATTTTATTTTTTTTGAATTTTTGTTCCTTAAAATGAAAATGCAAGGAAAAACAAGAGATGAAAGCGCAATACCAGAGTGTGAAAAATTATTGAGCAATTTTTTTAAAGCAGCAATTATTATTTTTTTAAGCAAGCGAGCGAGCTATTTTTTTTTTGAACAATCATTTCTGCCACCTGCAACCTGAAATTTCAAACAAGATATATACAAATATTTTATGAAATTAAAATAAAACAAAATCAATCAAATATTTTATTTTTGTTAAATGAAATTTCAAAACTAAATTCACTAAAAGTAACAAGACTATCCCAGCCCAAATAATCAAGAAATTCACAAATTTACCAAAGCTTTTTTTTGTTTTGTATAAGAAGAAGAAGTTTTAAAAATGATGCTTAAACACTTGAAAACAACTAACTTGAAATCTCTTTTTTGTAATGACTCAACAAGGCCCGGCCCAGTTCGATTAATTACTTGCGATAAAAAAAACAATCCTGAAATAATTCGAATCAGCGTTCTTTCTTCTCCTTAAAACCCTAAACAACACACAATCAAAATAATTCGAATCCCAGATAAAAATCGAATTTCCGAAATCTACCCTTAGCAAGATTGAAGGTCTGTAGAGAGTCAATTCAGGTTTGTGGTAACGAGTGGTTTGTTTTTGGAGTAGCTTGGAGGTGAGTCAATTGGAATTAGAGGTTGCGAGTTTGTTAGTTGCGATTGGAAGCGATTTGAGGTCGATGGTAAAGGTTTATGGTTGGAGGGTGTCGTGGTTGTGGATTTTGGGGTGCAGGCCATCTTTTTGGTTCGATGGCGAATAGAGAAATGGGGTTGGGTTCGTGAGAGGCTGCTCGAAGTAGGGTGGTTCAGAGGATGTTCAGGCGAGGTAGCGATTCGACTTTGCGGTGTTGGTCGTGCTTCGAGGGGTTTTGAGACAGTTAGGTGGACGGTTCGTGAGCAATTTCTGTTCGATTGTCGCCTTGGGTTTAAAGTGGTTGGAAGTGTTTCAGCGATTGGGTGAAGCAGTTGAGCTGTGCACTGTGGTGATGAAGTTGCTGTTTATAACTACAGTGCGTGGTGATTTGAAAGCAGTTGTTGGTGGTTTCAGGCAGAAGGAGGAATGCTGTGAGTTGTAGCAAGTTTGAAATGCAGGTTGAGTGGAGTGAAATGTTGGTGATTGAAGTAGGGGAGCAGTGTATGTTTTGCTGTGATGGTATGTTGTGGAGTATGTGAGGAGTGGTCAGCAGTTAGTGCAGTAGTTTCTCTAGTTGCAGTTGAAGGGAAGTTTGGTGAAAGTTATTGAAGGGAATGATATGTTGTGGTGATGAAGATGTTAGGTAGGATGAAGTGGGATAAATGGTAGAGTTGTGGTGCACTGTTGATGATGGCAGGGTTGATGTCAGAGATGGGTAGGGTGGTAATGTGCAGTTTTGAATGGTGTAGCAGAGAGTGGGCACTGTTGACAGCTTGGGTTTGGGATGTAGGATGGTTGTACGTTAAAGGCAGAAGTTGTGATGGGGGAGTAGTTTATGAAGTGCTGGCAGGGATGGCGGGGTGTTGTGAAGGTGATGGGCAGTTCTGGTATGATATTTTGAGGGTGGTTTTGAAGACCTGGGGCAGAAAGTTGGTGAATGGTCGTGATGTTTTGGGTTTTTGAAGTGTATGGTTGGTGAAGGTGTATAGGTGATGGTTATTGGAGATGTATGCAAGGTTGGAGAGGTTTGTGTGATAGGGTATTGACAATGTATCAGCAGTGTTGTGGAAACAGCGATGAAGGGGGATGGAGACGTTTGTTTGATTCGATGAAGTTGCGGTTGTTTACAAGGAGCAGCAGTGGGGTGTGACAATGGATATGTGGAGTTGTTGTAATGTGAAGAGATGGTGGCTTGGACATGCAATGGGATGAAGTGGCTGCAGACGATGGAAGTGCACACAGAAGTGTGGTGAAGCAGAGTGTATCAAATGCACTTGTAATTGGTCTTGAAGTCATCAGTACTTGGTTTTAGGGATGTGAAACTGCAGGCAGGAGATGGTTGTGGTAGCAGTAATACAGTAGCTTGTGATCAACTGATGATGTTGGAGGGTTGACAGTGGAATTTTGGGGGTGATCTGAAAGGGTAGCAGTTATGAAGTGAGAGGTGTATGAAGTGGTTGATTTGTTGTGTAATATGAAAGGGGATGTGGGCTGCTGTTGAGTGGACAAAAGTATGAAGGAGAGACAGGTAGAAGGATGGTTTCTAGTTTCTGTGCAGCTGTGTTGTTGAAGCAGAGGGGTTGAGCAGTAGAGAAAGGACATGTGGTCAAGCAGAAGAGAAAGGAGGCAGAACAGAAAGGAGATTATAGTGATGCAATGTGTTGATGACAGTTTTGGTGGCAAGGGGGATGCAGAAGTGTATGCAGAAATGTTGACAGAGGCTGCACACTGTTTGGTGGTAAAAATGTAGGAGCAAGATGGTGGACAGCAGAAT
The DNA here is from genome assembly GCA_030765085.1 of Allium cepa. Lineage (NCBI taxonomy): Eukaryota > Viridiplantae > Streptophyta > Magnoliopsida > Asparagales > Amaryllidaceae > Allium > Allium cepa. The sequence continues at coordinate 133,220,932 of CM060941.1, read as the reverse complement.
TTTTTTTTATCAATTTAAAATTGTAAAAGAAAAAAGAAAGTTGTAAATGAGCAAAAGAAAATGAATAAGAAGAAAATTTATTTTTGGAATGAAATTGTGGATGCTCCTTATTTTTAATATATATGCAAATGCAAATTGAAATGCAAGAAAAACAACATGCACAAAACAAAAATCAAACAACAAACACACTATACAAACTTTTTTTTTAAATACAAACACACAAAACAAACAAAAGAAAATAATTCGAAGAATTAAAATCAAAACAAACTCCCCAGCAACGGCGCCAAAAACTTGTTAATAGGCTAATTTTCTATCGGTTTAGAAAATAGTCGAAAAATTTTGATTTAAATTTATACCGCAGGCGCGTGAAGTACACTTGTAGCACATATGCGAATACAGGTCAATCCGCAGGGAATTGTTGATTTAAAAATCTATTCAATCGAATTAACCAAAGTTGAGTGAAAGTTAAGCTAGAGAATTAGAGAATTAACTAACTAACTAAAAAAAAAAGCAAATATAAGAGTTAAGAGACAATTTAAGAATAATCCACTCTCTAGATCGTGTAGTTCAACACATATGAAATCATGATCTCTCTTTTATGGTCATTAGTGTTTTAATGGATGTGCTTATCATAAGTATGACATATTTGTGCTATTGATTAGCCAACATAAGCCATCGAACTATAACACACCCCTTAAGCTACTTACTAACTTTCATGAAACTTGACAATGAAAATGAAATCTATTTTAAGTATGGTCTATTAACTATTGATCAGATATACCATCAAATTTGAATTTCAAATCAGTTTCTGATGCCATAATCATATTTTGATGAAGAGCATTTGTGTTAGTGATTGTTTAAGCATAGCCTATTTGGTGTCAACAATATCGGCTATCAAATTCAAAGTAAGAACAACAAATAAAACACTTCATTAATCATCATTAAGCATAAAAAGAGAGCATGAATTAACAAATAGTTGAAGCTACATAATTAGGGAGCTTCGTTACTCCTAAATTGAATGGGCTTAGTCTCTCATATTTGTCATTTGATTAACAAATGTAGCTAGCAACATGAAAGCAAAAGGAAAGGAAAATGAAAGCTAATGGAAAAGAGAAGCTAATTAACAAGAATTAAAACTAATCTACTTTGCATGAATGTAAATCTGCACTACAACATGAAAGGAAATAAACAAGAAAATGAATAGAACATGTATTAAATTGCATAAAAAAAGTTACATGAAAATAAGAAACACATGGCTAAGTAGCCATGAAAAGAAAGAAAAGAGTTTGATTTATTTTTGAGCCTAAACTAAAACTAAGAGAGACTAAGAAATAGGAGGGTTACATGAAACATAAGGGGTATATATACAGGGTTAAGCCCTAATTCATATTTTTCGGGAATGCCCAAAATGCCCTCGTAGGAAGTGTGGTGACCAAGTTATCATTAGCTTCAATAATCTCTCACTTAAATGTACATGAAGCTTTAATGACTTTTTAAAATGTGTATTAGCTCCTAATTGAAAATCAAGGTAAGTGGGTGGGGTCCTTCATGTTCTTCACTTTAAATTATTTTCATCTTCATTCTTTTATATCTTCTTTGTGCATGCATATTCCTTCATGAAACCACTTGTAATTGAGTTTAAATTCCTATAAAATAATATAAAAATTTTCAATTAAAATTTCTCAATTTAATATATGCATGAAAATGACCAGTTTGCCACTATATGAAGATGGATATGTGACAATTTGGAATTAATATGGATTTTTGTTTAAACAAGTTAAAATACCCAATATGATCATTTATTTAATTTAAATAGAATAAATATGGTGGTAAAAATATGCACATTTACGTGCACATCAAGATTGAATCTAAGGCAATTGGTATCTCGATGGACGAGACGGTGTCGGATCTCATTGAGTACTTATCTATGCTGTGTGGCAAAGGTGAGCGGGACCTCCATTATGAAGATGACTCACGAGACCTATAGTCTTTGTCCTGTCTCCTATAATCCCACCTATGATGCCTTTCCGAATTTAATTCATGGGATGAGTCGGGAGAGTGATCAGATGACCCAAGCTTTTTGTATTTACTGCCCTGACTCTTAAGAGTGTCATATAGATGCTTGCATTCCGTGGAGTCTGAAAACAAGGCATAGACGAGTTAGTAGAAGTAAAATGAAAAACTCTACGTACAGTACAAGAGTGTAGTGTTGTATAAGTGTAGGTGTGCCTTAGTGCTCCCCGTAGGCCATGCACTTGGAGTTCCCTAACGAGGGTTATTTCCCCGGCATTAGTAGCAGGCACTTCATCAGGAAGAAAAATGGGAGAACCAATATACCCGATGCTAATATTGCCAAGAGAGCGAATTTCATCCGGAATACTCCTGAAGGACCCATAAATGTCCCCAGAAGGAAGGATAGGGGTCTCTTTGACTGTAGAAGCTGGAGGTGACTGCATAGATGTCCAAGATGAAATAACCTTTATTTTAGGCCGTCAAATTACAAGAAATGCATAAACGTTGTCAATCTCATTGTTAGAGGATATAAGGCCAATGTCGACATCTGCATTACCTCCTCTATCACTCTCCCTCTTTTTTTATTGTGCTCATATTTTTCTTTACTATCTATAACCCTTTGCCTTGTTTCAAGATTAATAATAGGATCGGGAATATGAGGAACTTCATGACCCCCGTCGACATTAACGGTGGCCTCAAGGTCTTGCGAAGAATGATCATCTTCTTAAGCTTCAGGCACATGGCCAACGCTACGACCCTCCTCTAAAAGATTGTAAGTATGCATGTTCTCATCCATGAGGTGTCTCATATCTCTCTCCAAGCGGAACTTTGTGAAGATTCACCAAGGTACCTGCCAAATTTGTGCCATTGGATCTTCTCAAATCATCTATAAATAATAAAAACGATGAATTTATCAGTTGGGACTATGAAATTTGTATTAGTAAGGAGAACAAACTCAAGGCTTACGTCGAAAAACCCGGTGATAGTGCACAAAGAAGAATTCATCTTCGAAATAACTCAACTTGTTCTAAAACCCCAACATTATCCAACACTCAATGGCAAGTTCCAAGAATGTAAGTGAAGGGGACCCCTTTTGGTGCTTGAAGCCATATAAGTTGTGAATTTCCTCAACAAAATGGACCATATTTAAGTGTCGAACGAATATCACGTGCATACTATTAAAAAGATCATAGTTGTTTGGATGTAACTTGTCAGTGGCAAGCTTCGTGAACTGTATGCTTGTATGAATGAAGTGATTGAATGGTGTAACACATCTAGCCATGCACATATATTGATTACATGCTATGTACCCCTCAGGCAGGAGATGTGCCCATTCATAACGTGCAGGAACCAAAACATCTTCGAAAGGAATCCCATGTTTCTCACATATTCATCTATGGGATGTCTCAGATACCCTGGAAGTCGAAGAATCTAGAGGATCTGTCAAAAAAATGGCATCATCTATGTCAATGTCGGGGGAACCCCTACAGCAGGCTCTTCAGCCAAGACAGAAGGAACTATTTCTAAGGTTGCTCCACTCGATGACTAGCTGACTAAGATTGAGATGGTGTAGAAGTAGGCTTTGTCATAGGAAATATTATCGAACTGGATTTAGTATTGGACTCAACATATCTTGATGTTGAAGGACATGTAGCCATTGCGGAGAGACACAAGGAATTTCTATGATCCATAACTATTAAAGCTTAACATGTAAGAGATAGCTTTAATCTTCATGTTGGGAAGAGGGCCCTATATAGCCAATATACCGAACCCGATGGATGCCAACGTGTGTTGATCAATCGGATCTCATACATCGATGGGGGTAGAGGGAAATAGTGTTTAATTAAAACTGTGTAGTGTGTGCATCTAGTGTCGTATAGTTCAAATTATTGTTCAAGCAAAGACATTATAAACTACATGGAACTATAAAAACAGTTTTCTTGAATACAAAAGTGCATCCAATATGACCGTTGTTAGAAACTATCCCATTGAATCACAATATCAACTAGCATTCGACCAAGATCGCTTTAAAGACTAATTTGACCTTTCCTTTTGACTTACAAAATTTTTTATTTAGGAAAACTATAAAATTTCACAAGTGTAGGAAAAACCTGAGCCAGGATTCAGCTCGACTCGAAGCAAACCCACAGAAGTTTATGTAAAACAATGTTTGAGTAGAAACCAAGTCCTTCCTTAGAAATCCCTAGGCATGCTTCGACTTTTCATTAAGTTTGTCGAATCCATTATCTCCTGCCAAAAGTTTCGAAAAAGGCCTAAGTGTAACAACCTGCCTTTTCGACCCTTAAAAGTTAACATTAATACATCCATGATATTCAACTGCCGAACTCCTAAGCGCCGAAAAGATAGATTATTGGGAAAAAAGAAAACGAAGACACACAAATTCATCTTAGGGTCTCGCTTACCCTACCTCAAATGAATTTACCTTACCAAAGCCTAGTGTTCGCTCATCCTATGCTCTGATACCATATATAACGACCCTCCTTTTTGACCCTTAAAAGTCGACACTAATCATCCATGGTATTCACGTGTCGAACACCTAGGTGACGGGAAGATAGATTGTTTGGGAAAAAGAAAACGAAGACAGAACAAAATCTCACATCATAATGAATAACATATAATATGAAACAGATCTTTACAAAGAAAACTGAAATATACATACATCAAATCTTAGTGCACAAATCCACTAATCATCAGCCTGAAAAGTTATAACAATCCTTCTTCACAAATGGTGATAAGTATAAACAACAAATGCAGCGGAAGATAAATATATGTGAATACGTCTTAGAGGCAACCAGCTCGTCTTTTGAAGCTCCAAAACATACAAACTCGATCTGAAAATATGCTCGGTCTGACCTGAGTATTAAAAGAAAAATAATGCCCAGATCAGTCTGGTAAACTAGTGTGAGAAACGCACCTCTAATGGATTTTAATGTTATAAAACCTTTGAAAACAAAGGTACCTCGTAAGACCGCACCACACATAAACATGGATGGTTTTTTACTTTATGATAACCAAAACGTTTTTATAGAAAATCAAATGATAATATAATACTGTCTAGAGTTTAAAGTAGATATTGAGTCACAATCGAAATTTATACATTAACTAAATTCCAGCATAATAAGCATATAACTAAGTTTGTAAAGGCACGTATTGGAGAATGGATTCCATGCGATGACAAGGCACCGGGATACCACATACCATGGTACACCTCTAGAAAATGTACCGAAAGCCTCGCTTGGATCCTCTGCCAACATAGGACATGCCTACCACTTACCAGGTAGTCCCGATTATGTCATCACATCGGTTTCTTTGCAACCTTTTCTCGAGAGCTCTTATGCATAACCAAATCCATATATATATATATATATATATAAGGGTGATGGCATATCGTAATGGATGCGACCCACTTAGCCCAACTGCATCTCCCTTGATTTTAGTCATTCCCGGTTAATGAAGCTTAAGACTATGTTTTACTTTTTATATAGCAATCTCACTTGGAATGCTAACACTGCTCTCTATGTAGCAATGCAGTTCCAACATTTATTCATACAAGTTGTTCAGGATATGAAAAAACCAAAGACACGACTTCTACTACATCCATGATGGAGTCACCCACAGGATTTGTAGCAAATAGCCATTGCACTACAAAGAGCTTCGTCTTTAATCTTCTTTAAGATATTCCAATTCGAAACGTTTATGCGGGTTCGAAGTGGTTTTTGGATAATATGTCTGATACCGGTCTCTCCAAACCGACAACGATGGTTTTAAACACTGGCCCAGATTTAATAGTCGGTTATTTAACTATCAAATAAAAACAATACAACTGGAGATTTAATTCTAAATGGAAACTACACTGGTTAAGCGCATAAGCAATTATAAGCCTCTTTAATTAATCATTTCGTTGATTGAAACCATTTGGTATATACTTGTAGCACAATACTTTTACAAGGACATATTTACAAGTCCCCTTTACTCTTTCCAAATACTTGGAAAATATCAATATACTTATCTCAATGGTATATGTATATTTACAAATCTTAAGAAAGATTTTATTTCAAACCACACTTAAATTTGGGTTAAAATAGTGTCATTTTACACAAATATAATGATAACCCAAAACACTATTCTTTTGGTGTTAAGTATGAAAAAGAATGTTCCATACCACTATAATTAAGAAGGTCGGTTTGGAAAATCAAATCTCTTTTATAAATAAACTCCTTTATAAAATCCCTTTTATTAAATTGCCTTTATAAAATTCCTTATGTTTACAAACTCCTTCCCTATGAAATATTATTATAAATTCCTTTATAAATATCTAAAACATAATTATAGCCTCCTTTAATAAATCTCCACAGTTAGTTAATAACTCCTTTGTAAACATCCTTTATATTATTTACAAACCATTTTATAAATTCTTTTATAGAATTCATTTATAAATTTTCTTTCTATAAATTTCTAAATATAATCACAAAACTCTTTTTTACAAACAAATCCCAAAGGTAATACCAACCCCCAAATATAAAACAACTTCAAAATATAATTAGAAAAAATTATATAGTTTTCATAACTTGATCATTCCATATATTTTAATAAATTCATAACTAGAGTTAATCATTCCAATTTATCAAAATGATATTGATTTCCTTTTTATAGAATATTATTTATGAAACCATTCTTATATTTTGTAAAACGCTATTTTTAAAGTTATCTTCCACTTATAAATTAATATTTATAAGTCTATCCCTTAATACAACATTTTATACAAATGGTTCACAAATATTTATTTCAACTATTTCTATCATCTTTTAAATGAAAAATCCTTTTAAAATGAAAGATAACCCTTTTATTTCTCTTTTGAAAATAAACATTTAATATTATAATAATTTAGCTATAAAGACCAATAGTTCTAAAATAATTATTAACATTTACTTACATATATAAATTAAAAAGAATAAATAAAGAAGTTGAAATAAAATAGAGAAGTTAAAATATCATTTGTAATTGTAATATATATCTTAGAAATTCCAAAAAGCCAGATTTTAATATCATTTCACCAAAAATCGTTTCCAAAATGAAATAGCAATTAACAATATTTTTAAAATACTATATCGAGGCCAAAAGTTATTATGGCACTAAACAATTGTTATTTCAACCTTTTCCATAAAAGGTTCGATCATTCACATATGTCGGCGTCACACAAAATATGGCCAAACAGTCAAATTTTAGAATTTAGCAATCTATTTAATAGGAATACAGCTGATATAAATCAATAAATAAATAACAGGAAATTAAAAATCACAATGTCGAGAAATCTGGATTTCTCGATAAATTTTTTGTTTTTCAATTTAAATGTCGATCGCTTTTCATAGCGAAGATTCAACCAAATCAACCAAAATTTCATCCAAACATAAATAGTAAATTCTATCTACTATATATCGTACCGATTAAGAAAAAATGTGAGTTTAATTCACCGAATTCCAGCAGACGCTTTAGCGTTCCGTTACGTTCGATTTTAGCCCAAACTTCCACTTGCTCCAAATTCGACCAAACTAATTTTATCACATAGCTTTCGTCATTACAAGCGCAACGCAAAAAGTTTCATCTCGACTAGACCTTGTATGAGCAAGATATTCATATTATAAGTTTCTAACCATTAAGTTATACTAATTACATACTAATTACCCTATTTGATACAATTAATCTCTTCTTCTTCAAACCATTTCCTGCCATCACCTACTATATCCACTTCCCTCTCCCTCTATGCTCCACTAAACCCAAATCCGACTCCACCAAACTTCACATCTTCGCAAACTCCATCACCACAAACACCTCGACAACAAGAAGCACCTCCCACCAAAGTCGCAACCCGACCCTTCTCCTCCTCGACCTGCCTTGAACGCCATTCACCCCAAGGCGCCGCGCTCCACCAAAAATGGCCACTAGCTGCTCTCCGTAACCCCGAGTCCAAGACAACCCTCCATTTCATCGATCGATGACCACACAATCAAATTCTAAAACCCTAGTTTGCAATCATTTACTATAAACTACCGAACCCAAGAAAACGAGGTCGCACCCTCTAAAACGCATACCATCTTGTAGATCTACCTGGGACAAGATCAAACATACCTCTTTTTATTTATTTTTCTTTTTCTTTAATTTGTTACTGAATTTAAAAGAAGAGGATATTTTTTCTTGCTTTTCAAATGCCAATGGATGGAACAGTGAATGAACGATAGAAAACGTATGGTGATGGTTCCGTGTAGTGTCAAGTTAGTTATAATTTTGATTTTCTAGCATTTTGTCGCAGAACCGTGAACGACAAAACAAAAATACGGTCACGCTTAAAATAGTCACGCGACCTTCAAACAATAATAATATACACTGCTTATCATATTTTGTAAAATCACAAAAACACCGTCATTTGTTGAAAAATTATCAAACGATAATTTAAATAATTTCTGAATTAAAAATTATGAAAAAATCAAATAAACTAAATGAAAAATACATCAATGAAAGTCGAGGCATTATATTAAAAATACAATTTTCTATTCTTTATTTGAATCATTTATTATTGCAAATAAATTTACAAAAGAAAATCACCGTTATTATTTATTAATCAAAAGAAGTTAAATAAGACCATTACATCCATTCAATTAATGTTCACATTAAAATCCCAATATTTAAATCATTTTTCAAGTATTTAATTTACAATTCAAAAGTAGATTGGATACCCCACCAAACTACTTGAACTATTCAAAAGGGGGTTGAGTTCGAGTTTGTTTAGTTCCAAATTCAAATGGATTGCATGGTTCCATGCTTATGAATTGGGGTCTGAGAGCGGGGAGTCTAACAACGTTTGATGGCTAAAATAGGTGACGACGAAAGTCCAAGGAGGTGGTCACGTGTTTGGCTTGACGGTGGTGTAGAAAGCCAAGCAAGGAGTTCAGCAATCATTGATTTGACTTTCAATAGAAGGAACGAAAAAAATATTAAAAGCGTAAAGTAACCGGTCAGCTATTAGAGATATATACTCACTCAGCAGGCTTATGTCCGAACACCTTCATGTTTATCCATTATTTCTATATAATAGGTTGAGAGGGTTAGGATGAGCTTGGCGTGAAGCTAAGGTAAGGGAGGCAGTAGATGGCGAATAAAATCGTTTATTTACCAATTATCTATCTTAATTGCTAGTTATTTTTACTTGACTATGTAGTTTTGAAACATTACTTTTGATGGACTTATTAATGATTTATGGAATTAGGGACCATTTTGGATTATCGAGTTATGTTTCTATTATATTTTATTTTCTTCCGTTATAAGTTTTGAAAGTGTATTTGAAATAAATAACTCCATGTACTGTTATACGTCATTTAACCCTAATTATCTGCCAACTACTAGCTCGTGGTCATTGATTGAGACGTAGGATCAAAGGGTTAGTGAAAGGTGATTTGGAATATTTAGTATTTGTATGCAAGTTTGGCATTGTGCTGTCTGAAGTGATTTTTCTTTATCATAAAATTAATAATGAAGTGTGTATACATATTTAAATTAATACGACATAATTTCATCTATGATTAATATGTCATAGCATTAATCTCATTGATTTTTCTTGAAAACGGCGACTCCCTTCCACCTAGATTCCATATAGTTAGAGCTGTCATGTTGCATGTAAACACCGAACTTAAATAAATGATTGGTGCCTCCAGCATTAGGGACATTCAGTTTTTGGTGAATAACCATCTCGTTAAATTGATGCAGCACCCCTTAATTTATTTTGCACAATAATTGATCTAATTCCTCAGTTGCTGAGTAATTAAGATGAAATCAAATAAACATCTCAAGTTACATAAAATCACATGTGCAAAGTCAACATGTAATCAAACAGCTACTACCTTTGAGAATGTAGTACTTAAAATAACTATTATTTTATACCAGGACTATTCTTCAATATCCAAAATTGCAAAAGATACGATTTAAAAATAATCTAGCATCTCAAACAATACGTATGGATATTGTATCCAAAATTGTAAAAAATATCGTGATTGGACGATGTGTAGTTGTTTCTTAACATTCAAAGCCTCTGTTCATATAAACTTCCCTGTTTAATCTCCCCTAACCCCTTTAAGGCAATCTAGTAGTTAAAGTATGATGAAATGATAATCCATGTATTAATTAAATTAACATGCAAGTTCAAAGAAGAATGTAAATATCAGCGAATAAGGAAACCATTAATTATTTAGTAGAGTCTAACAGAAAATCACAATTTGTAAGGCTGATAATTTTACATGAATAAAGAATAAATAATTATGTTGTAGGCAGTTGTCACTAAGGTGCAATATTATATATTATGGCATGTCCCTGTAGATTGACTTTGCATGTTCCTGCATAATTATAACAACTGATCATGTATATTGGAGATTAACAAAGCATGAAAATGCCAAATGTTTCTTTAAGTTACTGAATCTAAAAAATGAAACTAATAAAACATGAGTAAAGGCAAGATCATGAGATGATTAGTCATATACTACGTTTGGGCTCTATTAATACTGAATATAACAGCAAGGACATGGTCATCGAACCAATAATTTACTGTAAACATGATTTTCTAATTATGTAGCGTTGAATTAAATTATTATAAAGGATCAGAGAATAGGTTGTGGTAGAAAATTTGAACAAAATAGAACTATTATTTAAATCCATTAGCAGGCTAATCATACAGTTAGAACTGTAATGAAGTTCTAGAGTCTTTTATACGCATACATTTGAATCCAGGTCGCATGTATAGTATTTCATCATTATAATGAGTGTTACTGATACAGCAAACCTAAATTCAGCGAAAATTTCTTTTATCATAGCGTTGTAGTCCTCTTATTAGCTGGCTCTTTTTTGTGGATTAGGATCTCTTAATCCTAGTGATTAGAAGAAGATTGAATTCTAAAAAGATCCACGAAATTATAAAGATCCATAGAATTATAAAAGACTTGAATTATGAAAGCCTAACAGTGTTTTAGTCCAAATTCAAATCAATATTAGTACATAATTAAAATTCAAAAATAAGCCAGATGAAAACCTTTTCACATTATTGAATTATCTTCAAAGGTATTGGGATAATTAACAAACTGCGATATCGATAAGGCTGATATTATACCCAAGGGTGTCAATCAAATTTTCCAACAATTTTAATTAGCACCATGTTTTGCACAAAAATAGCTATTTCTTTTTACATAAAACTAATAGTCTATTTTGAAACCTATGCAAGGACACAGGAGTCTGCATAAAGTACATATAGAATTCTTTCGCCAATTGATAATTATTGAAAATACTATACAACAAATGTCTTAAAATAAAGACCGAAAATCGTAAGGAAAAAAACTACATAAATAAAACCTAATTCATAAGACATGATTGCTAAATTAATCCAAATGCAATCTGATAATTTGGTAACCTTTATTATAATGATAAAATAAATGCCGTATAAGGTAAAATAATGATTATAGATTTTTTTTGCATTTTCCAGTTTTGTTATAGCTTCAGTATAATGACCCTACTTGTGTTCTAGAAATTTATAGAAATTCTTTTGCCTGAAGCACTAACTGCTTAATATGCTAACATTGAGTATCTTTTGAAACTGTTAGCAGATAATAATCACATTCGCTACTCAATAGAGAAATAAAATAAACAGCATGGCTAGTCATGTTAAATTAAAAATTACGTTCAATACTCATGGCATTAGAATTTAATATCACCAATACATGTTTATATTTTTCACAACTTCAATATGTTTTTCACAACTTCATTATTCACGTGTGTCATTCGACCAGCACCGTTTAAACATATCTATAATTCCATCCTCTTTATCATTCATATATTGAAAGATAACAGGAATTATATCTATTATCAAGGAAAAAGAATCCTATAAATCAGCGACATATTAGTAGTCATAAAGAACAAAACAAAATAATCATAGAAAAAAATTGAATACACACTCCAAATAGGTTATTATTTTTTGAAGTTAGCTTAGGAAATAAGTATGTTAAAAACTCCATTATAGCAATAGAACTCGCTTAAATAAATTACAATTCATTTGGTAACCACGTATCGTGAATCACAGGATAGCCTTCTAACATTGATTCAACCATCATTCTGACACAATTCGTCTTGTAAACATTGTTGACCTTTTTAGGAATAGGGAAGTATGGCCAAACGGAAAATCTTGAAGCACTACTGTAATACACACATATTTATATCATCGGAACAATTGCTACTGCTACCATCAGATTTCTATTATCTTAAACCTCAATAACATATGCTATCAGGATTATAACAAACTTGGAACATTAACCTAATTGCAAAAAAATTCTCAGTTGGAAGAGCATGATAACAATGAATCTTCTCAGATGTAAAAAGTCAAATCAATAATTGAAAACTAACAAATTCTAGCCAAAAACATAAACTACACGAAGAAAAGGGGAAAACGGATAAGGAGATTACCAGCGTTTATGCGCCTTGGTAACATACTAATGGATGGTAGGGAAAGAGTGTTAGCCACTGAGGTTGAGCTAAAGAATAACTGTCAGAAGACAAAATCGTGATGGTCAGTTATCTGGCAATTTACCTCCAAAATTTATGGTATTAATGTTGACATTGGTTATATTTCAAAATGTTATCTCAATATTAAAGCCGATTTGAAACTGAAAGAAAATTTCATGTTCAAAAGCAAATGAGGGCAAACGTAAGAAGATATAATATATGAACTCATGATGTAGGAATATCCAAAGTTTTCAATTTCTAGCATAATTAGTAATCATATTGACGTCCATCGAGTAGCTAACATTCAAAACTGACGACAACCCAAAAGTGTTACAGTTGGAAATCCTCATACCTTAAATTAATCAAGCATCATATCACATTAAGAACTTATTCAAAGGTTTATTGCAAGTAATTTTGGAATTCAGTATATGTCAAATTTGAAAATGCACTGTTGTTACATCTAAAAATCATAGGCAAGTTGTAAGCTTTTTAGATCTGGGAAATTTGAAACTGATTTTAAATGCTTCTGAATGATGTAATTTAGGGTTGAAGTCCCATAACTCAGATTACTTGTTTCAGATGTGCGAAAGTTGGTTTACAAATCGTGACGATAATCCTTGCTTGAGTGGTTACTAATGGATGGTTGTAGTCGATTACCTCAACTGATTCGAAACACCCAAGGTGATGGCTTGGATACCTCTTCTGCTTTAAAATCCAAAATCAATTGTTTGCGTTGCTGACAACTGTTCCTGATGGTCAGAGAAGACGAATACTTGTTGATGATGTGAGTAGGAATAGCGACAGATATGGTGGCGCAAAGACATCTGTTAGTAGATTGGCTGGAGAGTCGAATTCGAAGGGTTTGAGATTTAGAAGCGGTTGTGGGCAGTAGTGCTCGAGGTGATGTCGAAATGGAAGGGTTTGGAAGAGGGGAGACTTTTGGATCTGAATGAAAAAGAATTGAAAATCTGGCATGAAAATTAATTGGAAAAACGTAGAAGGAAGAAGAGAGGTGCGGCAGGAAACAAAGGAAAAAAGAAAAAGCGCTATGGATATATATTTGGAGACTGTCCAGTTTTCAAAATTCAAGGGGGCTTGTGTGCTCTTAAAATTGAACTAACTAATAATATAATAGTATAGATTAAGATCATTCTTTACTTAACAAAGATGTCCACAAATTTTACACTTTGTTTTAACTTACTAAGTTCTCAAATTTATAGGTCATAAAACTTATTTGCTTGTAATTTTTAAAAACAATTAACTTCAATTCAATTAACTTGGAAGTTTTCGACTGTCCAAAATCATCGAAAATTCCATTTCATTTCAATAAATGAAAATTTCCCGGTAACATCTCCAAACAAGATGCACAACTAAACTAGCCTAATGGATAGAATACAAGACTCTAAACTATTACTTAACCGATAATTTCAAGATTTAAACACCCGATTTATTTCAAATCATTTTGAAATAAAAATAATATACTTTTCCTTTATATATATCAAATAATGCTTTGGAATTTAAAAAATATTTTACCAAAATAAACTTCTATGACAAATTACTACGGTAGCAATCCGTCACTTTGAAACTCGAAAATGAACACCGATGATGCTGCAGTCATCATCGGGATTATTTTCCAATGACTGAAGTGAGTTCAGTGCTTTTTATCTCTTTCAAATTTTTTTAATATATTTTTAATCAAAAATACTTTCAGAATAATACTATTGTTATTTTCTCCAAAAACTTGAAAAACAGTTTCAAAATCTTTGGGATTTAAGTTCTCAAATTCTCAGTTTAAATCCTTATTTATAAACTATATTTATAAATCACACTTATAAAGTTTCTTTTCTTATATAAAATCATTTCACAGATGTTTATCCTGTTAAGATTACAATAAACGACTATATTAACACTGTACTTTAAATCCAACAAAAACAATAAATGCTCTTAAATTAGCGGAGCACACTAATCAACAATAATGATAATAATTGAATATTATCATTCTAACAACCAATCATACCAAATATAAATGTATTAATTTTCGAAAATTATTCATTTATATATAAATTTAAATTTAGGTAAAATTATTTCATTTACTCATTTCAAAACAATATCGGTTTGCCTTGTTATAAGAGTTTAGAAACACATATCGATACAGTTTTTCCTTCTATATCGATCAGAACTCATAAACCACTCAACCGATAAATCAACATAATATAAAATATTTTTATAGCACTAAAAAATACGCGTTCTTATATATAAGACACACAAACTCATCTTAGAGTCTTGCTTACCCTATCTCAAATGAGTTTACCTTACCAAAGCCTAAGTGTTCACTCATCATATGCTCTGATACCATTTGTAATGACCCGCCTTTTTGACCCTTAAAAATCGACACTAATACATCCACGGTATTCACGTGCCGAGCACCCAGGTGTCGGAAAGATAGATTGTTTGGGAAAAAGAAAACGAAGACTGAACAAAATCTCACATCGTGATGAGTAACATATAATATACAACAGATCTTTACAAAGAAAATTGAAATATACATACATCAAATCTTAGTACACAAATCCACTAATCATCAGCCTGGACAGTTATAACAATCTGTCTTCACAAATGGTGATATGTATAAACATCAAATGCAGTGGAAGATAAATATATGTGAATACGTCTTGGAGGCCACCAGCTCGTCTTTTGAAGCTTCAAAACATCCAAAATCAAACTGAAAATATGCTCGGTTTGACCCGAGCATTATAGGAAAAATAATGCCCAGATCAGTCTGGTAAACCAGTGTGTGAAACACACCTCTAATGGATTTTAATGTTATAAAAACCTTTGAAAATAAAGGTATCTCGTAAGACCGCACCATATAGAAACATGGATGGTTTTTTACCTTATGATAACTAAACGTTTTTATAGAAAATCAAATGATATTATAATACTGTCTAGAGTTCAAAGTAGTTATTGAGTCACAGTCGAAATTTATACATTAACTAAATTCCAGCATAATAAGCATATAACTAAGTCTGTAAAGGCACGTATTGGAGAATGGATTCCATGCGATGACACTGCACCGAGATACCACATACCACGGTACACCTCTAGAAAATGTACCGAAGGCCTCGCTTTGACCCTCTGCCAACACAGCACCTGCTTACCACTTACTAGGTAGTCCCGATTATGTCATCACCTCGGTTGCTTTGCAACCTTTTTTCAAGAGCACTTATGCATAACCAAATCCACACACACACACACACAGAGACACACATATATATAAGGGTGATGGCATATCCTAATGAGTGCGACCCACTTAGCCTAACTGCATCTCTCCTGATTTTTGTCATTCGCGGTTAATGGAGCTTGAGAATACGTTTTACCTTTTATATAACAATCTCACTTGGAATGCTAACACTGCTCTCTATGTAGCAATGTAGTTCCAACATTCATTCATACAAGTTGTTCGCGATAAAAACAAACCGAAGGCACTACTTCTACTACATCCATGTTAGAATCACCCACAGGATTAGTAGCAAGTAACCATTACACTACAAAGAGCTCCGTCTTCGATCTTCTTTAGGATATTCCAATTCGAAACGTTTATGCCAGTTCAAAGTGGTTTTTGGATAATATATCTGATACCGGTCTCTCCAAACCGACAACTATGGTTTTAAAAACTGGCCCAAATTTGATAGTCGGTTATTTAATTATCAAATACAAACAATACAACTAGAGATTTAATTCTAAATGGAAACTACACTGGTTAAGCGCATAAGCAACTATAAGCCTCCTTAATTAACTATTTCGTTAATTAAAAACCATTTGGTATATACTTGTATCACAATACTTTTACAAGGATATATTTACAAGTCCCTCCCTCCTCTTTCCAAATACTTGGAAAATATCTATATACTTATCTCAATGGTATAATTATATTTACAAATCTTAAGAAAGATTTTATTTCAAAACCACACTTAAATTTAGGTTAAAATAGTGCCATTTTACATAAATATAATGATAACCCAAAACACTATTCTTTCGGTATTATGAAAAAGAATGTTCCATACCACTATAATTAAGAAGGTCGGTTTGGAAAATCAAATCTCTTTTATAAATAAAATCCTTTGTAAAATCCCTTTTATTAAATTGCCTTTATAAAACTCCTTATGTTTACAAACTCCTTCTCTATGAAATATTATTATAAATTCCATTACAAATATCTAAAACATAATAATAGCCTCCTTTAATAAATCTCCACAATAAGTTAATAGCACCTTTGTAAACATCCTTTATAATATTTACAAACCATTTATAAAATTCTTTTACAGAATTCATTTATAAATTTCTTTCTATAAATTTCTAAATATAATCACAAAATTCTTTTTTATAAACAAATCCCAAAGGTAATACCTACCCCCAAATATAAGACAACTCCAAAATATAATTAGAAAAACTTATATAGTTTTCATAACTTGATCATTCCATATATTTTAATAAATTCATAACTGGAATTAATTATTCCAATTTATCAAAATGATATTGATTTCCTTTTTATAGAATATTATTTATAAAATCATTCTTATATTTTGTAAAACGCTATTTTTAAAGTTATCTTCCACTTATAAAATAATATTTATAAGTTTATCCCTTAATACAACATTTTATACAAATGGTTCACAAATATTTATTTCAAATATTTCTATCTTCTTTTAAATGCAAAATCCTTTTAAATAAAAGATAACCCTTTTATTTCCCTTTTGAAAATAAACATTTAATAGTATAATAATTTAGCTATAAAAACCAATAGTTCTAAAACATTTACTTATATATATAAATTAAAAAGAATACATAAAGAAGTTGAAATAAAATAGAGAAGTTAAAAACTCATTTGTAATTATAATATATATCTTAGAAATTCCGAAAAGCCAGATTTTAATATCATTTTCCAAAACAAAAATCATTTCCAAAATGAAATAGCAATTAACAATATTTTCAAAGTACTATATCATGGCCAATAGTTACTATAACACTTAACCATTGTTATTTCTACCTTTTCTATAAAAGGTTAGATCATTCACATATGTCGCTGTCACACAAAGTATGGCCAAACAGTCAAATTTTAGAATTTAGCAATCTATTCAATAGGAATACAGTCAATATAAATCAACAGATAAATAACTGGAAATTAAAAATCACAATATCGAGAAATATGGATTTCTCAATAAAATTCTCTAATTTCCAATTTAAATATCGATATCTTTTCATAGCGAATATTTAACCAAATCAACCAAAAATCCATCCAAACATAAATAGTAAATTTTATCTACTATATATCGTACTGATTAAGAAAAAATGTGAGTTTAATTCACCGAAATTCCAGCGGACGCTTTGGCGTTCCATTACGTTCGATTTTAATCTAAACTTTCACTTGCTTCGAATTTGACCAAACCAATTTCATCGTATAGCTTTCGCCATTTACGAGTGCAACGCAAAAAGTTTCATCTCGATTGGACCTAGTATGAGCAAGATATTCAGATTATAAGTTTCTAATCATTAAGTTATATTAATTAAATACTAATTACCCTATTTGACACTATTAATCTCTTTTTCCTCAAACCATTTCCCGCCATCACCTGCTACATCCACCTCCCTCTCCCTCTATGCTCCGCTAAACCCAAATCCGACTCCACCAAACTTCACATCTTCGCAAACTCCATCACCACAAACACCTCGACAACAAGAAGAACCTCCCTCCAAAGTCACAACCCGACCCTTCTCCTCCTCGACCTGCCTTGAACGCCATTCATTCCCAAGGCGTCGCGCTCCACCAAAAATGGCCACTAGCCGCTCTTCGCAACCCCGAGTCCAAGACAACCCTCCATTTCACCTATCGATGACCACACAATCAAATTCCAAAACCCTAGTTTGCAATCATTTACTATAAACTGTCGAACCAAAGAGAACGAGGTCGCACCCTCCAAAACGCATACCATCTTGTAGATCTACCTTAGACAAGATCAAACATACCCCCTTTTTATTTTATTTTTATTTTTCTTTAATTTGTTGTTGAATTTGAAAGGAGAGGATTTTTTTCTTGCTTTTCAAATGCCAATGGATGGAACAGTGAATGAACGATAGAAAACGTGTGGTGATGGTTCCGTGTAAGTGTTAGGTTAGTTATAATTTTGGTTTTCTAGCATTTCATCCGCGAATGACAAAACAAAAATACGGTCGCGCTCAAAATAGCCACGCGACCTCCAAACAATAATAGTATACACTACTTATCATATTTTGTAAGATGACAAAAACACCGTCATTTGCCGAAAATTTATCAAACGATAGTTTAAATAATTCCTGAAATAAATTAAATGAAAAATACATCAATAAAAGTCGAGGCATTATATTAAAAATAAAATTTTCTATTATTTATTTGAATCATTAATTGTTGCAAATAAATTTACAAAAGAAAGTCGTCATTAACATTTATTGATTAAAAGAAGTTAAATAAGACCCTTACATTCGTTCAATTAATATTCACGTTAAAATCCCAATATTTAAATCATTATTAAGTATTTAATTCACGATTCAAAAGTAGATTGGATACACCACCAATCTACTTGAACTATTCAAAAGGGGGTTGAGCTCGAGTTTGTTTAGTTGCAAATTCAAATCGATCGCATGGTTCCGTGCTTATGAACTGGGGTCTGAAAGCTGCGAGTCTAACAGCGTTTGATGGCCGAAATAGGTGACGACGAAAGTCCAAGGTGGTGGTGACGATTCTGGCTTGACGGCGGTGTAGAGAGCCAAGCAAGGAATTCAGCAATCGTTGATTTGACTTTCAATTTGAAGAAGGAACGAAATAAATATTAAAAGCGTAAAGTAACAGGTCAACTATTAGGAGATTTCCTTCTATTTCAGCAGGCTGAAGAAAAAGAAAAAACCGAATACCATAATCGTCAGCTACCATTAATTAACGAATAAAAGTTAATAGAGGGAGTGAAGAAAACGAAAGAACGAAATGGGCAGGGGAAAGAATGTGATATAGATCGTGGAAACTATTAGATAGGTGCTGAAGTAAGGAGCCTTTGATAGACATAATAACTTTCAATCCAGTCCATTCTTTTATCTCTTTATCTTTGTTCTAATCAGCATAAAGAAATTTTGGTGTATAGGTAATGCACAATTTATTATAGTTTGTGTTGAAAAGAGGCACCTGTCAATGTTAGTTTGGGTTGAGAAGAGATATGGGATAATAGTTTGTGTTGAAATGAGACACGCAGTAATAATAGTTTGTGTTGATAGCGAATTTAGTTAATAATACGGTTGAAATGCTACAGTAAATAGTTTAAAAAGAATAACTGTGAATTTAAACCCTAAACAGACATTGTAGGAATAGTTTATAAAGACGTTTTATTAGCATGTCAGTATCATGTATTTAAAGATATATACTCACTGAGCAAGCTTATGTCCAACCCCTTTATATTTATCTATTATTTCTATATAATAGGTTGATAGGGTTAGGAGGAGCTTGGCGTGAAGCTAAGGTAAGGGAGGCGGTAGATGGCGAATAAACTCGTTTATTTACAAGTTATCTATTTTAGTTGATAGTTATCTTTACTTGACGATGTAGTTTTGATACATTACTTTTGATGGACTTATTAATGATTTATGGAATTGGGGAGGACCGTTCTAGATTATCAAGTTATGTTTTATTTTCTTCGGCTATAAGTTCTAAAAGTGTATTTGAAAAAAATAACTATTTGTACTATTATACATCATTTTACCCTAATTATCTGCCAACTACTAGCTCGTGGTCTGAGCATTGATTGAGACGTAGGATCAAAGGGTTAGTGAAAGGTGGTTTGTTTGAGAGCAAATCCCCTGTACCAAATCCCCTTTCTCCTGCTATTGAGGGTTTAATTACAAAATGACTGAAAATCGGTGTGCTCTATGGTTGGAGACGGAGGGTACATGAAAGTTTGGTATACATATTTAAATTAATAACGACATAATTTAAATTAATAAAGAAGTGTGTATACATATTTAAATTAATACGACATAATTTCATCTATGATTAATATGTCATAGCATTAATCTTAGTGATTTTTCTTGAAAACGGCGACTCCCTTCCACCTAGATTGCATATAGTTAGAGCTGTCATGTTGCATGTAAACACCGAACTTAAAGAAATGATTGGTGCCTCCAGCATCAGGGACAGTCAGTTTGTGCACGTCGTTGATGAAAACTTGGACTGTTTTGTTACCAGTGTCATGAATGACGTTTGCTTTGAACCAGGTATCATATATGTTGTCTTGGATTAGCTGCCTGTCATAGTATCTAAGAGCACCATCATATACATGCATCATGAATGTGGTAGCTCTTCCTCGTGCTCCAAATATTTGCATGATGCATACTCCTGTTGTACCATTTGGCACGTAGAAGTTGCCTTCAAATTGCCATACACCCGAAGTATAGTCATGTCCCTGCATTTATAATAGTCATCATAAGCTCATATTGAACTTGTAACATGGTTATACCAGACATTTATATATTGAAGAAGTATAAACATATGCAGAGATAGATTACAGTGATTGCAATCTCAGTGCGTGGTTTAGTTCCACTGGAACGAAAATGAGGCTTGTCCGTGGAGTAGACCCACAGTTTACGTACTCCATCAACATAGCTATATCGGTCATTGATAGGAAGATTGTAAGGTCTCTGGATTTCAAAGTTTTTGTCGGTTAATGGCAAAGCTGTAAATCCAACAGTGGGATCACCAATACAATAGCTCAAACTCATTGAGGCCATGATCGTTAAAGCAAGGAAAATCCGAGTAATTGAAGCCATATTTGCAGCTCTGTTTATATATATATATTTTTTCTATAGTGTTCTGTGAGATGAGAAGTTATTGCTCTGAGTAAATTTTGAATGGCGATGAGGTGTGTATATATACAAATATCTGTATACCTATATAGTTTTATATTTGGAAAGTATACGTTATTCGTATTCACGGGGAGATGGACTCTTTCCCTTGTGAGAACAAATAAAGGATTATAATTTACTAACCTATTTGAGAAGTGTAGAGATGACAGAGCGTAAGGGTCAAGGTAAACTATTGATTTGAGCTTGACAGGATTAAAACCAATTATATTATGTATCAGTTCATACGCTGCTGTTGATAATTGATTGGAGATAGTTAGTAGAGTTATTTAAATTGCCGTAAGGTCACCTCCTATAGATTGTGGGTTTGGTATATATATCGGTATATACATTGGTTTGGTAGCCCATACTTTCGAACCAAAGACTTAGCAATCTTTGGCATGCTAGTTCATGCCTTAGTTATTCCATGTCGTTGGCTATATTGTGCTGATGTAACTAGGTAGGTTTAGTTGACAAAATAGGGCTTACAAAACAAATGTTTAAGTAATGCACGTTAGTAAATTGCGTAATAATATGTGTTGGGCTCGGATGAATCGCCGTCGAGCCAAATATTTAACAGATTCTATCTTGACATTCTAACCAACCTAAAGACATATTTATCATGAGTTGGCTAGGGCATTGGACCTACTAGCACAGTTAAGGTGAAGTTGTGTATTGTCCACATATTTCCTTGCATATTTTCATTTTTATATCTCATATGCACTAGTCATTACACATACAGGTGCTAGATGATAATAAATGAGACATATTAGTATATTGAACAGTTATGTCTACGAGACTCCATATTTAATCGTCGAATGCTGTTGAAGTTTCGGATCCTTCATCTGTAGCTGCCACAACTTCTTCTTCGGACGATAGGGCTAGTCAACCTAGCGCGGGTCGTTCTTTGGTTGTAGATTACTGACCTTAACAGCCACCACTCTAACTCTTAAACGGTTGGACAATATACCAACTGCTCAAGGGCTAACTAGGGAAGATATGCTTCTCCCGACTTTAGACCAACATAACTAAAGCCAACTCAAAGTCAAAGCATCTAGTCAGAGCAATTCGATTAATGATAATTGTTATTATTGAACCACGGATTTTTTGGTTGGACTATAGAGTTGAATATGGACGATATTTGAATTTTGACTATTTCTAAATTTCATAATTCAAAAGTGTTATAGTTTTGATGAAAAGAATTTATGGAAATAATTAAACTGTCAGGTAATGCTCAACAATCGAATTTTACTGATGTTGAGTAAGCAATAAATGTGGTCATGATGTCACATCATCTTCTAAGTGACAATGAACGTTAATATTCGAATTATTCGATATTAATCACCGACCAAATTTACCTAAGATTCGCACAACTGAAATGTTGAGTTCTCCAAATACCATCCAATTTAATTGATTTATAGTTGTTATAAATTAATTACTAAGTGACTATATGTTTGAATTATACAAAGTTGAATGTGGATGATATTAGAATTTTAACCCATGCCAAATATCATAGGTCCTAATGTGGTATAGTTTTAAAGAATTGAATTGATGTAAATAATTGTCACTATCGGTGCTTGCTTAAATAAAAATTTGGATTCTACTGAAACTGTATAAGCGATAAATTCGACCAAACTGTCAAACCACCCGCAAACGTGATGTGTACATGTTAATGTTTGAATTGTTCGATACTAATTACTTATTGAATCTACACCTATGAGTCATACAACTACAATATCAAAAACTCCAACCACCACATGATTTAACAAAATCGTAACTGTTATTTATGAAATATAAATTAAAAAAATTACTAGATTTATTTGAATAACTATTGAAAATAGAGTGTATATAAATATTATATATGTATGTAACGATATACGACATCGATTTACATTTGAATTGGATGTAAAATATGTAACTATTGATTTGGTTTGAAAATGCATGTAGGCCCTTAGCCTACGTAGATGGCTAGCCATGAAAAGGGATAAAAAGGGTGTATTTATTTTAAAATAAAGGTTTGAATTGGTGGAGAAAGGAAGGGTAAAAGATTAGATCAAGATCTCCTTCTTTCTCTCCCTTCTTTTTTATATAAACCCAACACCCTCTTCATTTTAGAGTTTACTTCCTCTAGCCTCCGCCCTTCGCCCTCTCTCCTGGCCGCAAATAATAGCGTCCATCTACCTCTCCTTTTTCAAATCGAAATCAAATTAAATCAAAAAAACTTAAAGATGTGGCGATCTCTTCAGTTTCTGGCATTTTTGAAAGAGATTAAATCAGATTCAAGGAGTTTTTCTGATGCAACACTCAAGATGTTGCATTAATGCCACAGTTTAGGTAAAATTATGTTTATAAATTTAGATATGTATTCATCTATGTTTTTCTATGCAAATAGGTTCAAAATATATCATGAATTCATATATTTGTTTTCTATCGATATACATATGAATACATATTAAAAAATTATATACACGTGTATTTGACTTTCAGCCATGACATAATTTTAAAAAATTCCAATATAAAATAATTTTAAATTTTTTTGGATTAAACTTGGATTTTAAATTATTGTTAATATATGTATATATACATATATTTATAAATTAATTCGGCAAATTTCATACATGCTATTTTTGCATGTATATAAAAAAATTGGCATACATTTTATTTTGAAAATCAAAAACATATTAAAAAATTGGTATTCATTTTATTTATAATGAATTTTTTTAAAAAAATTATTAATTTTTTCTATACAAAAATTCAAAATAAAAACAAAAACATTTATATAATCTACCCAAAATAAATTAAAAAATGGTTTGTCAAAATTTTATGACTGAAAATAAAATATGTGTATATATACTTTATTTTATGTTTAATTACATATTTTTATTTTTATTTATATATAAATTAGAATTTTATAACTTATATTATATATATATTGTTTATGTAGTTTCAAAAATATGTACACACACACACATATATTTATACATATATAGATAAAAATTTACAAATCTATGTAAAATATTTAAATTTGAATTTTAAAATGATAATTTAAATCTAGATCTGATTCAAATTTGAATTTTTCTAAAATAATTTTAATATTGAGTTTGAATTATTTTATATTTGAATTTACAGCTAATTGCTTGTATATAAATATATAGATACACATACACACACATATGTATAGACACACAAACATACATATAGTTACTTGTTATACATATATGTGAATATATATAAGTACACTTTATTTTATGTTAATATTAAACAATAATATACAACAAATATGTATATCAAAGGGTTAATGTGTCTGTTGCAGTGTAAATCCCAACACTTATATATGGGCATGTTAAACCATGCGCATATTATATGTTGCATAAGCACAAACATATATGTGTATTTGATGCATATTTACACTTTATATATTACATATATAAGAAATCAAATCTTTATATTAAACAATTAAATAAATTAAGCATTATATTTAGAATTTTTTTTAAATTGGATCTAAATCAATTTAGACTTTACAAGCTAAAAAAGATCTAAAATGGTTTAAAAAATTCACCTATTTAACCCGCTACATGTTGGGCCAGTTTTAAAAATGGTATCAGAGCGCAATAGCTTATGCGGTCTACATTAGTAGTATTATAAACAATTTATTAAACTTACCCATTTAGTAGGGTGTCTTTAAAAGTAGAGCTTATACGCTGGATTTAATCAAATACTCTATCCTTCCTAGCTATCAACCTAGCGCGAAAGGTGATGTAAGCCTAAATGTTATCCCAAACATAAAAGGCTCAATATGAATTTGGGCCTTGAGCAATTTTTCAAAATCTGTTTTGAAATTAAAAAAAATTCAGATTTTAAAGGTTAAACTTAAAATAAGTTAAAATTTTGTAAATGTTATAAAGTACCTAACAAAATTGTTTTGGAAATTAATTAACTAATTATGAAAATTATTTATGATTAACTGGATTAATAAATTGAATAATTAATTAAAAATTTAATTGATTAAATTAAATAACACACACACACACATATATTGATATATGTTATATTAACTTATAATGTTTAAGGTGATGTATGTATGCATGACTCTCAAAATAAATTATAATTAATTAAAATTGTTTAAATAGATTAATTAAATGTTAACAAATGATATATATGTGTGTGTGTGTGTGTGTGTATGTGTATATGCATATATATATATATATATATATTAAGATATCATTTTCAAAAAAATATATTAAGATATATGTTTATAACCACAAAAGTTATAGTATACATATTAAATTTAAAATGTTTAATTGAATTACATAAAATTAATTTCTAAAAATAAATAAAATTAATTAATATATTAATTGATTAAATTGATTAGATAGGATTTAATTAATAAATCAAAATAAGACTATACATAAGATTATTATATTAGTTAATTAAATTATAAAATTTTATACAAGAATAGACTTATATAATATGAATGTATAAAAAAAGATGGGAAAATAAGAAACCATAATTTGATCTAAAGAAAATACATACATATAGAACGTATAATGCGATTTCAGATGTGTCCAATACTTGAGTCGCGAGGATATTTCATAAGAAATACATTATTCAATAAGTTGATATCAATCAATTAAACATATTAAAGATAATGAATCTTTAATATAAAAGTTGTCATATATCATTTATATATTAATAGTTACTTGCCTACTCTTTACATGTTAATCTTTCCTCAAGCTAGGGATGTTTTGTGTAGTATTATTAATATATTTAATAGACGACGCAAGATACTTGCAAACATTTGTTGAGCTTTCCTTACGGTATGTGCATTATATTTAGGCCGTCATGAAATGGTAGGTACGAGTGAATAATCTCTTTGTTTGTTGAGCTTTCTTCATGGTAATGATGAGTTAAGACAGAGGCCACAAGGTTAGGAGTTGTATATGATATAATTGATAAGGCGCTATCCATTGTATACGGGTCTATGATTTGTTGATCATTCCTCAAGGTCAGAATCCCAAGGGTCCTAACACCAACTAGTGAAGGTGAAAGACTTCTATGTTTTGTCTTATGGTTTTGAGAAACAAAAAAGTCTAATGGAAGCTTACAAGTAAATGAAATATAATGTTTAACCTTTCTAAAATTCTATAAACATCTACTATGAATTAATGTTCTAATCTACTAAATTAAATTTGCATAAAATATCCACACCAAAGTTGTTTTCTAAAAATGAAAAACTCACCAGACCTAACTTCATAGACTAGTTAAGGGTAATTAAGATAGTAATAACGTACAAACGTCTATGGTCATTGATAACTGAACCTCCAAGGGAATATCCTGTTGATAATGTGAACCCCGGACTAATTTTAGCTTATAACAAATAGATCTTAGACCTAGAGATTACTTGAATTTACGTGTTGTCTACGTTAGACAAACCATTACAGAGATAACACAAAAACATGATGTTCATCGGGTCTTTGATAGACTTAAAGCTTTATTTGGGGAATAGTCTTATTCTATAAGGTACAAACTTATGAAGAAATTATTTAATACAAAGATGTCAAAAGGCATGAAAGTGGACTATTACGTCTTGATGATGAAGGGTTATATCAATGGACTTTCTCAATTAGACGTTATGTTAGCAACGAGTTGCAAGTGGATCTGATCCTATGGTCACTTAACCTATAGTTTAAGCCATTCATATTGAACTATATTATGAACCAGTTGAATGTTAGCCTCATGGAGCTGCTGATATTTTTAGGTCAACCGATAATTAATATACTGGGTGCTCAAAATTAAGGAGAAAGCATCATCGTCGAATAGTTTGAAGAAGAAGAAAAGGGTTAATAAGAAGACTACTCCAGTTGAAAAGGATGAGTGCTATAACTGTCATAAGAAGGGTCATTAGAAATGGAACTATCTGGAGTAGTTGAAGATTGTCAAAGAGAAGAAGCAGGATAATTCTGCTACTTCTACATGTATATTTATGATTCAAATTTTTTTTGCAATCAATAAATTATCTTGGGTTTTAGATATTGGATCTTGAACTCGCACTTGTAATTCGTCATAGGACTTAGGAACAGATGTCATGTGACAAAGGGAGAAATGAGACTTCAAGTTGTCGATGGATCTCTGGTAAATGCAACAGTGGTTGGAGATTATCACTTAGCTTTGCCAAATGAATTAGTTTGAATTTTAAATAATTTCTACTATGTGGAAAATTTATTTGTGGAATAATTTATATGTTTAGATTATTTGAGACTGGATATATTTTTCATTATGTTGATAATGTTGTGAACATTACGATGAATGGAAATATTGTCTGCAATGGTATTTTGGATAATGACATTTATGTTATTGAGACTAGTTATGTATATGCCGTGAATAACTATTCTAGTGTTAGCATAAATAATAACTATCTTTGATATTATAGGCTAAGTCATTTAAGTGCTAAACGACTACATAAGTTGAAGATCAAAGGTTTTCTACCATTATTTGATTCCGAATCATTTGACACGTGTGAGTTGTGTCTTAAGGAAAAATGACCAAGCATCCCTTTATTGGGAACAATGAAAAAGTTAACAAACTCTTTGGTCTAATACATATTGATGTATGTGGCCCAATGTCTGCAGTTACCAAAGATAATTCTTTTATATTGTACCCTTTACGAATGATTTATCAAGACTAAGATATGTGTATATTATGAGCAAAAAGTTTTATGTCTGTTAGAAGATTATTGAATGTAAAAATAAGGTCGAAAATTAGACGAACTATAAGATTAAAATACTTTGATCCAATTAAGGAGGTTAGTGTATTGGGGAGATATAATAATACTTAAAAGATAGTGAGACTAACTCTCACATTGCTCCACCCTATACTTCGCGACACAATGGCGGCGGAGCGAAGTAATCGAACTCTATTAGATATGGTTCGTTCCATGATGCGTAAATCCGAGTTACCTCCTCCCTACTAGGGATGTGCACTAGAAACTATGGCCCATATGTTGAATTTGATACGCATGAAATATGTACCTAAGAGGCCATATGTGACATGGCGTAGGAACGAATCCCACCTCAATTATTAACTACCGAACCAGAATTTCTTTTTGGTAGGGAACCGTCAAAAAAGACTTCATGTTCGATAAACAACCAAACCAATCACTTGGTCCTCGCAAAAATTTTCTCTTTCTCTTGATTTTTCTCGTGATATCTTTTGATCTCTCGCATTCTTGTCCAAGACTATCAGCCAAGAAATGATGTTCCAACTACGGACCTTCCAGCTATTTCTATCCTTAGTGCCTTTTGTATTCACTGTCCTATAGGTGAAAATGCTCACAACACTTTCCCCCAATGCATACTTTCGTGAATAACGTGTGCATTGATTTGCTCCATAGCCATTTTACAGTTAAACCCTAGAACACAAATCTCCACTTACCAAAAAATTCGGATCCGCATCAAGATTTCATCAGCCCAAACTGCCCTCGCGTTTAATCAGGCATGCTTGTTTAATCCTTGCAATTATATACCCATCATCCTACGCAGTTCACTCAATGATTTTGCATCGAATTTGGGCCTTGATTCGACGATGTGGGCAAAAGGCGAGAGTTTTTTGGGTTGCGGGTATTACTAGTTGATGAAATCATTTATTTATATATTCAATCTGGTAGTTAATTAACCATTTTCCTAAAAAAATTATAGTCCGGCTAGGTTCAGTTGGATTGGACATAGGGTTAAAGTCGAACCAATGGAAAGGATTAGCTCATAACAGCATTGGTTTAATAAAGCATGGCCCAACAAACTGATTTATACTGCATTACAACAATTTTTTAAGTGTTAGGTTGGTATTGGGTTACATCGGTTTGGTTCTAGAAAATTATGGATGAACAAAGGACAAGGGCATAAGGAGATAGTGTAAGCCTTGGTGTTTGTTGATAATTGATTAGAGATAGTTAGTAAAGTTATTTAAATTGTCATACGGTCACCTCCTATAGATTGTGGGTTTGGTATATATATCGGTATATACATTGGTTTGGTAGCCCATACTTTCGAACCAAAGACTTAGAAATCTTTGGCATGCTAGTTCATGCCTTGGTTATTCCATGTCGTTGGCTATTTTGTGCTGATGTAACTAGGCAGGTTTAGTTGACAAAATAGGGCTTACGAAACAAACGTTTAAGTAGTGCACATTAGTAAATTGCCTAATAATATGTGTTGGGCTCGGATGAATCGCCATCGAGCCAAATATTTAGCAGATTCTATCTTGACATTCTAACCAACCTAAAGACATATTTATCATGAGTTGGCTAGGGCAATAGACCTAATGGCACAGTCAAGGTGAAGTTGTGTATTGTCCACATATTTCCTTACATATTTTCATTTTTATATCTCATATAAACTAATCAGTACACATACAGGTGCTAGATGATAATAAATGAGACATATTAGTATATTGAACAGGTATGTCTACGAGACTCCATACTTATTCTTTGAATACTGTTGGAGCTTCGGACCCTTCATCTGCAGCTGCCATAGCTTCTTCTTCGGGCGATAAGGCTAGTCAATCTAGCTCGAGTGGCTCTTTGGTTGTAGATTACCGGCCTTAACAGCCACCGTTCTAACACTTAAATAGTTGGACAATATACCAACTGCTCATAGGCTACCTATGGAAGATATGCTTCTCCCGACTTTAGACCAATATAACTAAAGTCAACTCAAAGTCAAAATCTTTAGGTAGAGCAATTCGAGTAATGATAATTGTTATTATATAACCAAGGATTTTGTGTTCAGACTATAGAGTTGAATATGAACGATATTTGAATTTTGACTATTATAAAATTTCATAAGTCAAAAGTGATATAGTTTTGACGAAGAGAATCGGTAGAAAATAATAAAACTGTCAGGTAATGCTTAACAAAGTAAAATCAAATTTTACTGATGTTGAGTTAGCGATAAATGTGGTCATAATGTCACATCATATGCTAAGTGACGTGCGAACGTTAATATTCGAATTATTCGATATTAATCGTCGATCATATTTACCTAAGAGTCACACAAGTGAAACGTTGAGTTCTCCAAATACCACCTAATTTAACTGATTTATAGTTGTTACAAATTAATTACTAAGTGACTTTATATTTGAATTATAAAAAGTTGAATGTGGACGATATTAGACTTTTAACCCATACCAAATTTCATAGGTCTTAATGTGATATAGTTTTGACGAAGTGAATTGATGTAAATAATTTTCACTACCGGAGAGGGCTTAAAATAATAATATTGGATTTTACTGAAATTGTGTAAGCGATAAATTTGACCAAACTGTCAAACCACTGGCAAACGTGATGTGTGCATGTTAACACTTGAATTGTTTGATATTAATTACTTATTGATCCTACATATATGAGTCATGCAACCGCAATATTGAATACTCCAATCACCACATGATTTAATGAAATCGTAACTGTTATAAATTAATTAATATTTATGAAATATAAATTATAAAAAATTATTATATTTATTGAATAACTATTGAAAATAGAGTGTGTATAAATGTTATATATGTACGAATCGATATACGACATCGATATAGCTTTGAATTGGATGTAAAATATGTAATTACGGATCTGGTTTTAAAATGCATGTAGGTCCTTAACCTACATAGTGTTAGTCCATGAGATGATGGTTTGATGACAACAACCTTAGAATAGATTATAAAATATAAATACTAACATTATAAGTTTAGATATATATGTATATGCAGGATTTAACAATGCATGTAACAAGAATGAAGACTGTACAGTATACAGATTCAAGGTATCGAGATAGAAGACTCATGAGTATCAAGATTATCAAGAATTCAAGATTTCAAGGATAAGTATTTTTTTATTAGGAATTTTTGTCAAAACTCGTAGAAAAGCACTGGCATCTTAAAATCCAATTTATTCGTGGAAAGAAATCCACTTCGATCCTGTTAAAGGGATGGAACCCTAAGTAGGTTGGAACCTACGAAAATCTAGTGGAACATTGTATTGTATCCACTAATTTTAATTCAAATGATTTTACAAAATTATCTTGTTTTCAAAATAATTTCAAAACTTTCCTTTTAAAAAGATTCAAAACTCTCTATCCTAATTTTAAATAATTTTAGCCTCAAAATTATCTTTAATTTCAAAGTCAAATTACTTCTGATTTCAAACTATCTTTTTAAATTATATATTTAACTTTTAAATATTTATACTTAGATTTAAATATAAAATTATATTATTCTCTATATTTACTTATGAAT
Organism: Allium cepa; assembly: GCA_030765085.1. Classification (NCBI taxonomy): domain Eukaryota; kingdom Viridiplantae; phylum Streptophyta; class Magnoliopsida; order Asparagales; family Amaryllidaceae; genus Allium; species Allium cepa. The sequence continues at coordinate 133,189,171 of CM060941.1, read as the reverse complement.
TTTAACTATAGTCAAGTATATTTGTAAAGTTTAAAATAGTTTTAATATAAGATAAAGGTTATTTTCAAAGAAAATCAAATCACCAAAAATTGCTTTGGGATGTTGACATGCTTAAGGGAACCTATGTCGACATGGTGTCAGTTGAGTTCAAAATTTAAATTTCAAAAGAAATGTCTATTCTCCATAACTCTTCATGAATGGACATGGCTGTTGTTCTTCTATAAATAGGGGTTAGTTTCAACGAATTTTATATCAGATTTTCTGGTTTTTCACTCCTCTTCTTCTTCCACTTTTCTTAATACATATTCTTATCATTACTCTGCCGAAATCAACATTGAATCGAACTCGATTACTTTTAGTTTGATTCTCTATCACTCTCTCTACAAGATTCTCAGTGTTATTCAGAGTTATAGACTTCTTTGTAATCTATTAAGCAAGAAAAGGTGTGATTGTAGTCTTGAAAATCAATCAAGAAAGAAAAGGTGTGATTCTAGCCTTGGTAAATCAATTGGGTAAACTTGTGGCCCGGAAATCAAGTATCTCTACCCAGAGGATCGAAATTCTGGAGGGTGTACCTCATAGCCTTGAAACCGAGGGTGTAATTGTACAATTGCTTCTGAAAGGAAATCCGTACTTGTGTTATGGGACTGGATGTAGGGTAACTCCGAACCGGTATAAAATCCGGTGTGTTCTTTCCTTTACTGCTTTTAATTTATTTCTGCATCTGTGTTTGTTTCTGTGATCATATCTGTGTCTATATATTACATACATCGGTGTCTAAATTAACATAAACTCAAAAAGATTTAATAATTCTTGATTAACACTATTCACCCCCCCTCTAGTGTTAATCCTAGCCTTAAGATCCATAATCCGCATTTCTCACACATAGATGGCTAGCCATGAAAAAGGATAAGAAGGGTGTATTTATTTTAAAATAAAGGTTTGAATTTGTAGAGAAAGAAAGGGTAAAAGATAGCATCGAGATCTCCTTCTTTCTCTCCCTTCTTTTTTTATATAAACCCAACACCCTCTTCATTTTAGAGTTTACTTCCTCTAGCCTCCATCCTCTCTCCTGGCCGCAAATAATAACATCCATATACCTCTCCTTTTTCAAACCAAAATCAAATTAAATCAAACAAATTAAAGGTGTGGCGATCTCTTTATTTACTGGAATTTTTGGAAGAGATTGAATCAGATTCAAGGAGTTTTTCTCATTTAACACTCAAGATGTTACATTAATGCCACAGTTTAGCTAACATTAAATTTATAAATTTATATATGTATTCATCTACGTTTTTGTATTCAAATAGGTTCAAAATATATCATGAATTCATATATTTGTTTTCTATCGATTTACACATGAATACATATTAAAAAAATTATATACATGTGTAGTTAACTTTTGATCATGACATAATTTTAAAAAATTCCAATGCAAAATAATTTTAAAACAATTTTTGAATTAAATTTAGATTTTAAATTATTGTTAACATATGTGTATATACATATATTTATAAATTAATTTAGTAAATTTCATACATGTTATTTTCGCATGTATATAAAAAAATTGGTATACATTTTATTTAAAAATCAGAACATAATAATCAAATTATTAAATATAAAATTAATAAACTATAATTTGTTAATACATACATTCACACACACACACACACACACATATATACATATATATTTTATAAAGCAAATTTTTTTAAAAAATTATTAATTTTTTCTATACAAAAAATAAAAAAAGTCAATAAAAAACGTTTATATAATCTACACATATTAAATCAAAAAAATGGTTTGTCAAAATTTTATGGCTGAAAATAAAATATGTGTATATATACCTGATTTTATTTAAATTACATATTTTTATTTTTATTTATACATAAATTAGAATTTTATAACTTACAATATATTTATATGTATATATTTTATTTATGTAGTTTCAAAAAAAATGTACAAACACACACACACACACACATATATATAGATAAAACTTTACAAATTTATGTAAAATATTTAAATTTGAATTTGAATTTTAAAATGACATTTTAAATATAGATCTGATTCAAATTTGAATTTTTCTAGAAGAATTTTAATATTGAGTCTAAATTATTTTATATTTAAATTTACACTTAATTGCTTACATATAAATATACAGACACACACACACATGTATAGACACACAAACATACATATAGCTACTTGTTACACATATATGTGAATATATGTATAAGTTCAGTTTATTTTATATTAATATTAAATAACAATGTATAACAAATATGTATATCAAAAGGTTGATGTGTCTGTTGCAGTGTAAATCCCAACACTTATATATGGGCATGTTAAACCATGTGCACATTATATGTTGCATAAGCACAAACATTATGTGTATTTGATACATATTTACACATTATATATTACATATATAAGAAATCAAATCTTTATATTAGCCAATTAAATATTATATTTAGAATTTGTTTAGATTGGATCTAAATCAATTTAGACTTTATAAGCTAAAAAAGATCTATAATGGTTTGAAAAAATTCACATATTTAACCTGCTGCATGTTGGCCCGGTTTCAACAATGGTATCAGAGCGTAATAGCCTATGCAGTCTGTGTAACGACCTAGATATTTTAACGGGTTTTTATAACGTAATTAACTGAAATTTTACTTGAAATTTAATTTCAAAATTTAGCAATGATAATTTGATATTTAGAATACGTCTATTTAAACATAATAAATGGTAAATTTTCATTGGTAAATATGAATGTTAGTTCTGTTGTGTAATTTTCAATTTCAATTCAAATCAGTTAAAATTGATGAAAATAAAATATTTTCAAAAATCTGAATATTTTTATATAACAAAAACGTAAATCATTTTTTGAGTGAGACGTCATGTTTCGTTTCGTCAAATTTGGACTGCTCCATCCCCGTTTATCTTATTTTCAATGAATTAGCAGCATTTCGGCAGCGAATATCGACTTTTGATAGGATGGCCGTACCGCTGATATCTGTGTGTCGTTCTGTTCGTCTTATTGTGTTGATCTTTGTAGTATATTCTTTCCTGTATTTTGGAGTCCGGTACATGATGAAATCGGTAAAATGATTAGTCGTATCGGTTCCGTATTTAGATCTTTTAGCTTCCCATATCCTTTCATTTTCCACTATATAAACTCAACAGCTATTTGCTTTTATTATCTCCATAAATTCAGCCGCGACTATTATCATTCCATGTTTAACTTTCTCTGTTTCCTATTTCAATTTTGATGTGCTGGTTCATTTAAATTACGGTTCGTTTCCCCTTCTTTGGTTCTTTTTCATTTCGGTTCCATATATTAAAGAAAGAATATATATTATATAATGTTCGCGTCCATTCCTTTCTCTCTACTTTCTTTTCATTTTCGTTCGTTCCTTTCACATTTTATTTTCTTCTGCCTTTTTCATCTTTACTTTCTAGTTTCGTGAAAAAGAAATATATATATATATATATATATATATATATATATATAAAGGAAATGGTGATAGCACATATATAAATTCAAGGAAGCTGGCCTCCTCTCTCATTTCTTTTTCGTAGCCCATTAGCCTGTTTTACCGAGACACGCCATCACTCCCATCGCGTCCATCGCCCACACATCCCTCCGCCCCACTTTTATCGCCGACCGTGCCACCTTTACCTCCAAGCGCAGATCCAGTCTTCACCCCCACTCTCTCCATCTCTACCCCACGTGGCAGCTCTGCCTCATCACCACATCATAGTCGAGAACTCCAGATGCCATTCTCCATTATTTTCGACCACCATTCGCCACCCTCAGCCCGACCGCATCCACCACTTCACTCGCTCACCATGCCTCGCCTGGACAGTAGCCGCCATGCCAAGCAATGCATCCACCTCCCCCTAAACATACCTGGCCTCAGCCTCCACCACTGCCAACCCCGCTTTGTCACCCATACCTCACCGCTTTCTAGCCTTTCCACCGCCCATCGCCTCAAACACCCCTCTCCACTTTGGCCGAACTGTGCTCGCCTCACTTCACACCAAAACCCACCGTGCCTTCCTCCCATCGAAAGCCATATATATAAAGAGTATATATATCGTATTATAATATATGTATGTTTTTATATATTGTTATATATATATATATAATTTGTATATACTATGTTTATTTACAGATTTCGTATATGTTGAGTGAGATTTAAATTATATATATATATATATATATATATATATATATATCTGTGTGTGTGTACTTACATAGTTTCTGTATCTCGAGCCTTGATTTGTTTCTTGTGCTATGCAGGACTACTTTCTTCTCTCTACTATTATATATCTTTCTACTATTACACATATATTTTATATACTTATTTTATATAAAATGTTAGTTATATACAATGATTTGTTGGTTATAATAAGAGTTTATATAAGTTCAAGTTTATACAAGTTATATATATATAAGTTATATATTTTATAGACGTGGTACATTTTATAGAGGTTACATATTAGTATACATGAATTTAATTTTTCCATACATATATTATGTATATATTTTGAGATCTGATGTATGTGTGTGTGTATTGTATATACTCCTATAGTATTAGTATGCAAGCAGCAGTATATGTCAGTATACACATAGTTTATTGGCATTGAGAAACGATTTCCTATAGTGTGTATATATATTGAATTTTGAATTAGATTTTATAAAGGTCTTGTTTGATTTTAAGTATAATATACAAATGTCGACATGTTTATTTATAAACTATCTATATTGATATTTTGAATTTTGAATTTTTTTAAATTTTAAACTAAATATTGATTTTAAAGTATACATATGTATAAAAAAAATTATTTTACAAGTGTTTTGATATGTATGCACCTTCAGATCCTTGGTTGCAATTTATACTAAAAGGCGGGTTATGTTTCTTTTTGTTTCTTACGCATTTCCAGTTTGATAAGCACACTTTAATTTTGATATATATATATATTAGTTATATAAATATAAAGTTTACGGCGGTTGTATATATATATTAGTTCATATACAAGTATACGTGGGTTGGTTTCCAAATATATATACGTAGGGATTTTTATTTTAAATTTAATATGTGTTTTAAATTTTATATTGATTTTTGAGAAAATATATAACAATATATTATACATTTTCATTTTAGTTATATCAAGCTGATTTGATTTGTTCTCATCGATTCCTATTTATCAACTTCATCCGTCAAATCCGTGTTTAGCTACTTCACTTTGACATTTATTGTTTGGATTGATCGATTGCCGAATTCGTGATTTATTCTGTGTGCTTGTCATGTTCTCTCTCTATCCTCGAGAGGTGACTTGAAACGACAATTGAAATGTGCTGTTAAATTTGAATTGTTAGCTATTTAATTGTTAAATACGATATGCTATTATCTGCAATTGTTCACTTATGATATATGACACCATATCCTAGTGTATATATATTATATTTAATTTGTTACTAACGATATATGCCTGTTGTTGAAATATTATTATCATATTTGTTCACACTTTGCATGTTCTCTGTTAGTTTAGAATTTCCTATGGGTTGAAATGATACATACTGAACGATCTTGTAGAATAGGAGAAAATCGTTATGGGTTGAAATGATAAACCCAAGCGATTTTCATTTATTTTAAATTTTGGGATTGCGGATTGAAATGATATATATCCGTAAATATTTAAATTGCAGATTGAAATGATAAATATCTGTTACTTGACTATAGGATAGAAATTATATATGGACACCGTTAATCAATATCTTTAAAATGATTTCCAAAGTTTGAAATGAAATATATGGTCTTTAATAGATATTGATTTTTAAAATACTATTTAAATTTAGATTTTTAAAATTATATGTTTTGGAAATTTTAAATTTATAAGTTAGTTTTGAAAAAATAATTTTTAAACTTTTCTTATAATTTTACTTTTTTAAAATATATGAAATAAGATTTAATATAAAATAAATTTAATAACAAGATTTAATTTAATAAAATTTAATTTAATTGTTTTATAATATGTTTAAGTATTTATATAAACATATAATAATATTTTTAAAATAGATTTTATAACTTTAATAACAAAGGTTGGGAAGATAAATTAATATTGACTTGGAATTTAGATTGTTTAACAATAGAATTTAAACAAGAATTGATTTGGACTTATTGATTTGAGATTTTGAAAGATATGATTTATAACTTGATTTTATAAAAAGTGATAAATGAATATTCTCAATTTTAACTAAAAGTGAGACTGAATATTTGACATTGATTTAAATTTATAAATTGAGATTTTATTTGATTGTTATTAAAAATGATTAAGTTAATAGTTTCCAATTTAAATAAAATTATAAGTTAAATGTTGAAATCTAAATGAAACTTGTATTGAAATGTTTGAATATTGACACTTTGAATCTTATTGGAATTGAAGAGATAGTACAAACCTGGATTTGAAATCGAGATAAATTGAAATGGTCTATTTAGAATTTTAATTGAATCTTTGACCTCTGAATTGAAATGGTTAAACTGGAATTGAATTAAATTAAATTTTTGGAATTTAAGTTGATTTGAATTGATTTGCGAAATTCGAGGAAACTAATTTTATTATATAAATTATTTAATATATAAACTATTCTAATTTATAACTATTTTAATATATATACTATTTTCAATATCTAAACTACTTAAGTGGAAAGTGTTATGATTTCAAAAGTGCAATAATTAACAAAGTGCTTTGATTTCCAAAGTGTTATGATTTCAAAAGTGTTATGATTTCGAAAGTGTTATAATTTTGAAAGTGTTATGATTCTGGAAATGAATATTTTTTAAAGTGAATAACGATATCAAATTGACATGGTTTAGAAATGAATATTATATTTTGATATGAAGTATGAACTATTTGAAATGAAATGACCACGGTGTGAAATAAGCGTTTAGTTGTTAAAGAGACCGGATCAGATATTGTCATACTCTCTACCAATACCCAAAACCACTTTAACAACTGTGTACGTGGTGGAGATTCCAGAATGAAGTACGATGGTTTGGCGACGATTCTATATGGTATTTACGTAGCCCTGACCCCCGTGAGTTAGCTTGACGTGGCAAAAACAGGAGCCACGCCGGGCCAAGTGAGGTCATTCCTCCGATCAAGCACACTTCTTCGATATCATTTTATTGCTTTTGTGTTTGATTAAATGCACCTTCGATTTGGGAGTGTGTCTCAAGGTGGGTGGTAGTAGCTGCTATGCGGTACCACCTGTTCGGATACGCAAACAGTATATCTACCCTGACAATGCCTCATGTGCCTTGTCACATGCCCTATCGCGCCTTCTACGAGTTTGTTTTGTGTCGTACCTATGGAATTCTCCATGATAGCCCACTTGGGAGTGGAGTTTGCAGTATCTGTATAGACTACGGCATTATATAAAATATGTTAAGGGGGATATGGGTAACGCCTTAACGCTATTTAATAGTTTACTTTACTATAGACATATTATAATGGCGTAAATTACTACATAGTAGATAGTTCCACAGATCCTTAGAGGATGGAATCCCAAACATCCTTTAAGTTACTTGTATTTTAGTTGATATTTTACTTGAGTTGAATTTACTGGTATAAGAATGTTAATCCTGACTCGAGTGTTTCGTGTTTTTCTTTATGCTCGGGTCAGACTGAGTGTCACAACATTTGAGACTTACCTTTGGAGTTGGAACTTCACCTGGAGATTCGTCTATATCTATTCAGCGGCTATCTTGTTGTTTTGTTCAGACTTGTCGTCTGTTTGTATTCGAAAATTCATTGTATTTGAGATATTATGTTGTATTTTATTTCTGACTTTGATATTTATATAATAGCGTCATGAACTACTATTTATCTATTCCGCTGCTTATTGTTATATTACTCTGTGTCTGTGATTTTGTGATTGATTTATTTACTGTATATGCTGAGTTTTGCCAAATATAAATTAATAATCTGTTGTTCTGAGCAATTCAAGTCCGACATGTGTAGATGCAAGTGGTTCGAAATAGTGGGTTGTTATAGTCTGCATTAGCAGTATTATGAGCAATTTATTAAACCAACCCATTTAGTAGGATGTCTAGAAAAGTAGTGCTTATAGGATGGATTTGTGTAATCAAATACTCTATCCTAGCTGACTATCAACCTGGCTCGAAAGGTGAAGTAAGCCTAAATGTTATCCCAAACATAAAATACTCAATTTGAATTTGGGCCATGGGCCAATTTTTCAAAATCTGTTTTGAAATTAAAAAAATTCAGATTTAAAAGGTTAAACTTAAAATAAGTTAAATTATTTTAAATGTTATAAAGTAACTGTCAAAATTGTTTTGAAAATTTATTAATTAATTTTGAAAATTATTCGTAATCAATTGGATTATTAAATTGAATAATTAATTAAATAGTTAGTTGATTAAGTTAAATAACAATATACACACACACATATTGATATATGTTACATTAACCTATAATGTTTAAGGTGATGTATGTATATATGATTCTCGAAATAAATTATAATTAATTAAAATTGTTTAAATAGATTAATTAAATGTTAACTAATAATATATATATGTGTGTGTGTATGTATTTATGTATATGTATATATATTAAGATATAATTTTAAAAAAAATATATTAAGATATATGTGTATAACTATAAATGTTATAGTATACTTTCTAAATTTAAAATGTTTAATTGACTTACATAAAATTAATTTTTTTAAAATAAAATAAATTAAAATATTAATTAATTAAATTAGATTTAATTAATAAATCAAAATAAGATTATATATAAGATTATTATATAAGTTAATTAAATTATAAAATTTTATACAAGAATAAACTTATATAATATGAATGTATAATAAAAGATGGAAAAATAAGAAACCATAATTTGATCTAAGAAAAATATATACGTATAGTACGTATACTGTGATTTCAGATGTGCCCGACACTTGAGTCGCGAGGGTATTTCATATGAAAAACATTATTCAATTAGGCGATATCAATCAATTAATTATATTAAAGACAATGAATCTTTAATATAAAAGTTTTCATATACCATTTATATATTAATAGATTACTTGCATACTCTTTACTTGTTAATCTTTCCACATGCTAGGGACGTTTTGTGTAGTATTTATTAATATAATAAACAACGTAAGATACATGCAAACATATGTTGAGCTTTCCTTAAGGTATGTGCATTATATTTAGACCATCATGAAATGGTAGGTACAAGTGAATAATCTCTTTATTTATTGAGCTTTCCTCGTGGTAAAGATCAGATTAGGATAGAGACTACAAGGTTAGGAGTTGTACACGATTCAATTGTAAGGCGCTATCCATTGTATTTGGGTCTATGATTTGTTGATCATTCCTTAAGGTCAGAATCTCAATGTACGTAGACGAGTCCTAACACCAACTAGAGAAGGTGAAAGACTTCCATGTTTCGTCTTATGGTTTTGAGAAATAAAAAGGTCTAGTGGGAGCTTACTGGTAAAATGAAATATAATGTTTAACCTCACTAATATTCTAAAAACGTCTACTATGAAATTATGAATTAATGTCCTAATCTACTAAATTAAATTTGCTGAAAATATCTACACCAAAGTTGTTTTCTAAAAACGAAAAAATCACCGGACCTGACTTCATAGACTAGTTAAGGGCATTTAAGATGGTAATAACGTACAAACGTCTATGGTCGTCCAGCTAATAATGCGTACCCCTGACTAATTTTAGCTTATAACAAATAGATCTCAGACCTAGAGATCACCTAAGTTTACATGTTGTCTATGTTAGACAAACCATTATAAAGATAGCACAAAAACATGATGCCCACCAGCTCTTTGATAGCCCTAAAGCTTTATTTGGGGAACAATCTTATTCTATAAGGTACAAACTTATGAAGAAATTGTTTAATACAAAGATGTCAAAGGACATGAAAGTGGACCATTACATCTTGATGATGAAGGGTTATATTAATGGTCTTTCTTAATTAGATGTTATGTTAGTAATGAGTTGCAAGTGGATCTGATCCTAATGTCACTTACCCTATAGTTTGAGTTATTCATATTAAACTATAATACGAACCAGTTGAATGTTAGCCTCATGGAGCTAGTCAATATGTTTAGGTCAGTCGAGTCATCATCCAAGGATCAGGGCACGGTGCTTAAAGTTAAGGAGAAATCATCATCATCAAATAGTTTGAAGAAGAAGAAAAGTGTTAATAAGAAGACCGCTCCAGCTGAAAAGGGTGAGTGCCATTGCTATCATAAGAAGGGTCATTAGAAATGGAACTATCTGGAGTATTTGAAGATTGTCAAAGAGAAGAAACAGAATAATTCTACTACTATTACATGTATATTTATGATTCAAATTTTTTTTGCAATCAATAAATTATCTTGCGTTTTAGATACTTGATCTGGAACTTGCTTTTGTAATTCGTCATAGGACTTAGGAATAGATGTCATGTGACAAAGGGAGAAATGAGATTTTAAGTTGTCGATGGATCTTTGATAGATGCGACGGTAGTTGTAAAATAATTATTAAAACATTTACTTACATATATAAATTAAAAAGAATAGTTCTAAAATAATTATTAAAACATTTAATATTATAATAATTTAGCTATAAAGACCAATAGTTCTAAAATAATTATTAAAACATTTACTTACATATATAAATTAAAAAGAATAAATAAAGAAGTTGAAATAAAATAGAGAAGTTAAAAACTCATTTGTAATTATAATATATATCTTAGAAATTCCAAAAAGCCAGATTTTAATATCATTTCACCAAAAATCATTTCCAAAATGAAATAGCAATTAACAATATTTTTAATATACTATATCGAGGCCAAAAGTTACTATAGCACTAAACCATTGTTATTTCTACCTTTTCCATAAAAGGTTCGATCATTCACATATGTCGGCGTCACACAAAATATGGCCAAACAGTCAAATTTTAGAATTTAGCAATCTATTTAATAGGAATACAGCTGATATAAATCAACAAATAAATAACTGGAAATTAAAAATCACAATATCGAGAAATCTAGATTTCTCAATAAAATTTTCTATTTTCCAATTTAAATGTCGATCGTTTTTCATAGCGAATATTCAACCAAATCAACCAAAAATTCATCCAAACATAAATAGTAAAATTTATCTACTGTATATAGTACTGATTAAGAAAAAAATGTGAGTTTAATTCACCGAATTCCAACAGACGCTTTGGCGTTCCGTTACGTTCGATTTTTGCCCAAACTTCCACTTGCTCCAAATTCGACCAAACTAATTTCATCACATAGCTTTCGTCATTACAAGCGCAACGCATAAAGTTTCATCTCGACTGGACCTAGTATGAGCAAGATATTCAGATTATAAGTTTCTAATCATTAAGCTATACTAATTAAATACTAATTACCCTATTTGACACAATTAATCTCTTCTTCTTCAAACCATTTCCCGCCATCACCTTCTATATCCACCTCCCTCTCCCTCTATGCTCCATTAAATCCAAATCTGACTCCACCAAACTCCATTAATCACATCATCGCAAACTCCACATCATCGCAAACTCCATCACCACAAACACCTCGACAACAAGAAGCACCTCCCTTCAAAGTCGCAACCCGACCCTTCTCCTCCTCGACCTGCCTTGAACGCCATTCACCCCTAGGCGCCGCGCTCCACCAAAAATGGCCACTAGCTGCTCACCGCAACCCCGAGTCCAAGACAACCCTCCATTTCATCGATCGATGACCAAACAATCAAATTCCAAAACCCTAGTTTGCAATCATTTACTATAAACTGTCGAGCCCAAGAAAACGAGGGTGGCCGAACCCAAGAAAACGAGGTCGCACCCTCTAAAACGCGTACCATCTTGTAGATCTACCTTGGACAAGATCAAACATGCCCCTTTTTATTTTATTTTTATTTTTCTTTAATGTGTTACTGAATTTAAAAGAAGAGGATTTTTTTCTTGCTTTTCAAATGCCAATGGATGGAACAGTGAATGAACGATAGAAAACGTATGGTGATGGTTCTGTGTAAGTGTCAAGTTAGTTATAATTTTGATTTTCTAGCATTTCGTCGTAGAACCGCGAACGACAAAACAAAAATACGGTCACGCTCAAAATAGTCACGTGACCTTCAAACAATAATAATATACACTGCTTATCATATTTTGTAAAATCACAAAAACAACGTCATTTGCTGAAAAATTATCAAACGATAATTTAAATAATTTCTGAATTAAAAATTATGAAACAATCAAGTAAATAAATGAAAAATACATCAATAAAAGTCGAGGCATTATATTAAAAATAAAATTTTCTATTATTTATTTGAATCATTTATTATTGCAAACAAATTTACAAAAGAAAATCACCGTTATTATTTATTAATCAAAAGAAGTTAAATAAGACCATTACATCCATTCAATTAATATTCACATTAAAATCCTAATATTTAAATCATTATTCAAGTATTTAATTTACAATTCAAAAGTAGATTGGACACACCACCAAACTACTTGAACTATTCAAAAGGGGGTTGAGTTCGAGTTTGTTTAGTTCCAAATTCAAATGGATTGCATGGTTCCATGCTTATGAATTGGGGTCTGAGAGCGGGGAGTCTAACAACGTTTGATGGCTAAAATAGGTGACGACGAAAGTCCAAGGAGGTGGTCACGTGTCTGGCTCGACGGTGGTGTAGAAAGCCAAGCAAGGAGCTCAGCAATCGTTGATTTGACTTTCAATAGAAGGAACGAAAAAAATATTAAAAGCGTAAAGTAACCGGTCAGCTATTAGAGATATATACTCACTCAGCAGGCTTATGTCTAAAACTCCTTCATGTTTATCCATTATTTCTATATAATAGGTTAAGAGGGTTAGGAGGAGCTTAGCGTGAAGCTAAGGTAAGGGAGGCAGTAGATGGCGAATAAAATCGTTTATTTACCAGTTATCTATCTTAATTGCTAGTTATGTTTACTTGACTATGTAGTTTTGGAACATTACTTTTGATGGACTTATTAATGATTTATGGAATTGGGGACCACTTTGGATTATCGAGTTATGTTTCTATTATATTTTATTTTCTTCCGTTACAAAATTTTGAAAGTGTATTTGAAATAAATAACTCCATGTACTGTTATACATCATCTTACCCTAATTATCTGCCAACTACTAGCTCGTGGTCTGAGCATTGATTGAGACGTAGGATTAAAGGGTTAGTGAAATGTGGTGGTTTGGAATATTTAGTATTTATATGCAAGTTTGGCATTGTGCCGTCTGAAGTGATTTTTCTTTATCATAAAATTAATAACGAAGTGTGTATACATATTTAAATTAATATGACATAATTTCATCTATGATTAATATGCCGTAGCATTAATCTTAGTGATTTTTCTCGAAAACGGCGACTCCCTTCCACCTAGATTCCATATAGTTAGAGTTGTCATGTTGCATGTAAACACCGAACTTAAATAAATGATTGGTGCCTCCAGCATCAGGGACAGTCAGTTTTTGGTGAACAACCACCTGATTAACTTGATACATGCTTCCATTAATTTATTTTATGCAATAATTGATCTAATTCCTCAGTTGCTGAGTAATTAAGATGAAGTCAAATAAACATCTCAAGTTACATAAACTCACATGTGCAAAGTCAACATGTAATCAGACAGCTACTACCATTGAGAATGTAGTACTTAAAATAACTATTATTTTATACCAGGACTACTATTCAATATCCAAAATTGCAAAAGATACGATTTAAAAATAATCTAGCATCTCAAACAATACGTATGGATATTTGATGCAGCTCAGACCAAGGTCGAACAATTGCAGGCCATTAGCATAAGTCGTTCACGACTTAAGATGGTACCTATAAGTCATTTCTGACCTAAGGAGTCATGGGGGGAAGGCGTGCGAGTTAATGATGAAGTCCTAAGTCATTTCCGACCTAGCATGGGTTTAAGTCATTCGGGGCTTTTAAGTTGTGTACGGTCTAAAGCTACAGGAGGAGCATCACGGGTTAACAAGATAACAGCACGAGTTGGGATGCAAGGACTAAGTCGGCTACGACCTAAGTTAAGGCGGGAACTGAAGAGTAAGTCGCTTGGAAGTTAAGTCGTCTGTGTTCTTTAAGTCATGTGGTTTTATAGGTCGTCACCGACTTATGTGTTGTGTTGATTGATAAGTCGGCAAAGAGCTAAGCAGTATGTTGTTGAGCCAGTATGTGATGTTGTAATGTGTTTCTTTGAGTCGTAGGTCGTTAGGTCGTATACGACCTAAGTGTTGAGTCTGTAATTTTGTGGCAGTGTAACTTAAGTCGTCTACGAATTAAGAGATGTGTCGGTCGTGAAAATAAATGAGTCGTCAGTTGTTAAGTCATGTGACCTGTGTCGTGAGTCAGTTAGGATGGCTAGCGACCTAGTGAGTCGTTTGCGTGTGCTGTGTTGTAAAGGGGGTTAGGTCGCTATGGTACTAAGTCGTTGCCGACTTAAAGTGAGTCATAAGTCGCAGCCGACTTAAGGAGCGGTTTGTAAAACTTCTATAAATAGGGAGTGAGTTGTAACTTTTGGAGGTGGATTTTGAATAAAATTTCTTGTTGATTGCTGTGTGCTTTCATCTTAAATTGGTAGTTGAGTGTAATCTCCTATCTCCACTTTCGGTTATTCGAGTGCGCTCGAATCAACGATTGTTGAAGCCGATTCACGGAATCAAGTGCGCTTGATCAACGCTTGAAGAATTGAAGATCTTCTTTCACGGTATCGTGCGCGATCAACGTGTTAGAGATAGCTAGAATTCAGTATCTTCGGATCAACGAATTTGGACATTTTGGTATTCATCAATCCACCAATTGCTACACTTTCATCGTCATATCGATTTTCTGTTAATCCGCTGCATCAGTTTGGTATCAGAGCTAGACTTAGCCTATCATAGCTAAGCCGAGTCTTGGAGCCAATTTTTGAAGTTGGAGTTCATCGTGTTCATCTTGAAGTTGCAACGAGTTTGAAGATTTTGATCCATTTCATTTTGGATCTAGAGTTGGAGAAGTGTTTGAATTTGAAGTTGCTTGGAGACCTTGAGCCGAGCCAAGTTAAGTCGTGAAGTGGTATAGCCGAGCTAACTTTGGGTCGAAGCAAGTGTGCGAGCTGGAAGAAGCCGAGCCGAGTTAGTGTTGAACCGAGCTAAGGAGTTGTGCGAGCTAGTGTGAGGCCGTGCATTGTTTGGCTTGTGTTGGAGAGTTTTGAAATACATTTTTGTTGAAGCAGAGCTATTGCCGAGTCAAGGTTGAGCCGTGAATTGTTTGACTTGTGTTGCTAGTTTTGAAGTATTTGTTGAAGTATTTGAGAAGTATTTGAAGTTTTTGAGAAGTTTTCAATCATGCCGCCTAGAAGAGCTAATCGTCATCAAAACGTTGAAGCTTTGTATAGAAGAGAAGAACCCGAGCTTATGGAACAACGTATTAATGAGAAATTTGATGAAGGCATTGGAAAGTTAGAGAAGTTGATGAATGATTTGAACCAAACTCAAAGGAGGAGATCACCAAACTCGAACCATGGAGGAAACCGAGTTTCGCCATCGGTTAAAGAAGCGAGGAGGGTATCACCGCATTCTTTTAGAGATAGAAGAGAAACATCAATTTCATCACGGAGAGATCATCATGACTATGGACATGAAGAGAGAAGAAGTCAACGTAAATTTGACAATGGGGCGTATAGAGATGAAGAGAGACATAGTCGAAGAAGCATGCATGAACGAAGGGATGATAATGGTCGAGATCGATATAGACGTACATTTGATTTTGATGAAGAGGGTGATAGAGCTAGCATTCATTATCCAGATCGAGACCAAGTTCGAAATTCTTATCGGGATGTTGAAGATGATCGTCGATGGGAATCGGGTATGAAGATGGAAATTCCAGAGTTCAAGGGTGGAATGGTAGCTGAAGAATTTCTTGATTGGGTGTCAAATGTTGAAGAGATCTTTAATTTCAAGGAGGTTCCTGAGCATAGAAGAGTGAAGTTGGTTGCTACTAGGTTGAGGGGGAGAGCTTTGGCATGGTGGCAGCAAACTAAACTTACAAGGGAGAGAATGGGAAAGTCAAAGATTGAATCTTGGGATAAGATGAAGAAGTTGATGAGAGCTACTTTCTTACCTTACAACTATCAATCACTTATGTACCAGAGGTTGCAGAATCTGAGGCAAGGGACGAAGTCTGTTAGTGATTATGCTGATGAATTTTACCAACTCATTGCCAGGAATGATATAATGGAAACGGAAGAACAGTAACTGCTAGATTCATTGGGGGATTGAGAATGCAGATCCAGGATATGGTTAATATGTTTGATCCTAGACCAGTAGCAGAGGCACATCAGAAAGCGTTGGCTTGGGAGAAGCAGGGAAGGCGTGGAGGTGGTGTGTTTACTAATTCCAATAATCAAGCGAAGGGTGTTAGTGGGAGTTCTAATGTTCCTAAACCTGTCAGTAAGCCAGTTTTGAAAGAATTTGAAGACGTATTTCCAGAAGAGTTGCCTAAGGAGTTACCGCCATTAAGAGACATTCAACATCAAATTGATCTTGTTCCGGGAGCAGTATTACCGCATAGACCACATTATCGAATGAGTCCGAAGGAACATGAGGAGTTATGAAGGCAGGTGGAAGAGTTACTTGAGCAGGGACGTGTTCATGAAAGCTTGAGTCCTTGTGCAGTACCCGCATTGTTGGTGCCGAAGAAGGATGGAACATGGAGAATGTGTACCGATAGTAGAGCTTTGAACAAGATTACTGTTCGCTACAGATTTCCTATGCCAATGTTGGATGACTTGCTAGATCAGTTGAGTGGGGCTACTATCTTTTCGAAGATTGATTTGAAGAGTGGTTATCATCGGATTCGAATTAGACCGGGAGACGAATGGAAGACCGCATTCAAGACGAGGGAAGGTTTATATGAATGGTTGGTTATGCCGTTTGGACTATCAAATGCACCTAGTACATTTATGAGGGTGATGAATCAAATTTTCAGACCATACATTGGAAAGTTTGTTATAGTTTACTTTGATGATATTCTGATTTATAGTGCGAGCACAGAGGAACATGTAAAGCATTTGCGGAAGGTGTTAATTATTCTTCGCGAGGAACAATTTTATGCAGCAACAAAGAAATGTGTGTTTATGGCGCGAAGTGTATTATTTTTGGGATATGTTGTATCTGAGAAGGGAATTCAGGTGGACCAGAGTAAAGTTGAAACTATTAGAAATTGGCCACAGCCAAGAACTATCACTGAAGTTAGAAGTTTTCATGGATTGACATCATTCTACCGAAGGTTTATTCCACACTTCAGCAGCGTGATGGCACCGGTTACTGATTGTATGAAAGGGAAGCAGTTTTCTTGGTCGAAGGAAGCGGGGGTTGCCTTTGAACAAATCAAGAAACTTTTGACGACAGCACCAATTCTTGTATTACCAGATTTTCAGTTGTTGTTTGAGTTACACACTGATGCATCGAAGGTTGGGATTGGAGGAGTGTTGAGTCAGAATGGGAAGCCAGTTGCTTATTTCAGTGAAAAGCTATCAGGGGAAAAGATGAGATACAGTACCTATGATGTTGAGTTTTATGCTGTTGTGCAAGTCGTTAAACATTAGAGGCATTATCTATTTCATAAAGAGTTTGTTCTTTACACTGATCATGAAGTGCTGAAGCATTTGCAAGGACAGGATAAGATTTCAGCAAGACATGCATCATGGATTGCTTATTTGCAACAGTTTACATTCGTTGTGAAGCACAAATCTGGAATAACGAATCGTGTAGCTGATGCTTTGAGTAGGAGGAGTCATTTGTTGACTACAATGAAAGTTGAGGTGATGGGGTTTGAATTATTGCCAGAGTTGATTGACGAAGATCCTTACTTTGCAAAGTTCGTTGAGAAAGTTAAGGATGGAGATACTGATGAATTTATGATGGTTGATGGATTCTTGTTTAAAGGAAATCGATTATGTATTCTAGAGAGCAGTTTGAGATTGAAGATTATCAAAGAGTTGCACGAGGAAAGACATGTGGGCCGTGATCGTACATTACATTTGATTTCTCAATCTTACTTTTGGCCGTCAATGAGGACAGAGGTTGGAAGGTTTGTGGAAAGATGTCATATATGTCAGGTTTCGAAGGGAACAACGACAAATGCAGGATTGTATATGCCGTTACCTGTACCATCTAAACCGTGGGTTGATATCAGCATGGATTTCGTTTTGGGTTTGCCGTGAACTCAAAGGGGAAATGATTATATATTTGTTGTGGTGGATAGATTTTCGAAGATGGCACATTTTATTGCCTGCAAGAAGACAGCGGATGCAGTTCGAGTGGCACAATTATTCTTTAAAGAAATCTATCGTTTACATGGGTTGCCGGAGTCTATTGTTTCAGACAGGGATACCAGATTTTTGAGTCATTTTTCGCTTAGTTTGTGGAAAATGGTGGGAACGAAGCTGAAATTTAGTAGCGCTTATCATCCGCAAACTGATGGACAGACAGAAGTTGTTAATAGATCGTTGGGAAATTTATTGCGATGTCTTGTGAAGGACAGTCTGAAAAGTTGGGACATGAAGTTATGCCAGGCAGAGTTTGCACATAATCATGCAGTGAATCGTAGCACAGGATTCAGTCCATTTCAGATTGTATATTCAAACGTACCCAGGGGACCGTTGGATTTGGCAGTAGTACCACAACCAAAGGGGACGGTTAAACGAGCTGCTGATTTTGTTGATGAGTTGACTGAATGTCATAAAATCGTTCAGGAACGATTGGTGAAAACAAATGAGAAGTATAAGCGAGTTGCAGATTTGAAGCGGCGAAATGTTGAATTTAACGAAGGTGATTTAGTTTATGCAGTGTTGACAAAAGATCGTTTTCCGGTGGGAACATACAATAAATTGAAAGCGCGGAAAATTGGTCCAGTTGAAGTTTTAAAGAAAATCAATGAGAATGCATATCGATTAAAATTACCAGATGACGTTTATACTTCTGAAGTTTTTAACATCAAACATTTAATTCCGTATCATGGAGGTGAGATTGTTGTGGAAAAAGATACAAATTCGAGGACGAATTGTTCTCAACCAGGGGAGGATGATGCAGCTCAGACCAAGGTCGAACAATTGCAGGCCATTAGCATAAGTCGTTCATGACTTAAGATGGTACCTATAAGTCATTTCCGACCTAAGGAGTCACGGGGGGAAGGCGTGCGAGTTAATGATGAAGTCCTAAGTCATTTCCGACCTAGCATGGGTTTAAGTCGTTCGGGGCTTTTAAGTTGTGTACGGTCTAAAGCTACAGGAGGAGCATCACGGGTTAACAAGATAACAACACGAGTTGGGATGCAAGGACTAAGTCGGCTACGACCGAAGTTAAGGCGGGAACTGAAGAGTACGTCGCTTGGAAGTTAAGTCGTCTGTGTTCTTTAAGTCGTGTGGTTTTATAGATCGTCACCGACTTATGTGTTGTGTTGATTGATAAGTCGGCAAAGAGCTAAGCAGTATGTTGTTGAGCCAGTATGTGATGTTGTAATGTGTTTCTTTGATTCGTAGGTCGTTAGGTCGTATACGACCTAAGTGTTGAGTCTGTAATTTTGCGGCAGTGTAACTTAAGTCGTCTACGACTTAAGAGATGTGTCGGTCGTGAAAATAAATGAGTCGTCAGTTGTTAAGTCGTGTGACCTGTGTCGTGAGTCAGTTAGGACGGCTAGCGACCTAGTGAGTCGTTTGCGTGTGCTGTGTTGTAAAGGGGGTTAGGTCGCTATGGTACTAAGTCGTTGCCGACTTAAAGTGAGTCGTAAGTCGCAGCCGACTTAAGGAGCGGTTTGTAAAACTTCTATAAATAGGGAGTGAGTTGTAACTTTTGGAGGTGGATTTTGAATAAAATTTCTTGTTGATTGCTGTGTGCTTTATTCTTAAATTGGTAATTGAGTGTAATCTCCTATCTCCACTTTCGGTTATTCGAGTGCGCTCGAATCAACGATTGTTGAAGCCGATTCGCGGAATCAAGTGCGCTTGATCAACGCTTGAAGAATTGAAGATCTTCTTTCACGGTATCGTGCGCGATCAACGTGTTAGAGATAGCTAGAATTCGGTATCTTCGGATCAACGAATTTGGGCATTTTGGTATTCATCAATCCACCGATTGCAACACTTTCATCGTTATATCGATTTTCTGTTAATCCGCTGCGTCAATATTGTATCCAAAATTGTAAGAAATATCGTGGTTGGACCATGTATAGTTGTTTCTTAACATTCAAAACCTCTGTTCATATAAACTTCACTGTTTAATCTCCCCTAACCCCTTTAAGGCAATGTAGTAGTTAAAATGTGATGAAATGATAATCCATGTATTAATTAAATTAACATGCAAGTTCAAAGCAGAATGTAAATATCAGCGAATAAGGAAACCATTGATTATTTAGTAGAGTCTAGCAGAAAATCACAATTTGTAAGGCTGATAATTTTACATGAATAAAGAATAAATAATTATGTTGTAGTCAGTTGTCACTAAGGTGCAATATTATATATTATGGCATGTCCCTGTAGATTGACTTTGCATTTTCCTGCATAATTATAACAACTGGTCATGTGTATTGGAGATTACAAAGCATGAAAATGCCAAATGCTTCTTTAAGTTACTGAATCTAAAAAATGAAACTAATAAAACATGAGTGAAGGCAAGATCATGAGATGATTAGTCATATACTAAGTTTGGTCTCTATTAATATTGAATATAACAACAAGGACATGGTCATCGAACCAATAATTTACTGTAAACATGATTTTCTAATTTTGTAGCGTTGAATTAAATTATTATAAAGGATCACAGAATAGGTTGTGGTAGAAAATTTGAACAAAATAGAACTATTATTTAAATCCATTAGCAGGCTAATCATACAATTAGAACTGTAATGAAGTTCTAGAGTCTTTTATACGCAACATTTGAATCCAGGTCGTATGTATAGTATTTCATCATTATAATGAGTGTTACTGATACAGCAACCCTAAATTCAGCGAAAATTTCTTTTATCTCAGCGTTGTAGTCCTCTTATTAGCTGACTCTTTTTAGTGGATTAGGATCTCTTAATCCTAGTGTTGAGAAGAAGATTGCATTCTAAAAAGATCCACGAAATTATAAAGATCCATAGAATTATCGAAGACTTGAATTATGAAAACCTAATAGTGTTTTAATCAAAATTTAAATCAATATAGTACATAATTAAAGTTCAAAAATAAGCCAGATGAAAACCTTTTCACATTATTGAATTATCTTCATAGGTATTGGGATAATTAACAAACTGCGATATCGATAAGGTTGATATTATAACCAAGGGTGTCAATTTAATTTTCCAACAATTTTAATTAGCATTGTGTTTTGCACAAAAATAGCTATTTATTTTTACATAAAACTGCTAGTCTATTTTGAATCCTATGCGAGGACACAAGAGTCTGCATAAAGTACATATAAAATTCTTTCGCCAAATTGATAATTATTGAAAATACTATACAAAAATGGCTTAAAATAAAGACCGTAAATCGTAAGGAAAATAACTACATAGGTAAAACTTAATTCATAAGACATGATTGCTAAATTAATCCAAATGCAATCTGATAATTTGGTAACCTTTATTATAATGATAAAATAAATGCCATATAAGGTAAAATAAAGATTGTAAATTTTTTTCTGCATTTTCCAGTTTTGTTATAGCTTCAGTATAATGACCCTAATTGTGTTCTAAAAATTTATAGAAATTCTTTTGCCTAAAGCACTAACTGCTTAATATGCTAACATTGAGTATCTTTTGAAACTGTTAGCAGATGATAATCACATTCGCTACTTAATAGAGAACTAAAATAAACAGCACGGCTAGCCATGTTAAGTTAAAAATACTTTCAATACTCATGGCATTAGAATTTAATATCACCAATACATGTTTATGTTTTTCACAACTTCACTATGTTTTTCAAAATTTCATTATTCACGTGTGTCATTCGACCAGCACCATTTAAACATATCTACAATTCCATCCTCTTTATCATTCATATATTGAAAGATAACAGGAATTATATCTATTATCAAGGAAAAAGAATCCTATAAATCAGCGACATATTAGTAGT
This sequence comes from Allium cepa, assembly GCA_030765085.1. NCBI lineage: Eukaryota > Viridiplantae > Streptophyta > Magnoliopsida > Asparagales > Amaryllidaceae > Allium > Allium cepa. The sequence goes on along the minus strand of CM060941.1, from coordinate 133,166,975 downwards.
CATAAAGAACAAAACAAAATAATCATAGAAAAAAATTGAATACACGCTCCAAATAGGTTATTATTTTTTGAAGTTAGCTTAGGAAGTAAGTATGTTAACAAACTCCATTATAGCAATAGAACTCGCTTAAATAAATTACAATTCATTTGGTAACCACTTATCATGAATCACAGGAAAGCCTTCAAACATTGATTCAACCATCATTCTGACACAATTCATCTTGTAAACAGTGTTGAACTTTTTAGGAATAGGGAAGTATGGCCAAACGGAAAATCTTGAAGCATTACTGTAATACACACATATTTATGTCATCGAAACAATTGCTACCGCTTCCATCAGATTTCTATTATCTTAAACCTTAATAACATATGCTATCAGGATTATAACAAACTTGGAACATTAACCTAATTGCAACAAAATTCTCAGTTGGAAGAGTATGATAACAATGAATCTTCTCAGATGTAAAAATTCAAATCAATAATTGAAAACTAACAAATTCTAGCCAAAAACATAAACTACACGAAGAAAAGGGGAAAACGGATAAGGAGATTACTTGCGTTTATGCGCCTTGATAACATACTAATGGACGGTATGGAAAGAGTGTTAGCAACTGAGGTTGAGCTGAAGAATAGCTATTAGAAGGCAAAATCGTGATGGTCAGTTATCTGGCAATTTACCTCTAAAATTTATGGTATTAATGTTGACATTGATTATATTTCAAAATGTTATCTCAATATTAAAGCCGATTTGAAGCCGAAAGAAAATTTCATGTTCAAAAGCAAATGAGAGAACACGTAAGAAGATATAATATATGAACTCATGATATAGGAATATCCAAAATTTTCAATTTCTAGCATAATTTGGAATCATATTGACGTCCATCGAGTAGCTAACATTCAAAACTGACGACAACCCAAAAGTGTTATAGTTGGAAATCCTCATACCTTAAATTAATCAAGCATCATATCAAATTAAGAACTTATTCAAAGGTTTATTGTAAGTAATTTTGGAATTCAGTATATGTCAAATTTGTAAAATTTGAAAATACACTGTTGTTACATCTAAAAATCATAGGTAAGTTGTAAGCTTTTTAGATCTGGGAAATTTGAAACAGATTTTTAAATGCTTCTAAATGATGTAATTTAGGGTTGAAGTACCATAAATCAGATTACTTGTTTCAGATGCGAAAGCTGGTTTACAAATCGTGACGGTAATCCTTGCTTGAGTGGTTACTAATGGATGGTGGTAGTCGATTACCCCAACTGATTCGAAACACCCAAGGTGATGGCTTGGATACCTCTTTTGCTTTAAAATCCAAAATCAATTGTTTGTGTTGCTGACAACCGCTCCTGATGGTCAGAGAAGACGAATACTTGTTGATGATGTGAGTAGGAATAGTGACAGATATGGTGGCGCGAAGAATTTGTTAGTAGATTGGCTGGAGAGTCGAATTCGAAGGGTTTGAGATTCAGAAGCGGTTATGGGCAGCAGTGCTCGAGGCGATGTCGAAATGGAAATGTTTGGGAGAGGTGAGACCTTTGGATCTGAATGAAAAAGAATTGGAAATCTGGCATGAAAATTAATTGGAAAAACGAAGGAGGAAGAAGAGAGGTGCGACAGAAACAGAGGAAAAAAGAAAAAGCGCTTATAGATATACATTAGGAGACTGTTCAGTTGCTAAAATTCAAAGGGGCTTGTGTTCTCTTAAAATTGAACTAACTAATAATATAATAGTATAGATTAAGATCATTCTTTACTTAACAAAGATGTCCACAAATTTTACACTTTGTTTTAACTTACTAAGTTCTCAAATTTATACGCCATAAAACTTATTTGCTTATAATTTTTCAAAACAATTAACTTCAATTCAATTAACTTGGAAGTTTTCGACTGTTCAAAATCGTTGAAAATTCCATTTCATTTCAATAAATGAAAATTTCCCAGTAGCGTCTCCAAACAAGATGCACAACTAAACTAGCCTAATGGATAGAATACAAGAGTCTAAATTATTACTTAACCGATAATTTCAAGATTTAAACACCCGATTTATTTCAAATCATTTTGAAATAAAAATAATATACTTTTCCTTTATATATATCAAATAATGCTTTGGAATTTTAAAAAATATTTTACCAAAATAAACTTCTATGACAAATCACTACGGTAGCAATCCGTCACTTTGAAACTCGAAAATGAACACCGATGATGCTGCAGTCATCATCGGGACTATTTTCTAATGACTGAAGTGAGTTCAGTGCTTTTTATCTCTTTCAAAAATTTTTAATATATTTTTAGTCAAAAATACTTTCAGAATAATACTATTGTTATTTTCTCCAAAAACTTGAAAAACGGTTTCAAAATCTTTGGGATTTAAGTTTTCAAATTCTCAGTTTAAATCCTTATTTATAAACTATATTTATAAATCACACTTATAAAGTTTCTTTTCTTATATAAAATCATTTCATTGATGTTTATCTGGTTAAGATTACAATAAACGACTATATTAACACTATACTTTAAATGCAACCAAAACAATAAATGCTCTTAAATTAGCGGAGCACACTAATCAACAATAATGATAACAATTGAATATTATCATTCTAACAACCAATCACACCAAATATAAATGTATTAATTTTCGAAAATTATTCATTTATATATGAATTTAAATTTAGGTAAAATTATTTCATTTACTCATTTCAAAACAATACTGTATCGGTTTGCCTTGTTATAAGAGTTTAGAAACACATATCGATACAGTTTTTCCTTCTATATCGATCAGAATTCACAAATCACTCAACCGATAAATCAACATAATATAAAATATTTTTATAGTACTAAAAAATACGCGTTCTTATATATAAGACACACAAACTCATCTTAAAGTCTCGCTTACCCTATCTCAAATGAGTTTACCTTACCAAAGCCTAGGTGTTCGTTCATCATATGCTCTGATACCATATGTAATGACCCGCTTTTTGTCCCTTAAAAATCGACATTAATACATCCACGGTATTCATGTGCCGAGCACCCAGTTGTCGGAAAGATAGATTGTTTGGGAAAAAGAAAATGAAGACAGAACAAAATCTCACATCGTGATGAGTAACATATAATATACAACAGATCTTTATAAAGAAAACTAAAATATACATACATCAAATCTTAGTACACAAATCCACTAATCCTCAGCCTCGACAGTTATAACAATATGACTTCACAAATGGTGATAAGTATAAACATCAAATGCAGTGGAAGATAAATATATGTGAATACGTCTTGGAGGCCACCAGCTCGTCTTTTGAAGCTTCAAAACATCCAAACTCGAATTGAAAATATGCTCGGTCTGACCCGAGCATTATAGGAAAAATAACGTCCGGATCAGTCTGGTAAACCAGTGTGAGAAGCACACCTCTAATGGATTTTAATGTTATAAAAAACCTTTGAAAATAAAGGTATCTCGTAAGACCGTAGCATATAGAAACATGGATGGTTTTTTTACCTTATGATAACCAAAACGTTTTTATAGAAAATAAATGATATTATAATACTGTCTAGAGTTTAAAGTAGATATTTAGTCACAGCCGAAATTTATACGTTAATTAAATTCTAGCGTAATAGGTATACAACTAAGTCTGTAAATGCACGTATTGGAGAATGGATTCCATGCGATGACACTGCACCGAGATACCACATACCACGGTACATCTCTAGAAAATGTACCAAAGGCCTTGCTTTGACCCTCTGCCATCACAGAACCTGCTTACACTTATTAGGTAGTCTCGATTATGTCATCACCTCGGTTGCTTTGCAACCTTTTCTCAAGAGCACTTATGCATAACCAAATCCACACACACAGACACACACATATATAAGGGTGATGGCATATCCTAATGGGTGCGACCCACTTAGACCAACTGCATCTCTCCCGATTTTTGTCATTCGCGGTTAATGAAGCTTGAGATTGCGTTTTACCTTTCATATAGCAATCTCACTTGGAATGCTAACACTGCTCTCTATGTAGCAATGTAGTTCCAACATTCATTCATACAAGTTGTTTGGGATATAAACAAACCAAAGGCACTACTTCTACTACATTCATGTTAGAATCACCCACAGGATTAGTAGCAAGTAATCATTACACTACAAAGAGCTCCATCTTCGATCTTCTTTAAGATATTCCAATTTGAAATGTTTATGCTAGTTCGAAGTGGCTTTTGGATAATATATCTCATACCGGTCTCTCGAAACCGACAACGATGGTTTTAAAAACTGGCCAGATTGATAGTCGGTTATTTAACTATCAAATACAAACAATACAACTAGAGATTTAATTCTAAATGGAAACTACACTGGTTAAGCGCATAAACAACTATAAGCCTCTTTAGTTAACCATTTCGTTAATTAAAACCATTTGGTATATACTTGTATCACATTACTTTTACAAGGATATATTTACAAGTCCCTCCCTCCTCTTTCCAAATACTTGGAAAATATCGATATACTTATCTCAAAGGTATAATTATATTTACAAATCTTAAGAAAGATTTTATTTCAAAACCACACTTAAATTTGGGTTAAAATAGTGTCATTTTACATGAATATAATGATAACCCAAAACACTATTCTTTCGGTGTTAAGTATGAAAAAGAATGTTCCATACCACTATAATTAAGAAGGTCGGTTTGGAAAATCAAATCTCTTTTATAAATAAAATCCTTTGTAAAATCGCTTTTATTAAATTGCCTTTATAAAACTCCTTATGTTTACAAACTCCTTCTCTATGAAATATTATTATAAATTCCTTTACAAATATCTAAAACATAATAATTACATCCTTTAATAAATCTCCACAATTAGTTAATAACTCCTTTGTAAACATCCTTTATAATATTTATAAACCATTTTATAAAATTCTTTTATAGAATTCATTTACAAATTTCTTTCTATAAATTTCTAAATATAATCACAAAATTCTTTTTTATAAACAAATCCCAGAGGTAATACCAACTCCTAAATATAAAACAACTCCAAAATATAATTAGAAAAACTTATATAGTTTTCATAACTGATCATTCAGAATATTTTATAAATTCATAACTGGAATGAATTATTCCAATTTATCAAAATGATATTGATTTCCTTTTTATAGAATATTAATTACAAAATCATTCTTATATTTTGTAAAATGCTATTTTAAAGTTATCTTCCACTTATAAAATAATATTTATAAGTTTATCCCTTAATACAACATTTTATACAAATGGTTCACAAATATTTATTTCAAATATTTCTATCTTCTTTTAAATGCAAAATCCTTTTAAAATAAAAGATAACCCTTTTATTTCCCTTTTGAAAACAAACATTTAATAGTATAGTAATTTAGCTATAAAAACCAATAGTTCTAAAATAATTATTAAAACATTTACTTATATATATAAATTAAAAAGAATAAATAAAGAAGTTGAAATAAAATAGAGAAGTTAAAAACTCATTTGTAATTATAATATATATCTTAGAAATTCCGAAAAGCCAGATTTTAATATCATTTTCCAAAACAAAAATCATTTCCAAAATGAAATAGCAATCAACAATATTTTCAAAGTACTATATTAATTAAATTTCACCAAACCAATTTCACCGCATAGCTTTCGCCATTTACGAGTGCAACGCAAAATGTTTCATCTTGATTGGACCTAGTATGAGCAAGATATTCAGATTATAAGTTTCTAATCATTAAGTTATATTAATTAAATACTAATTACCCTATTTGACTCTATTAATCTCTTCTTCCTCAAACCATTTCCCGCCATCACCTGCTATATCCACCTCCCTCTCCCTCTATGCTCCGCTAAACCCAAATCAGACTCCACCAAACTTCACATCTTCGCAAACTCCATCACCACAAACACCTCGACAACAAGAAGAACCTCCCTCCAAAGTCACAACCCGACCCTTCTCCTCCTCGACCTGCCTTGAACGCCATTCACCCCAAGGCGCCGCGCTCCACCAAAAATGGCCACTAGCTGCTCTTCGCAACCCCGAGTCCAAGACAACCCTCCATTTCACCTATCGATGACCACACAATCAAATTCCAAAACCCTAGTTTGCAATCATTTACTATAAACTGTTAAACCGAAGAGAACGAGGTCGCATCCTCCAAAACGCATACCATCTTGTAGATCTACCTTAGACAAGATCAAACATACCCCCTTTTTATTTTATTTTTATTTTTCTTTAATTTGTTGTTGAATTTGAAAGGAGAGGATCTTTTTCTTGCTTTTCAAATGCCAATGGATGGAATAGTTAATGAGAGATAGAAAATGTGTGGTGATGGTTCCGTGTAAGTGTTAGGTTAGTTATAATTTTGGTTTTCTAGCATTTCATCTGCGAATGAAAAAACAAAAATACGGTCGCGCTCAAAATAGCCACGCGACCTCCAAACAATAATAGTATACGCTGCTTATCATATTTTGTAAGATGACAAAAACACCTTCATTTGCCGAAAATTTAACAAACGATAATTTAAATAATTCCTGAAATAAATTAAATGAAAAATACATCAATAAAAGTCGAGGCATTATATTAAAAATAAAATTTTCTATTATTTATTTGAATCATTTATTGTTGCAAATAAATTTACAAAAGAAAGTCGCCATTAACATTTATTGATTAAAAGAAGTTAAATAAGACCCTTACATCCGTTCAATTAATATTCACGTTTTTATTAAGTATTTAATTCACGATTCAAAAGTAGATTGGATACACCACCAATCTACTTGAACTATTCAAAAGGGGGTTGAGCTCGAGTTTGTTTAGTTGCAAATTCAAATCGATCGCATGGTTCCGTGCTTATGAACTGGGGTCTGAAACCTGCGAGTCTAACAGCGTCTGATGGCCGAAATAGGTGACGACGAAAGTCCAAGGTGGTGGTGACGATTCTAGCTTGACGGCGGCGTAGAGAGCCAAGCAAGGAATTCAGCAATCATTGATTTGACTTTCAATTTGAAGAAGGAACGAAATAAATATTAAAAGCGTAAAGTAACCGGTCAACTATTAGGAGATTTCCTTCTATTTCAGCAGGCTGAAGAAAAAGAAAAAACCGAATACCATAATCATCAGCTACCATTAATTAACGAATAAAAGTTAATAGAGGGAGTGAAGAAAACGAAAGAACGAAATGGGCAGGGGAGAGAATGTGATATAGATCGTGGAAACTATTCGATAGGTGCTGAAGTAAGGAGCCTTTGATAGGCATAATAACTTTCAATCCAGTCCATTCTTTTATCTCTTTACCTTTGTTCTAATCAGCATAAAGAAATTTTGGTGTATAGGTAATGCACAATTTATTATAGTTTGTGTTGAAAAGAGGCACCTGTCGATGTTAGTTTGGGTTGAGAAGAGATATGGGATAATAGTTTGTGTTGAAATGAGACACGCAGTAATAATAGTTTGTGTTGATAGAGAATTTAGTTAATAATACGGTTGAAATGCTACAGTAAATAGTTTAAAAAGAATAACTGTGAATTTAAACCCTAAACAGACATTGTAGGAATAGTTTATAAAGACGTTTTATTAGCATGTCAGTATCATGTATTTAAAGATATATACTCACTGAGCAAGCTTATGTCCAACCCCTTTATATTTATCTATTATTTCTATATAATAGATTGATAGGGTTAGGAGGAGCTTGGCGTGAAGCTAAGGTAAGGGAGGCGGTAGATGGCGAATAAACTCGTTTATTTATAAGTTATTTATTTTAGTTGCTAGTCATCTTTACTTGACGATGTAGTTTTGATACATTACTTTTGATGGACTTATTAATGATTTATGGAATTGGGGAGGACCATTCTAGATTATCGAGTTATGTTTTATTTTCTTCGGCTATAGGTTCTAAAAGTGTATTTGAAAAAAATAACTGTGTGTACTATTATACATCATTTTACCCTAATTATCTGCCAACTACTAGCTCGTGGTCTGAGCATTGATTGAGACGTAGGATCAAAGGGTTAGTGAAAGGTGGTTTGTTTGAGAGCAAATCCCCTGTACCAAATCCCTCATTTCGCTCTATCCGCAACCAATCGGGAACACCGATTTTCAGGCATTTAGCTGTTGAATCCATTTCTCTCTCCTGCTGTTGAGGGTTTAATTACAAAATGACTGAAAAGCGGTGTGCTCTTTTGGTTGGAGACGAAGGGTACATGGAAGTTTGGTATACATATTTAAATTAATAACGACATAATTTAAATTAATAAAGAAGTGTGTATACATATTTAAATTAATGCGACATAATTTCATCTATGATTAATATGTCATAGCATTAATCTTAGTGAATTTTCTTGAAAACGGCGACTCCCTTCCACCTAGATTCCATATAGTTAGAGCTGTCATGTTGCATGTAAACACCGAACTTAAAGAAATGATTGGTGCCTCCAGCATCAGGGACAGTCAGTTTGTGCACGTCGTTGATGAAAACTTGGACTGTTTTGTTACCAGTGTCATGAATGACGTTTGCTTTGAACCAGGTATCATATATGTTGTCTTGGATTAGCTGCCTGTCATAGTATCTAAGAGCACCATCATATACATGCATCATGAATGTGGTAGCTCTTCCTCGTGCTCCAAATATTTGCATGATGCATACTCCTGTTGTACCATTTGGCACGTAGAAGTTGCCTTCAAATTGCCATACACCCGAAGTATAGTCATGTCCCTGCATTTATAATAGTCATCATAAGCTCATATTGAACTTGTAACATGGTTATACCAGACATTTATATATTGAAGAAGTATAAACATATGCAGAGATAGATTACAGTGATTGCAATCTCAGTGCGTGGTTTAGTTCCACTGGAACGAAAATGAGGCTTGTCCGTGGAGTAGACCCACAGTTTACGTACTCCATCAACATAGCTATATCGGTCATTGATAGGAAGATTGTAAGGTCTCTGGATTTCAAAGTTTTTGTCGGTTAATGGCAAAGCTGTAAATCCAACAGTGGGATCACCAATACAATAGCTCAAACTCATTGAGGCCATGATCGTTAAAGCAAGGAAAATCCGAGTAATTGAAGCCATATTTGCAGCTCTGTTTATATATATATATATATATATATATATATATTTTCTAGTGTTCTGTGAGATGAGAAGTTATTGCTCTGAGTAAATTTTGAATGGCGATGAGGTGTGTATATATACAAATATCTGTATACCTATATAGTTTTATATTTGGAAAGTATACGTTATTCGTATTCACGGGGAGATGGACTCTTTCCCCTGTGAGAACAAATAAAGGATTATAATTTATTAACCTATTTGAGAAGTTTAGGGATGAAGGAGCGTAAGGGTCAAGGTAAATTATTGATTTGAGCTTGACAGGATTAAAACCCATTATATTATGTATCAGTTCATACGCTGCTGTTGATAATTGATTGGAGATAGTTAGTAGAGTTATTCAAATTGCCGTAAGGTCACCTCCTATAGATTGTGGGTTTGGTATATATATCGGTATATACATTGGTTTGGTAGCTCATACTTTCGAACCAAAGACTTAGCAATCTTTGGCATGCTAGTTCATGCCTTAGTTATTCCATGTCGTTGGCTATATTGTGCTGATGTAACTAGGTAGGTTTAGTTGACAAAATAGGGCTTACAAAACAAATGTTTAAGTAATGCACGTTAGTAAATTGCCTAATAATATGTGTTGGGCTCGGATGAATCGCCATCGAGCCAAATATTTAACAGATTCTATCTTGACATTCTAACCAACCTAAAGACATATTTATCATGAGTTGGCTAGGGCACTAGACCTACTAGCACAGTTAAGGTGAAGTTGTGTATTGTCCACATATTTCCTTACATATTTTCATTTTTATATCTCATATGCACTAGTCATTACACATACTGGTGCTAGATGATAATAAATGAGACATATTAGTATATTGAACAGTTATGTCTACGAGACTCCATATTTAATCGTCGAATGCTGTTGAAGTTTCGGATCCTTCATCTGTAGCTGCCACAACTTCTTCTACGGACGATAGGGCTAGTCAACCTAGCGCGGGTCGTTCTTTGGTTGTAGATTACTAACCTTAACAGCCACCACTCTAACTCTTAAACAGTTGGACAATATACCAACTGCTCAAGGGCTAACTAGGGAAGATATGCTTCTCCCGACTTTAGACCAACATAACTAAAGCCAACTCAAAGTCAAAGCATCTAGTCAGAGCAATTCGATTAATGATAATTGTTATTATTGAAGCACGGATTTTTTGTTTGGACTATAGAGTTGAATATGGACGATATTTGAATTTTGACTATTTCTAAATTTCATAATTCAAAAGTGTTATAGTTTTGATGAAAAGAATTTATGGAAATAATTAAACTGTCAGGTAATGCTCAACAAAATATGATCGAATTTTACTGATGTTGAGTAAGCAATAAATGTGGTCATGATGTCACATCATCTTCTAAGTGACAATGAACGTTAATATTCGAATTATTCGATATTAATCACCGACCAAATTTACCTAAGATTCGCACAACTGAAATGTTGAGTTCTCCAAATACCACCCAATTTAATTGATTTATAGTTGTTATAAATTAATTACTAAGTGACTATATGTTTGAATTATACAAAGTTGAATGTGGATGATATTAGAATTTTAACCCATGCCAAATATCATAGGTCCTAATGTGGTATAGTTTTAAAGAATTGAATTGATGTAAATAATTGTCACTACCGGAGCTTGCTTAAATAAAAATTTGGATTCTACTAAAACTGTGTAAGCGATAAATTCGACCAAACTGTCAAACCACCCGCAAACGTGATGTGTACATGTTAATGTTTGAATTGTTCGATACTAATTACTTATTGAATCTACACCTATGAGTCATACAACTACAATATCAAAAACTCCAACCACCACATGATTTAACAAAATCGTAACTGTTATTTATGAAATATAAATTAAAAAAATTATTAGATTTATTTGAATAACTATTGAAAATAGAGTGTATATAAATACTATATATGTATGTAACGATATACGACGTCGATTTACATTTGAATTGGATGTAAAATACGTAACTATTGATTTGGTTTGAAAATGCATGTAGGCCCTTAGCCTACGTAGATGGCTAGCCATGAAAAGGGATAAAAAGGGTGTATTTATTTTAAAACTAGTGCGAACCCGTGCTTCGCATACGGACCACACTCAACCTATTATCGTCATAACATGTTTAAATGATTTATATGGTTCACTGATTAAGAAATAGTGATCTTTTTTTATCAATTTTCAAATAAGTTTGCATTTTTTCTAAAACTTATGTATAAATCTTTGAAAACAGTAATGCAGATAGTACTGATGCTTGATAAACAATTGCAAAATATCGAGCAAAAATGATTTCAAAGATAAAATTTCCACACAATACACATATAAATTATAAACATATAAATTTATTGTGTGCATCTGCTGTTGCTCCATGCGTCAGCTGTATTATATGTAACTTCATTTGGTGAGATACCTTTATTAATCATTTCCTTTAATACTTGATGTCGTTGATTCCATTTGCTGCTTCGGTAATAACTATCTATAAGAGTAGTGCAGGTAACAACATTTGGTTTACACTTGACCATTGATCCAAAAATGCCAAAAGCAATGTTGACATGATTCATGAGAACGCAAGTGTTGATGATGATCACATAATTGACTATGTCTAGGAACACATTATGCAGCATCATATTATTGTAGAATGATAAGTTTAGAAGATAAAGAGATTTATTTCTGTTTTGAACGATTCTTGTGAAAAATATGCTAAATCTAAAGCATACATATTTTATGTCTGAAGTGTTGGAACTAACAACCATTATTCAATAATATTTATTTTAATGTGAAGAATATCATTGTATTTCTTTTACAGTCAAAGCAAATTCAATATAATAAGAAACATATAATTGTATTTAATGCTTTTGAGCTTTCTGGTTTCATTTCTAATTCCATCTAACATTGTTGCTATATTTTGGTAATGTTGGATTTCATCAGACTTGACTGCAATTTGTGAAAGTAGAATCAAAGGCTGGAAATTTTCAAAACAATTAACGACATAGATTAGTTAAAAGAAATAAAGTTAAACAGATTTAACAAGTTTAATAATATGAATAATCCGAAAAATTATGATTTTAAAAAATTTATTTTTAGCTATCAACAATGGATATCATTGGAAAGCATATTAAATTTGAGATTTAATAGTGAAATCGATTGTTAAATCCAATTAATGTAGAAAAAGTTATCACATTTCAAAGTTTGGAATAGAGAGAAATTAAAAACGTGACCGTTCATTTTTCAAAATACGAAGGAGGCCCGTATGCTCTTGAAATCTAACTCAATAATAATATTATAGTATAGATAAAGGTTTGAATTGGTGGAGAAAGGAAGGGTAAAAGATTAGATCAAGATCTCCTTCTTTCTCTCCCTTCTTTTTTTATATAAACCCAACACCCTCTTCATTTTAGAGTTTACTTCTTCTAGCCTCCGCCCTCCGCCCTCTCTCCTGGCCGCAAATAATAGCGTCCATCTACCTCTCCTTTTTCAAATCGAAATCAAATTAAATCAAAAAAACTTAAAGATGTGGCGATCTCTTCAGTTTCTGGCATTTTTGAAAGAGATTAAATCAGATTCAAGGAGTTTTTCTGATGCAACACTCAAGATGTTGCATTAATGCCACAGTTTAGGTAAAATTATGTTTATAAATTTAGATATGTATTCATCTATGTTTTTGTATGCAAATAGGTTCAAAATATATCATGAATTCATATATTTGTTTTCTATCGATATACATATGAATACATATTAAAAAATTATATACACGTGTATTAGACTTTCAGCCATGACATAATTTTAAAAAATTCCAAGCTAAATTAATTCGGCAAATTTCATACATGCTATTTTTGCATGTATATAAAAAAATTGGCATACATTTTATTTTGAAAATAAAAAACATATTAAAAAATTGGTATTCATTTTATTTATAATGAATTTTTTTTAAAAATTATTAATTTTTTCTATACAAAAATTCAAAATAAAAATAAAAACATTATATAATCTACCCAAAATAAATTAAAAAATGGTTTGTCAAAATTTTATGACTGAAAATAAAATATGTGTATATATACTTTATTTTATGTTTAATTACATATTTTTATTTTTATTTATATATAAATTAGAATTTTATAACTTACAATATATATATATATATATTGTTTATGTAGTTTCAAAAATATGTACACACACATATATTTATACATATATAGATAAAAATTTACAAATCTATGTAAAATATTTAAATTTGAATTTTAAAATGATAATTTAAATCTAGATCTGATTCAAATTTGAATTTTTCTAAAATAATTTTAATATTGAGTTAGAATTATTTTATATTTGAATTTACACTTAATTGCTTGTATATAAATATATAGATACACATACACACACATATGTATAGACACACAAACATACATATAGTTACTTGTTATACATATATGTGAATATATATAAGTACACTTTATTTTATGTTAATATTAAACAATAATATACAATAAATATGAATATCAAAGGGTTAATGTGTCTGTTGCAGTGTAAATCCCAACACTTATATATGGGCATGTTAAACCATGCGCATATTATATGTTGCATAAGCACAAACATATATGTGTATTTGATGCATATTTACACTTTATATATTACATGTATAAGAAATCAAATCTTTATATTAAACAATTAAATAAATTAAGCATTATATTTAGAATTTTTTTTAAATTGGATCTAAATCAGTTTAGACTTTACAAGCTAAGAAAGATCTAAAATGGTTTAAAAAATTCACCTATTTAACCCGCTACATGTTGGGCCAGTTTTAACAATGGTATCAGAGCGCAATAGCTTATGCGGTCTACATTAGTAGTATTATAAACAATTTATTAAACTTACCCATTTAGTAGGGTGTCTTGAAAAGTAGAGCTTATAGGCTGGATTTAATCAAATACTCTATCCATCCTAGCTATCAACCTAGCGCGAAAGGTGAAGTAAGCCTAAATGTTATCCCAAACATAAAAGGCTCAATTTGAATTTGGGCCTTGAGCGATTTTTCAAAATCTGTTTTGAAATTAAAAAAAAATTCAAATTTTAAAGGTTAAACTTAAAATAAGGTAAAATTTTGTAAATGTTATAAAGTACCTGTCAAAATTGTTTTGAAAATTAATTAATTAATTATGAAAATTATTTATGATTAACTGGATTAATAAATTGAATAATTAATTAAAAATTTAATTGATTAAACTAAATAACACACACACATATATTGATATATGTTATATTAACTTATAATGTTTAAGGTGATGTATGTATGTATGACTCTCAAAATAAATTATAATTAATTAAAATTGTTTAAATAGATTAATTAAATGTTAACAAATGATATATATATATGTGTGTGTGTGTGTGTGTGTGTGTATGCATATATATATATATATATATATTAAGATATCATTTTCAAAAAAAATATTAAGATATATGTTTATAACCACAAAAGTTATAGTATACATATTAAATTTAAAATGTTTAATTGAATTACATAAAATTAATTTCTAAAAATAAATAAAATTAATTAAAATATTAATTGATTAAATTGATTAGATAGGATTTAATTAATAAATCAAAATAAGACTATACATAAGATTATTATATTAGTTAATTAAATTATAAAATTTTATACAAGAATAGACTTATATAATATGAATGTATAAAAAAAAGATGGGAAAATAAGAAACCATAATTTGATCTAAAGAAAATACATACATATAGAACGTATAATGTGATTTCAGATGTGTCCAATACTTGAGTCGCGAGGATATTTCATAAGAAATGCATTATTCAATAAGTTGATATCAATCAATTAAACATATTAAAGATAATGAATCTTTAATATAAAAGTTGTCATATATCATTTATATATTAATAGTTACTTGCCTACTCTTTACATGTTAATCTTTCCTCAAGCTAGGGATGTTTTGTGTAGTATTATTAATATATTTAATAGACGACGCAAGATACTTGCAAACATTTGTTGAGCTTTCCTTACGGTATGTGCATTATATTTAGGCCGTCATGAAATGGTAGGTACGAGTGAATAATCTCTTTGTTTGTTGAGCTTTCTTCATGGTAATGATGAGTTAAGACAGAGGCCACAAGGTTAGGAGTTGTATATGATATAATTGATAAGGCGCTATCCATTGTATACGGGTCTATGATTTGTTGATCATTCCTCAAGGTCAGAATCCCAAGGGTCCTAACACCAACTAGTGAAGGTGAAAGACTTCTATGTTTTGTCTTATGGTTTTGAGAAACAAAAAAGTCTAATGGAAGCTTACAAGTAAAATGAAATATAATGTTTAACCTTTCTAAAATTCTATAAACATCTACTATGAATTAATGTTCTAATCTACTAAATTAAATTTGCATAAAATATCCACACCAAAGTTGTTTTCTAAAAATGAAAAACTCACCAGACCTAACTTCATAGACTAGTTAAGGGTAATTAAGATAGTAATAACGTACAAACGTCTATGGTCATTGATAACTGAACCTCCAAGGGAATATCCTGTTGATAATGTGAACCCCGGACTAATTTTAGCTTATAACAAATAGATCTTAGACCTAGAGATTACTTGAGTTTACGTGTTGTCTACGTTAGACAAACCATTACAGAGATAACACAAAAACATGATGTTCATCGGGTCTTTGATAGACTTAAAGCTTTATTTGGGGAATAGTCTTATTCTATAAGGTACAAACTTATGAAGAAATTATTTAATACAAAGATGTCAAAAGGCATGAAAGTGGACTATTACGTCTTGATGATGAAGGGTTATATCAATGGACTTTCTCAATTAGACGTTATGTTAGCAACGAGTTGCAAGTGGATCTGATCCTATGGTCACTTACCCTATAGTTTGAGCCATTCATATTGAACTATATTATGAACCAGTTGAATGTTAGCCTCATGGAGCTGCTGATATTTTTAGGTCAACCGATAATTAATATACTGGGTGCTCAAAATTAAGGAGAAAGCATCACCGTCGAATAGTTTGAAGAAGAAGAAAAGGGTTAATAAGAAGACTGCTCCAGCTGAAAAGGATGAGTGCTATAACTTTCATAAGAAGGGTCATTAGAAATGGAACTATCTGGAGTAGTTGAAGATTGTCAAAGAGAAGAAGCAGGATAATTCTGCTACTTCTACATGTATATTTATGATTCAAAATTTTTTTGCAATCAATAAATTATCTTGGTTTTTAGATATTGGATCTTGAACTCGCACTTGTAATTCGTCATAGGACTTAGGAACAGATGTCATGTGACAAAGGGAGAAATGAGACTTCAAGTTGTCGATGGATCTCTGGTAAATGCAACAGTGGTTGGAGATTATCACTTTGCTTTGCCAAATGAATTAGTTTGAATTTTAAATAATTTCTACTATGTGGAAAATTTATTTGTGGAATAATTTATATGTTTAGATTAATAGAGACTGGATATATTTTTCATTATGTTGATAATGTTGTGAACATTACGTTGAATGGAAATATTGTCTGCAATGGTATTTTGGATAATGACATTTATGTTATTGAGACTAGTTATGTATATGCCGTGAATAACTATTCTAGTGTTAGCATAAATAATAACTATCTTTGATATTATAGGCTAAGTCATTTAAGTGCTAAACGACTACATAAGTTGAAGATCAAAGGTTTTGTACCATCATTTGATTCCGAATCATTTGACACGTGTGAGTTGTGTCTTAAGGAAAAATGACCAAGCATCCCTTTATTGGGAACAATGAAAAAGTTAACAAACTCTTTGGTCTAATACATATTGATGTATGTGGCCCAATGTCTGTAGTTACCAAAGATAATTCTTTTATATTGTACCCTTTACGAATGATTTATCAAGACTAAGATATGTGTATATTGTGAGCAAAAAGTTTTATGTCTGTTAGAAGATTATTGAATGTAAAAATAAGGTCAAAAATTGGACGAACTATAAGATTAAAATACTTTGATCCAATTAAGGAAGTTAGTGTATTGGAGAGATATAATAATACTTAAAAGATAGTGAGATTAACTCTCACATTGCTCCACCCTATACTTCGCGACACAATGGCGGCGGAGTGAAGTAATCGAACTCTATTAGATATGGTTCGTTCCATGATGCGTAAATCCGAGTTACCTCCTCCCTACTAGGGATGTGCACTAGAAACTATGGCCCATATGTTGAATTTGATACACATGACATATGTACCTAAGAGGCCATATGTGATATGGCGTAGGAACGAATCCCTCCTCAATTATTAACTACCGAACCAGAATTTCTTTTTGGTAGGGAACCGTCAAAAAAGAATTCATGTTCGATAAACAACCAAACCAATCACTTGGTCCTCGCAAAAATTTTCTCTTTCTCTTGATTTTTCTCGTGATATCTTTTGATCTCTCGCATTCTTGTCCTAGACTGTCGGCCAAGAAATGATGTTCCAACTACGGACCTTCCAGCTATTTCTATCCTTAGTGCCTTTTGTATTCACTGTCCTGTAGGTGAAAATGCTCATAACACTTTCCCCCAATGCATACTTTCGTGAATAAAGTGTGCATTGATTTGCTCCATAGCCATTTTACAGTTAAACCCTAGAACACAAATCTCCACTTACCAAAAAATTCGGATCCGCATCAAGATTTCATCAGCCCAAACTGCCCTCGCGTTTAATCAGGCATGCTTGTTTAATCCTTGCAATTATATACCCATCATCCTTCGCAGTTCACTCAATGATTTTGTATCGAATTTGGGCCTTGATTCGACGATGTGGGCAAAAGGCGAGAGTTTTTTGGGTTGCGGGTATTACTAGTTGATGAAATCATTTATTTATATATTCAATCTGGTAGTTAATTAACCATTTTCCTAAAAAAAATTATAGTCCGGCTAGGTTCAGTTGGATTGGACATAGGGTTAAAGTCGAACCAATGGAAAGGATTAGCTCATAACAGCATTGGTTTAATAAAGCATGGCCCAACAAACTGATTCATACTGCATTACAACAATTTTTTAAGTGTTAGGTTGGTATTGGGTTACATCGGTTTGGTTCTAGAAAATTATGGATGAACAAAGGACAAGGGGATAAGGAGATAGTGTAAGCCTTGGTGTTTGTTGATAATTGATTGGAGATAGTTAGTAAAGTTATTTAAATTGTCATACGGTCACCTCCTATAGATTGTGGGTTTGGTATATATATCGGTATATACATTGGTTTGGTAGCCCATACTTTCGAACCAAAGACTTAGCAATCTTTGGCATGCTAGTTCATGCCTTGGTTATTCCATGTCGTTGGCTATATTGTGCTGATGTAACTAGGTAGGTTTAGTTGACAAAATAGGGCTTACGAAACAAACATTTAAGTAGTGCACATTAGCAAATTGCCTAATAATATGTGTTGGGCTCGAATGAATCGCCATCGAGCCAAATATTTAACAGATTCTATCTTGACATTCTAACCAACCTAAAGACATATTTATCATGAGTTGGCTAGGCCACTAGACCTAATGGCACAGTCAAGGTGAAGTTGTGTATTGTCCACATATTTCCTTACATATTTTCAATTTTATTTCTCATATAAACTAATCGGTACACATACAGGAGCTAGATGATAATAAATGAGACATATTAGTATATTGAACAGGTATGTCTACGAGACTCCATACTTAATCTTCGAATACTGTTGGAGCTTCGGACCCTTCATCTGCAGCTGCCATAGCTTCTTCTTCGGGCGATAAGGCTAGTCAATCTAGCTCGAGTCGCTCTTTGGTTGTAGATTACCGGCCTTAACAGCCACCGTTCTAACACTTAAATAGTTGGACGATATACCAACTGCTTAAAGGCTACCTAGGGAAGATATGCTTCTCCCGACTTTAGACCAACATAACTAAAGTCAACTCAAAGTCAAAATCTTTAGCTAGAGCTATTCGAGTAATGATAATTGTTATTATATAACCAAGGATTTTGTGTTCAGACTATAGAGTTGAATATGGACGATATTTGAATTTTGACTATTATAAAATTTCATAAGTCAAAAGTGATATAGTTTTGACGAAGAGAATCGGTAGAAAATAATAAAACTGTCAGGTAATGCTTAACAAAGTAAAATCAAATTTTACTGATGTTGAGTTAGCGATAAATGTGGTCATAATGTCACATCATATGCTAAGTGGCGTGTGAACGTTAATATTCGAATTATTCGATATTAATCGTCGATCATATTTACCTAAGAGTCACACAAGTGAAACGTTGAGTTCTCCAAATACCACCCAATTTAATTGATTTATAGTTGTTACAAATTAATTACTAAGTGACTTTATATTTGAATTATAAAAAGTTGAATGTGGACGATATTAGACTTTTAACCCATACCAAATTTCGTAGGTCTTAATGTGATATAGTTTTGACGAAGTGAATTGATGTAAATAATTTTCACTACCGGAGAGGGCTTAAAATAATAATATTGGATTTTACTGAAATTATGTAAGCGATAAATTTGACCAAACTGTCAAACCACTAGCAAACGTGATGTGTGCATGTTAACACTTGAATTGTTTGATATTAATTACTTATTGATCCTACACCCAAGAGTCATGCAACCGCAATATTGAATACTCCAATCACCACATGATTTAATGAAATCGTAACTGTTATAAATTAATTAATATTTATGAAATATAAATTATAAAAAATTATTATATTTATTGAATAACTATTGAAAATAGAGTGTGTATAAATGTTATATATGTACGTATCGATATACGACATCGATATAGCTTTGATGTAGGTCCTTAACCTACATAGTGTTAGTCCGTGAGATGATGGTTTGATGACAACAACCTTAGAATAGATTATAAAATATAAATACTAACATTATAAGTTTAGATATATATGTATATGCAGGATTTAACCATGCATGTAACAAGAATGAAGACTGTACAGTATAGAGATTCAAGATATCGAGATAGAAGACTCATGAGTATCAAGATTATCAAGAATTCAAGATTTTAAGGATAAGTATTTTTTTATTAGGAATTTTTGTTAAAACTCGTAGAAAAGCACTGGCATCTTAAAATCCAATTTATTCGTGGAATGGTATCCACTTCGAGCCTGTTAAAGGGATGGAACCCTAAGTAGGATGGAACCTACGAAAATCTAGTGGAACATTGTATTGTATCCACTAATTTTAATTCAAATGATTTTACAAAATTATCTTGTTTTCAAAATAATTTCAAAACTTTCCTTTTAAAAAGATTCAAAACTCTCTATCCTGATTTTAAATAATTTTAGCCTCAAAATTATCTTTAATTTCAAAGTCAAATTACTTCTGATTTTAAACTATCTTTTTAAATTATATATTTGACTTTTAAATATTTATACTTAGATTTAAATATAAAATTATAGTTAATATATATATATATATATATATATATATATATATATTATTCTCTATATTTACTTATTAATTTTAACTATAGTCAAGTATATTTGTAAAGTTTAAAATAGTTTTAATATAAGATAAAGGTTATTTTCAAAGAAAATCAAATCACCAAAAATTGCTTTGGGATGTTGACATGCTTAAGGGAACTTATGTCGACATGGTGTCAGTTGAGTTCAAAATTTAAATTTCAAAAGAAATGTCTATTCACCATAACTCTTCATGAATGGACATGGCTGTTGTTCTTCTATAAATAGAGGTTAGTTTCAACGAATTTTATGTCAGATTTTCTGGTTTTTCACTCCTCTTCTTCTTCCACTTTTCTTAATACATATTCTTATCATTACTCTGCCGAAATCAACATTGAATCGAACTCGATTACTTTTAGTTTGATTCTCTATCACTCTCTCTACAAGATTCTCAGTGCTATTCAGAGTTATAGACTTCTTTGTAATCTATTAAGCAAGAAAAGGTGTGATTGTATCCTTGAAAATCAATCAAGAAAGAAAAGGTGTGATTCTAGCCTTGGTAAATCAATTGGGTAAACTTGTGGCCCGGAAATCAAGTATCTCTACCCAGAGGATCGAAATTCTGGAGGGTGTACCTCATAGCCTTGAAACCGAGGGTGTAATTGTACAATTGCTTCTGAAAGGAAATCCGTACTTGTGTTGTGGGACTGGATATAGGATAACTCCGAACCGGTATAAAATCCGGTGTGTTCTTTCCTTTACTGCTTTTATTTTATTTCTGCATCTGTGTTTGTTTCTGCGATCATATCTGTGTCTGTATATTACATACATCGGTGTCTAAATTAACATAAACTCAAAAAGATTTAATAATTCTTGATTAACACTATTCACCCCCCCTCTAGTGTTAATCCTAGCCTTAAGATCCATAATCCGCATTTCTCACACATAGATGGCTAGCCATGAAAAGGGATAAGAAGGGTGTATTTATTTTAAAATAAAGGTTTGAATTGGTGGAGAAAGAAAGGGTAAAAGATAGCATCAAGATCTCCTTCTTTCTCTCCCTTCTTTTTTTATATAAACCCAACACCCTCTTCATTTTAGAGTTTACTTCCTCTAGCCTCCATCCTCTCTCCTGGCCGCAAATAATAACATCCATATACCTCTCCTTTTTCAAACCAAAATCAAATTAAATCAAACAAATTAAAGATGTGGCGATCTCTTTATTCACTGGAATTTTTGGAAGAGATTGAATCAGATTCAAGGAGTTTTTCTCATTCAACACTCAAGATGTTACATTAATGCCACAGTTTAGCTAACATTAAATTTATAAATTTATATATGTATTCATCTACGTTTTTGTATTCAAATAGGTTCAAAATATATCATGAATTCATATATTTGTTTTCTATCGATTTACACATGAATACATATTAAAAAAATTATATACATGTGTAGTTAACTTTTGATCATGACATAATTTTAAAAAATTCCAATGCAAAATAATTTTAAAACAATTTTTGAATTAAATTTTGATTTTAAATTATTGTTAACATATGTGTATATACATATATTTATAAATTAATTTAGTAAATTTCATACATGCTATTTTCGCATGTATATAAAAAAATTGGTATACATTTTATTTAAAAATAAGAACATAATAATCAAATTATTAAATATAAAATTAATAAACTATAATTTGTTAATACATACATTCACACACACACACACACACACATATATACATATATATTTTATAAAGCAAATTTTTTTAAAAAATTATTAATTTTTTCTATACAAAAAATAAAAAAATCAATAAAAAACGTTTATATAATCTACACATATTAAATTAGAAAAATGGTTTGTCAAAATTTTGTGGCTGAAAATAAAATGTGTATATATACCTGATTTTATTTAAATTACATATTTTTATTTTTATTTATACATAAATTAGAATTTTATAACTTACAATATATTTATATGTATATATTTTATTTATGTAGTTTCAAAAAAAATGTACAAACACACACACACATATATATAGATAAAACTTTACAAATTTATGTAAAATATTTAAATTTGAATTTGAATTTTAAAATGACATTTTAAATATAGATCTGGTTCAAATTTGAATTTTTCTAGAAGAATTTTAATATTGAGTCTGAATTATTTTATATTTAAATTTACACTTAATTGCTTACATATAAATATACAGACACACACACACATGTATAGACACACAAACATACATATAGCTACTTGTTATACATATATGTGAATATATGTATAAGTTCAGTTTATTTTATATTAATATTAAATAATAATATATAACAAATATGTATATCAAAAGGTTGATGTGTCTGTTGCAGTGTAAATCCCAACACTTATATATGGGCATGTTAAACCATGTGCACATTATATGTTGCATAAGCACAAACATTATGTGTATTTGATATATATTTACACATTATATATTACATATATAAGAAATCAAATCTTTATATTAGCCAATTAAATAAATTAAATATTATATTTAGGATTTGTTTAGATTGGATCTAAATCAATGTAGACTTTATAAGCTAAAAAAGATCTAAAATGGTTTGAAAAAATTCACATATTTAACCTGCTGTATGTTAGCCCGGTTTCAACAATGGAATCAGAGCGTAATAGCCTATGCGGTCTGTGTAACGGCCCAGATATTTTAACGGGTTTTTATAACGTAATTAACTGAAATTTTACTTGAAATTTAATTTCAAAATTTAGCAATGATAATTTGATATTTAGAATATGTCTATTTAAACATAATAAATGGTAAATTTTCATTGGTAAATATGAATGTTAGTTCTGTTGTGTAATTTTCAATTTCAATTCAAATCAGTTAAAATTGATGAAAATAAAATATTTTCAAAAATCTGAATATTTTTATATAACAAAAATGTAAATCATTTTTTGAGTGAGACGTCATGTTTCGTTTCGTCAAATTTGGACTGCTCTATCCCCGTTTATCTTATTTTCGATGAATTAGCAGCATTTCGGCAGCGAATATCGACTTTTGATAGGATGGTCGTACCGCTGATATCTGTGTGCCGTTCTGTTCGTCTTATTGTGTTGATCTTTGTAGTATATTCTTTCCTGTATTTTGGAGTCCGGTACATGATGAAATCGGTAAAACGATTAGTCGTATCGGTTCCGTATTTAGATCTTTTAGCTTCCCATATCCTTTCATTTTCCACTATATAAACTCAACAGCTATTTGCTTTTATTATCTCCATAAATTCAACCGCGACTATTATCATTCCATGTTTAATTTTCTCTGTTTCCTATTTCAATTTTGATGTGCTGGTTCATTTAAATCACGGTTCGTTTCCCCTTCTTTGGTTCTTTTTCATTTCGGTTCCACATATTAAAGAAAGAATATATATTATATAATGTTCGCGTCCATTCCTTTCTCTCCACTTTCTTTTCATTTTCGTTCGTTCCTTTCACATTTTATTTTCTTCTCCCTTTTTCATCTTTACTTTCTAGTTTTGTGAAAAAGAAATATATATATATATATATATATATATAAAGGAAATGGTGATAGCACATATATAAATTCAAGGAAGCTGGCCTCCTCCCTCATTTCTTTTTCGTAGCCCATTAGCCTGTTTTACCGAGACACGCCATCACTCCCATCGCGTCCATCGCCCACACATCCCTCCGCCCCACTTTTATCGCCGACCGTGCCACCTTTACCTCCAAGCGCAGATCCAGTCTTCACCCCACTCTCTCCATCTCTACCCCACGTGGCAGCTCTGCCTCATCACCACATCATAGTCGAGAACTCCAGATGCCATTCTCCATTATTTCCGACCACCATTCGCCACCCTCAGCCCGACCGCATCCACCACTTCACTCGCTCACCATGCCTCGCCTGGACAGTAGCCGCCATGCCAAGCAATGCATCCACCTCCCCCTAAACATACCTGGCCTACGCCTCCACCACTTCCAACCCCGCCTTGTCACCCATACCTCACCACTTTCTAGCCTTTCCACCGCCCATCACCTCAAACACCCCTCTCCACTTTGGCCGAACTGTGCTCGCCTCACTTCACACCAAAACCCACCGTGCCTTCCTCCCATTGAAAGCCATATATATAAAGAGTATATATATCATATTATAATATATGTATGTTTTTATATATTGTTATATATATATATATATATAATTTGTATATACTATGTTTATTTACAGATTTCGTATATGTTGAGTGAGATTTAAATTATATATATATGTGTGTGTGTGTGTGTGTGTGTGTGTGTACTTACATAGTTTATGTATCTCGAGCCTTGATTTGTTTCTTGTGCTGTGCAGGACTACTCTCTTCTCTCTACTATTATATATCTTTCTACTATTACACATATATTTTATATACTTATTTTATATAAAATGTTAGTTATATACAATGATTTGTTGGTTATAATAAGAGTTTATATAAGTTCAAGTTTATACAAGTTATATATATATATATATATAAGTTATATATTTTATAGACGTGGTACATTTTATAGAGGTTATATATTAGTATACAAGAATTTAATTTTTCCATACATATATTATGTATATATTTTGAGATCTGATGTATGTGTGTGTGTGTGTATTGTATATACTCCTGTAGTATTAGTATGCAAGCAGCAGTATATGTCAGTATACACATAGTTTATTGGCATTGAGAAATGATTTCCTATAGTGTGTATATATATCGATTTTTGAATTAGATTTTATAAAGGTCTTGTTTGATTTTAAGTATAATATACAAATGTCGACATGTTTATTTATAAACTATCTATATTGATATTTCGAATTTTTAATTTTTTTAACTTTTAAACTAAATATTGATTTTAAAGTATACATATGTATAAAAAAATTATTTTACAAGTGTTTTGATATGTATGCACCTTCAGATCCTTGGTTCCAGTTTATACTAAAAGGCGGGTTATGTTTCTTTTTGTTTCTTACACATTTCCAGTTTGATAAGCACACTTTAATTTTGATATATATATATATATATATATATATATATTAGTTGTATAGATATAAAGTTTACGGCGGTTGTATATATATATATATATATTAGTTCATATACAAGTATACGTGGGTTGGTTTCCAAATATATATATGTAGGGATTTTTATTTTAAATTTAATATGTGTTTTAAATTTTATATTGATTTTTGAGAAAATATATAACAATATATTATACATTTTCATTTTAGTTATATCAAGCTGATTTGATTTGTTCTCATCGATTCCTATTTATCAACTTCATCCGTCAAATCCGTGTTTAGCTACTTCACTTTGACATTTATTGTTTGGATTGATCGATTGCCGAATTCGTGATTTATTCTATGTGCTTGTCCTGTTCTCTCTCTATCGTCGAGAGGTGAGCAATCACTCACAATTAACATTCTTATAGTTAGTAAATTTGATTTCACTTGAAACGACAATTGAAATGTGCTGTTAAATTTGAATTGTTAGCTATTTAATTGTTAAATACGATATGTTATTATCCGCAATTGTTCACTTATGATATATGACACCATATCCTAGTGTATATATATTATATTTAATTTGTTACTAACGATATATGCCTGTTGTTGAAATATTATTATCATATTTGTTCACACTTTGCATGTTCTCTGTTAGTTTAGAATTCTCTATGGGTTGAAATGATACATACTGAACGATCTTGTAGAATAGGAGAAAATCGTTATGGGTTGAAATGAAAAACCCAAGCGATTTTCATTTATTTTAAATTTTGGAATTGTGGATTGAAATGATATATATCCGTAAATATTTAAATTGCAGATTGAAATGATAAATATCTGTTACTTGACCATAGGATAGAAATTATATATGGACACCGTTGATCAATATCTTTAAAATGATTTCCAAAGTTTGAAATGAAATATATGGTCTTTAATAGATATTGATTTTTAAAATACTATTTAAATTTAGATTTTTAAAATTATATGTTTTGGAAATTTTAAATTTATAAGTTAGTTTTGAAAATATAATTTTTAAACTTTTCTTATAATCTTACTTTTTTAAAATATATGAAATAAGATTTAATATAAAATAAATTTAATAACAAGATTTAATTTAATAAAATTTAATTTAATTGTTTTATAATATATTTAAGTATTTATATTAACATATAATAATATTTTTAAAATAGATTTTATAACTTTAATAACAAAGGTTGGGAAGATAAATTAATATTGACTTGGAATTTAGATTATTTAACAATAGAATTTAAACAAGAATTGATTTGAACTTATTGATTTGAGATTTTGAAAGATATGATTTATAACTTGATTTTATAAAAAGTGATAAATGAATATTCTCAATTTTAAATAAAAGTGAGACTGAATATTTGACATTGATTTAAATTTATAAATTGAGATTTTATTTGATTGTTATTAAAATTGATTAAGTTAATAGTTTCCAATTTAAATAAAATTAAAGTTAAATGTTGAAATCTAAATGAAACTTGTATTGAAATGTTTGAATATTGACACTTTGAATCTTATTGGAATTGAAGAGATAGTTCAAACCTGGATTTGAAATCGAGATAAATTGAAATGGTCTATTTAGAATTTTAATTGAATCTTTGACCTCTGAATTGAAATGGTTAAACTGGAATTGAATTAAATTAAATTTTTGGAATTTAAGTTGATTTGAATTGATTTGCGAAATTCGAGGAAACTAATTTTATTATATAAATTATTTAATATATAAACTATTCTAATTTATAACTATTTTAATATATATACTATTTTCAATGTCTAAACTACTTAAGTGGAAAGTGTTATGATTTCAAAAGTGCAATGATTAATAAAGTGTTATGATTTCCAAAGTGTTATGATTTCAAAAGTGTTATAATTTTGAAAGTGTTATGATTCTGAAAATGAATATTATTTAAAGTGAATAACGATATCAAATTGACATGGTTTAGAAATGAATATTATATTTTGATATGAAGTATGAACTATTTGAAATGAAATGACCACGGTGTGAAATAAGCGTTTAGTTGTTAAAGAGACCGGATCAGATATTGTCATACTCTCTACCAATACCCAAAACCACTTTAACAACTGTGTACGTGGTGGAGATTCCAGAATGAAGTACGATGGTTTGGCGACGACTCTATATGGTATTTACGTAGCCCTGACCCCCGTGAGTTAGCTTGACATGGCAAAAACAGGAGTCACGCCGGGCCAAGTGAGGTCATTCCTCCGATCAAGCACACTTCTTCGATATCATTTTATTGCTTTTGTGATTTGATTAGACGCACCTTCGATTCGGGAGTGTGTCTCAAGGTGGGTGGTAGTAGCTGCTATGCGGTACCACCTGTTCGGATACGCAAACAGTATATCTACCCTGACAATGCCTCATGTGCCTTGTCACATGCCTTATCGCGCCTTCTACGAGTTTGTTTTGTGTAGTACCTATGGAATGCTCCATGATAGCCCACTTGCGAGTGGAGTTTGCAGTATCTGTATAGACTACGGCGTTATATAAAATATGTTAAGGGGGATATGGGTAACGCCTTAACGCTATTTTAATAGTTTACTTTACTATAGACATATTATAATGGCGTAAATTACTACATAGTGGATATTTCCACAGATCCTTAGAGGATGGAATCCCAAACATCCTTTAAGTTACTTGTATTTTAGTTGATATTTTACTTGAGTTGAATTTACTGGTATAAGAATATTAATCCTGACTCGAGTGTTTCGTGTTTTTCTTTATGCTCGGGTCAGACTGAGTGTCACAACATTTGAGACTTACCTTTGGAGTTGGAGCTTCACTTGGAGATTCATCTATATCTATTCAGCGGCTATCTTGTTGTTTTGTTCTGACTTGTCGTCTGTTTGTATTCGAAAATTCATTGTATTTGAGATATTATGTTGTATTTTATTTCAGACTTTGATATTTATATAATAGCTTCATGAACTACTATTTATCTATTCCGCTGCTTATTGTTATATTACTCTATGTCTGTGATTTTGTGATTGATTTATTTACGGTATATGCTGAGTTTTGCCAAATATAAATTAATGATCTGTTGTTCTGAGTAATTCAAGTCCGACATGTGTAGATGCAAGTGGTTCGAAATAGTGGGTTGTTACAGTCTGCATTTGCAGTATTATAAGCAATTTATTAAACCAACCCATTTAGTAGGATGTCTAGAAAAGTAGTGCTTATAGGATGGATTTGTGTAATCAAATACTCTATCCTAGCTGACTATCAACCTGGCTCGAAAGGTGAAGTAAGCCTAAATGTTATCCCAAACAAAAAATACTCAATTTGAATTTGGGCCATGGGCCAATTTTTTAAAATCTGTTTTGAAATAATAAAAATTCAGATTTAAAAGGTTAAACTTAAAATAAGTTAAATTTTTTTAAATGTTATAAAGTAACTGTCAAAATTGTTTTGAAAATTTATTAATTAATTTTGAAAATTATTCGTAATCAATTGGATTAATAAATTGAATAATTAATTAAATAGTTAGTTGATTAAATTAAATAACAATACACACACACACATATTGATATATGTTACATTAACCTATAATGTTTAAGGTGATGTATGTATATATGATTCTCGAAATAAATTATAATTAATTAAAATTGTTTAAATAGATTAATTAAATGTTAACTAATAATATATATATATATATGTGTGTGTGTGTGTGTGTATGTATTTATGTATATGTATCTATATTAAGATATCATTTTCAAAAAAATGTATTAAGATATATGTGTATAACTATAAATGTTATAGTATACTTTCTAAATTTAAAATGTTTAATTGACTTACGTAAAATTAATTTTTTTAAAATAAAATAAATTAAAATATTAATTAATTAAATTAGATTTAATTAATAAATCAAAATAAGATTATATATAAGATTATTATATAAGTTAATTAAATTATAAAATTTTATACAAGAATAAACTTATATAATATGAATGTATAATAAAAGATGGAAAAATAAGAAACCATAATTTGGTCTAAGAAAAATATATACGTATAGTACGTATACTGTGATTTCAGATGTGCCCGACACTTGAGTCGCGAGGGTATTTCATAAGAAATACATTATTCAATTAGGCGATATCAATCAATTAATTATATTAAAGACAATGAATCTTTAAAATAAAAGTTTTCATATACCATTTATATATTAATAGATTACTTGTATACTCTTTACTTGTTAATCTTTCCACATGCTAGGGACGTTTTGTGTAGTATTTATTAATATAATAAACAACATAAGATACATGCAAACATATGTTGAGCTTTCCTTAAGGTATGTGCATTATATTTAGACCATCATGAAATGGTAGGTACAAGTGAATAATCTCTTTATTTATTGAGCTTTCCTCGTGGTAAAGATCAGATTAGGATAGAGACTACAAGGTTAGGAGTTGTACACGATTCAATTGTAAGGCGTATCCATTGTATTTGGGTCTATGATTTGTTGATCGTTCCTTAAGGTCAGAATCTCAAGGTAGACGAGTCCTAACACCAACTAGAGAAGGTGAAAGACTTCTATGTTTCGTCTTATGGTTTTGAGAAATAAAAAAGTCTAGTGGGAGCTTACTGGTAAAATGAAATATAATGTTTAACCTCACTAATATTCTAAAAACGTCTACTATGAAATTATGAATTAATGTCCTAATCTACTAAATTAAATTTGCAGAAAATATCTACACCAAAGTTGTTTTCTAAAAACGAAAAAATCACCGGACCTGACTTCATAGACTAGTTAAGGGCAGTTAAGATGGTAATAACGTACAAACGTCTATGGTTGTCCAGCTAATAATGCGTACCCCTGACTAATTTTAGCTTATAACAAATAGATCTCAAACCTAGAGATCACCTAAGTTTACATGTTGTCTATGTTAGACAAACCATTATAAAGATAGCACAAAAACATGATGCCCACCAGCTCTTTGATAGCCCTAAAGCTTTATTTGGGGAACAGTCTTATTCTATAAGGTACAAACTTATGAAGAAATTGTTTAATACAAAGATGTCAAAGGACATGAAAGTGGACCATTACATCTTGATGATGAAGGGTTATATTAATGGTCTTTCTCAATTAGATGTTATGTTAGTAATGAGTTGCAAGTGGATCTGATCCTAATGTCACTTACCCTATAGTTTGAGTTATTCATATTAAACTATAATACAAACCAGTTGAATGTTAGCCTCATGGAGCTAGTCAATATGTTTAGGTCAGCCGAGTCATCATCCAAGGATCAGGGCACGGTGCTTAAAGTTAAGGAGAAATCATCATCATCAAATAGTTTGAAGAAGAAGAAAAGTGTTAATAAGAAGACCGCTCCAGCTGAAAAGGGTGAGTGCCATTGCTATCATAAGAAGGGTCATTAGAAATGGAACTATCTGGAGTATTTGAAGATTGTCAAAGAGAAGAAACAGAATAATTCTACTACTATTACATGTATATTTATGATTCAATTTTTTTTGCAATCAATAAATTATCTTGCGTTTTAGATACTTGATCTGGAACTTGCTTTTGTAATTCGTCATAGGACTTAGGAATAGATGTCATGTGACAAAGGGAGAAATGAGACTTTAAGTTGTCGATGGATCTCTAATAGATGCGACGGTAGTTCTAAAATAATTATTAAAACATTTACTTACATATATAAATTAAAAAGAATAGTTCTAAAATAATTATTAAAACATTTAATATTATAATAATTTAGCTTTAAAGACCAATAGTTCTAAAATAATTATTAAAACATTTACTTACATATATAAATTAAAAAGAATAAATAAAGAAGTTGAAATAAAATAGAGAAGTTAAAAACTTATTTGTAATTATAATATATATCTTAGAAATTCCAAAAAGCCAGATTTTAATATCATTTCACCAAAAATCATTTCCAAAATTAAATAGCAATTAACAATATTTTTAAAATACTATATCGAGGCCAAAAATTACTATAGCACTAAACCATTGTTATTTCTACCTTTTCCATAAAAGGTTCGGTCATTTACATATGTCGGCGTCACACAAAATATGGCCAAACAGTCAAATTTTAGAATTTAGCAATCTATTTAATAGGAATACAGCTGATATAAATCAACAAATAAATAACTAAAAATTAAAAATCACAATATCGAGAAATCTAGATTTCTCAATAAAATTTTCTATTTTCCAATTTAAATGTCGATCGTTTTTCATAGCGAATATTCAACCAAATCAACCAAAAATTCATCCAAACATAAATAGTAAAATTTATCTACTGTATATCGTACTGATTAAGAAAAAAATGTGAGTTTAATTCACCGAATTCCAGCAGACGCTTTGGCGTTCCGTTACGTTTGATTTTTGCCCAAACTTCCACTTGCTCCAAATTCGACCAAACTAATTTCATCACATAGCTTTCGTCATTACAAGCGCAACGCAAAAAGTTTCATCTCGACTGGACCTAGTATGAGCAAGATATTCAGATTATAAGTTTCTAATCATTAAGCTATACTAATTAAATACTAATTACCCTATTTGACACAATTAATCTCTTCTTCTTCAAACCATTTCCCGCCATCACCTTCTATATCCACCTCCCTCTCCCTCTATGCTCCATTAAATCCAAATCTGACTCCACCAAACTTCACATCATCGCAAACTCCATCACCACAAACACCTCGACAACAAGAAGCACCTCCCTTCAAAGTCGCAACCCGACCCTTCTCCTCCTCGACCTGCCTTGAACGCCATTCACCCCAAGGCGCCACGCTCCACCAAAAATGGCCACTAGCTGCTCACCGCAACCCCGAGTCCAAGACAACCCTCCATTTCACCGATCGATGACCAAACAATCAAATTCCAAAACCCTAGTTTGCAATCATTCACTATAAACTGCCGAGCCCAAGAAAACGAGGGTGGCCGAACCCAAGAAAACGAGGTCGCACCCTCTAAAACGCGTACCATCTTGTAGATCTACCTTGGACAAGATCAAACATGCCCCTTTTTATTTTATTTTTATTTTTCTTTAATTTGTTACTGAATTTAAAAGAAGAGAATTTTTTTCTTGCTTTTCAAATGCCAATGGATGGAACAGTGAATGAACGATAGAAAACGTATGGTGATGGTTCTGTGTAAGTGTCAAGTTAGTTATAATTTTGATTTTCTAGCATTTCGTCGCAGAACCGCGAACGACAAAACAAAAATACGGTCACGCTCAAAATAGTCACATGACCTTCAAACAATAATAATATACACTGCTTATCATATTTTGTAAAATCACAAAAACAACGTCATTTGCTGAAAAATTATCAAACGATAATTTAAATAATTTCTGAATTAAAAATTATGAAACAATCA
Source organism: Allium cepa (assembly GCA_030765085.1). Taxonomy (NCBI): domain Eukaryota; kingdom Viridiplantae; phylum Streptophyta; class Magnoliopsida; order Asparagales; family Amaryllidaceae; genus Allium; species Allium cepa. The sequence continues at coordinate 133,134,031 of CM060941.1, read as the reverse complement.
AGTAAATTAAATGAAAAATACATCAATAAAAGTCGAGGCATTATATTAAAAATAAAATTTTCTATTATTTATTTGAATCATTTATTATTGCAAACAAATTTATGAAAGAAAATCACCGTTATTATTTATTAATCAAAAGAAGTTAAATAAGACCATTACATCCATTCAATTAATATTCACATTAAAATCCTAATATTTAAATCATTATTCAAGTATTTAATTTACAATTCAAATGTAGATTGGACACACCACCAAACTACTTGAACTATTCAAAAGGGGGTTGAGTTCGAGTTTGTTTAGTTCCAAATTCAAATGGATTGCATGGTTTCATGCTTATGAATTGGGGTATGAGAGCAGCGAGTCTAACAGCGTTTGATGGCCGAAATAGGTGACGACGAAAGTCCAAGGAGGTGGTGACGTGTCTGGCTCGATGGCGGTGTAGAAAGCCAAGTAAGGAGTTCAGCAATCGTTGATTTGACTTTCAATGGAAGGAACGAAAAAAATATTAAAAGCGTAAAGTAGCCGGTCAACTATTAGAGATATATACTCACTCAGCAGGCTTATGTCTAAAACTCCTTCATGTTTATCCATTATTTCTATATAATAGGTTGAGAGGGTTAGGAGGAGCTTGGCGTGAAGCTAAGGTAAGGGAGGCAGTAGATGGCGAATAAAATCGTTTATTTACCAGTTATCTATCTTAATTGCTAGTTATGTTTACTTGACTATGTAGTTTTGGAACGTTACTTTTGATGGACTTATTAATGGTTTATGGAATTGGGGACCACTTTGGATTATCGAGTTATGTTTCTATTATATTTTATTTTCTTCCGTTATAAGTTTTGAAAGTGTATTTGAAATAAATAACTCCATGTACTGTTATACATCATCTTACCCTAATTATCTGCCAACTACTAGCTCGTGGTCTGAGCATTGATTGAGACGTAGGATCAAAGGGTTAGTGAAAGGTGGTGGTTTGGAATATTTAGTATTTATATGCAAGTTTGGCATTGTGCCGTCTGAAGTGATTTTTCTTTATCATAAAATTAATAACGAAGTGTGTATACATATTTAAATTAATATGACATAATTTCATCTATGATTAATATGTCATAGCATTAATCTTAGTGATTTTTCTCGAAAACGGCGACTCCCTTCCACCTAGATTCCATATAGTTAGAGCTGTCATGTTGCATGTAAACACCGAACTTAAATAAATGATTGGTGCCTCCAGCATCAGGGACAGTCATTTTTTGGTGAACAACCACCTGATTAACTTGATACATGCTTCCCTTAATTTATTTTGCACAATAATTGATCTAATTCCTCAGTTGCTGAGTAATTAAGATGAAGTCAAATAAACATCTCAAGTTACATAAACTCACATGTGCAAAGTCAACATGTAATCAGACAGCTACTACCATTGAGAATGTAGTACTTAAAATAACTATTATTTTATACTAGGACTACTCTTCAATATCCAAAATTGCAAAAGATACGATTTAAAAATAATCTAGCATCTCAAACAATACGTATGGATATTGTATCCAAAATTGTAAGAAATATCGTGGTTGGACCAAGTATAGTTGTTTCTTAACATTCAAAACCTCTGTTCATATAAACTTCCCTGTTTAATCTCCCCTAACCCCTTTAAGGCAATGTAGTAGTTAAAATATGATGAAATGATAATCCATGTATTAATTAAATTAACATGCAAGTTCAAAGCAGAATGTAAATATCAGCGAATAAGGAAACCATTGATTATTTAGTAGAGTCTAGCAGAAAATCACAATTTGTAAGGCTGATAATTTTACATGAATAAAGAATAAATAATTATGTTGTAGGCAGTTGTCACTAAGGTGAAATATTATATATTATGGCATGTCCCTGTAGATTGACTTTGCATTTTCCTGCATAATTATAACAACTGGTCATGTGTATTGGAGATTACAAAGCATGAAAATGCCAAATGCTTCTTTAAGTTACTGAATCTAAAAAATGAAACTAATAAAACATGAGTGAAGGCAAGATCATGAGATGATTAGTCATATACTAAGTTTGGTCTCTATTAATATTGAATATAACAACAAGGACATGGTCATCGAACCAATAATTTACTGTAAACATGACTTTCTAATTATGTAGCGTTGAATTAAATTATTATAAAGGCTCACAGAATAGGTTGTGGTAGAAAATTTGAACAAAATAGAACTATTATTTAAATCCATTAGCAGGCTAATCATACAATTAGAACTGTAATGAAGTTCTAGAGTCTTTTATATGCATACATTTGAATCCAGGTCGCATGTATAGTATTTCATCATTATAATGAGTGTTACTGATACAGCAACCCTAAATTCAGCGAAAATTTCTTTAATCTCAGCGTTGTAGTCCTCTTATTAGCTGACTCTTTTTAGTGGATTAGGATCTCTTAATCCTAGTGTTTAGAAGAAGATTGCATTCTAAAAAGGTCCACGAAATTATAAAGATCGATAGAATTATCGAAGACTTGAATTATGAAAACCTAATAGTGTTTTAATCAAAATTTAAATCAATATAGTACATAATTAAAGTTCAAAAATAGGCCAGATGAAAACCTTTTCACATTATTGAATTATCTTCATAGGTATTGGGATAATTAACAAACTGCGATATCGATAAGGTTGATATTATACCCAAGGGTGTCAATTAAATTTTCCAACAATTTTAATTAGCATTGTGTTTTGCACAAAAATAGCTATTTCTTTTTACATAAAACTACTAGTCTATTTTGAAACCTATGCGAGGACACAAGAGTCTGCATAAAGTACATATAAAATTCTTTCGCCAAATTGATGATTATTGAAAATACTATACAAAAAATGGCTTAAAATAAAGACCGTAAATCGTAAGGAAAAAAACTACATAGGTAAAACCTAATTCATAAGACATGATTGCTAAATTAATCCAAATGCAATCTGATAATTTGGTAACCTTTATTATAATGATAAAATAAATGCCATATAAGGTAAAATAAAGATTGTAAATTTTTTTCTGCATTTTCCAGTTTTGTTATAGCTTCAGTATAATGACCTTACTTGTGTTCTAAAAATTTATAGAAATTCTTTTGCCTAAAGCACTAACTGCTTAATATGCTAACATTGAGTATCTATTGAAACTGTTAGCAGATGATAATCACATTCGCTACTTAATAGAGAACTAAAATAAACAGCACGGCTAGCCATGTTAAGTTAAAAATACTTTCAATACTCATGGCATTAGAATTTAATATCACCAATACATGTTTATGTTTTTCACAACTTCACTATGTTTTTCAAAATTTCATTATTCACGTGTGTCATTCGACCAGCACCATTTAAACATATCTATAATTCCATCCTCTTTATCATTCATATATTGAAAGATAACAGGAATTATATCTATTATCAAGGAAAAAGAATCCTATAAATCAGCGACATATTAGTAGTCATAAAGAACAAAAAAAAAATCATAGAAAAAAATTGAATACACGCTCCAAATAGGTTATTATTTTTTGAAGTTAGCTTAGGAAATAAGTATGTTAAAAAACTCCATTATAGCAATAGAACTCGCTTAAATAAATTACAATTCATTTGGTAACCACTTATCATGAATCACAAGAAAGCCTAAAAACATTGATTCAACCATCATTCTGACACAATTCATCTTGTAAACAATGTTGACCTTTTTAGGAATAGGGAAGTATGGCCAAACGGAAAATCTTGAAGCATTACTGTAATACACACATATTTATGTCATCGAAACAATTGCTACCGCTTCCATCAGATTTCTATTATCTTAAACCTTAATAACATATGCTCTCAGGATTATAACAAACTTGGAACATTAACCTAATTGCAACAAAATTCTCAGTTGGAAGAGTATGATAACAATGAATCTTCTCAGATGTAAAAATTCAAATCAATAATTGAAAACTAACAAATTCTAGCCAAAAACATAAACTACACGAAGAAAAGGGGAAAACGGATAAGGAGATTACTTTCCTTTATGCGCCTTGATAACATACGAATGGACGGTAGGGAAAGAGTGTTAGCAACTGAGGTTGAGCTGAAGAATAGCTATTAGAAGACAAAATCGTGATGGTCAGTTATCTGGCAATTTACCTCTAAAATTTACGGTATTAATGTTGACATTGATTATATTTCAAAATGTTATCTCAATATTAAAGCCGATTTGAAGCTGAAAGAAAATTTCATGTTCAAAAGCAAATGAGAGAACACATAAGAAGATATAATATATGAACTCATGATATAGGAATATCCAAAATTTTCAATTTCTAGCATAATTTGGAATCATATTGACGTCCATCGAGTAGCTAACATTCAAAACTGACGACAACCCAAAAGTGTTATAGTTGGAAATCCTCATACCTTAAATTAATCAAGCATCATATCAAATTAAGAACTTATTCAAAGGTTTATTGTAAGTAATTTTGGAATTCAGTATATGTCAAATTTGTAAAATTTGAAAATACACTGTTGTTACATCTAAATATCATAGGCAAGTTGTAAGCTTTTTAGATCTGGGAAATTTGAAACAGATTTTTAAATGCTTCTAAATGATGTAATTTAGGGTTGAAGTCCCATAACTCAGATTACTTGTTTCAGATGCGAAAGCTGGTTTACAAATCGTGACGATAATCCTTGCTTGAGTGGTTACTAATGGATGGTGGTAGTCGATTACCCCAACTGATTCGAAACACCCAAGGTGATGGCTTGGATACCTCTTTTGCTTTAAAATCCAAAATCAATTGTTTGCGTTGCTGACAACCGCTCCTGATGGTCAGAGAAGACGAATACTTGTTGATGATGTGAGTAGGAATAGTGACAGATATGGTGGCGCGAAGACATCTGTTAGTAGATTGGCTGGAGAGTCGAATTCGAAGGGTTTGAGATTCAGAAGCGGTTGTGGGCAGCAGTGCTCGAGGCGATGTCGAAACGGAAGGGTTTGGGAGAGGTGAGACCTTTGGATCTGAATGAAAAAGAATTGGAAATCTGGCATGAAAATTAATTGGAAAAACGTAGGAGGAAGAAGAGAGGTGCGTAGAAACAGAGGAAAAAAGAAAAAGCGCTTATAGATATACATTAGGAGACTGTTCAGTTGCTAAAATTCAAAGGGGCTTGTGTTCTCTTAAAATTGAACTAACTAATAATATAATAGTATAGATTAAGATCATTCTTTACTTAACAAAGATGTCCACAAATTTTACACTTTGTTTTAACTTACTAAGTTCTCAAATTTATACGCCATAAAACTTATTTGCTTATAATTTTTCAAAACAATTAACTTCAATTCAATTAACTTGGAAGTTTTCGACTGTTCAAAATCGTTGAAAATTCCATTTCATTTCAATAAATGAAAATTTCCCAGTAGCGTCTCCAAACAAGATGCACAACTAAACTAGCCTAATGGATAGAATACAAGAGTCTAAATTATTACTTAACCGATAATTTCAAGATTTAAACACCCGATTTATTTCAAATCATTTTGAGATAAAAATAATATACTTTTCCTTTATATATATCAAATAATGCTTTGGAATTTTAAAAAATATTTTACCAAAATAAACTTCTATGACAAATCATTACGATAGCAATCCGTCACTTTGAAACTCGAAAATTAACACCGATGATGCTGCAGTCATCATCGGGATTATTTTCCAATGACTGAAGTGAGTTCAGTGCTTTTTATCTCTTTCAAAGTTTTTTAATATATTTTTAGTCAAAAATACTTTCAGAATAATACTATTGTTATTTTCTCCAAAAACTTGAAAAACAGTTTCAAAATCTTTGGGATTTAAGTTTTCAAATTCTCAGTTTAAATCCTTATTTATAAACTATATTTATAAATCACACTTATAAAGTTTCTTTTCTTATATAAAATCATTTCACTAATGTTTATTTGGTTAAGATTACAATAAACGACTATATTAACACTATACTTTAAATGCAACCAAAACAATAAATGCTCTTAAATTAGCGGAGCACACTAATCAACAATAATGATATAAATTTAATATTATCATTCTAACAACCAATCACACCAAATATAAATGTATTAATTTTCGAAAATTATTCATTTATATATGAATTTAAATTTAGGTAAAATTATTTCATTTACTCATTTCAAAACAATACTGTATCGGTTTGCCTTGTTATAAGAGTTTAGAAACACATATTGATACAGTTTTTCCTTCTATATCGATCAGAATTCACAAACCACTCAACCGATAAATCAACATAATATAAAATATTTTTATAGTACTAAAAAATATGCGTTCTTATATATAAGACACACAAACTCATCTTAAAATCTCGCTTACCCTATCTCAAACGAGTTTACCTTACCAAAGCCTAGGTGTTCGTTCATCATATGCTCTGATACCATATCTAATGACCCACCTTTTTGTCCCTTAAAAATCGACATTAATACATCCACGGTATTCATGTGCCGAGCACCCAGGTGTCGGAAAGATAGATTGTTTGGGAAAAAGAAAATGAAGACAGAACAAAATCTCACATCGTGATGAGTAACATATAATATACAACAGATCTTTACAAAGAAAACTAAAATATACATACATCAAATCTTAGTACACAAATCCACCAATCATCAGCCTGGACAGTTATAACAATATGACTTCACAAATGGTGATGAGTATAAACATCAAATGCAGTGGAAGATAAATATATGTGAATACGTCTTGGAGGCCACCAGCTCGTCTTTTGAAGCTTCAAAACATCCAAACTCGAATTGAAAATATACTCGGTCTGACCCGAGCATTATAAGAAAAATAACGTCCAGATCAGTCTGGTAAACCAGTGTGAGAAGCACAACTCTAATGGATTTTAATGTTATAAAAACCTTTGAAAATAAAGGTATCTCGTAAGACCGCACCATATAGAAACATGGATGGTTTTTTTACCTTATGATAACCAAAACGTTTTTATAGAAAATAAATGATATTATAATACTGTCTAGAGTTTAAAGTAGATATTGAGTCACAGCCGAAATTTATACGTTAATTAAATTCTAGCGTAATAGGTATACAACTAAGTCTGTAAATGCACGTATTGGAGAATGGATTCCATGCGATGACACTGCACCGAGATACCACATACCACGGTACATCTCTAGAAAATGTACCAAAGGCCTCGCTTTGACCCTCTGCCATCACAGGACCTGCTTACACTTACTAGGTAGTCCCGATTATGTCATCACCTCGGTTGCTTTGCAACCTTTTCTCAAGAGCACTTATGCATAACCAAATCCACACACACAGGCACACACATATATAAGGGTGATGGCATATCCTAATGGGTGCGACCCACTTAGCCCAACTGCATCTCTCCCGATTTTTGTCATTCGCGGTTAATGAAGCTTGAGATTGCGTTTTACCTTTCATATAGCAATCTCACTTGGAATGCTAACACTGCTCTCTATGTAGCAATGTAGTTCCAACATTCATTCATACAAGTTGTTCGGGATATAAACAAACCAAAGGCACTACTTCTACTACATCCATGTTAGAATCACCCACGGGATTAGTAGCAAGTAATCATTACACTACAAAGAGCTCCATCTTCGATCTTCTTTAAGATATTCCAATTCGAAATGTTTATGCCAGTTCGAAGTGGTTTTTGGATAATATATCTCATACCGGTCTCTCGAAACCGACAACGCTGGTTTTAAAAACTGGCCCAAATTTGATAGTCGGTTATTTAACTATCAAATACAAACAATACAACTAGAGATTTAATTCTAAATAGAAACTACACTGGTTAAGCGCATAAGCAACTATAAGCCTCTTTAGTTAACCATTTCGTTAATTAAAACCATTTGGTATATACTTGTATCACATTACTTTTACAATGATATATTTACAAGTCCCTCCCTCCTCTTTCCAAATACTTGGAAAATATCGATATACTTATCTCAAAGGTATAATTATATTTACAAATCTTAAGAAAGATTTTATTTCAAAACCACACTTAAATTTGGGTTAAAATAGTGTCATTTTACATAAATATAATGATAACCCAAAACACTATTCTTTCGGTGTTAAGTATGAAAAAGAATGTTCCATACCACTATAATTAAGAAGGTCGGTTTGGAAAATCAAATCTCTTTTATAAATAAAATCCTTTGTAAAATCCCTTTTATTAAATTGCCTTTATAAAACTCCTTATGTTTACAAACTCCTTCTCTATGAAATATTATTATAAATTCCTTTACAAATATCTAAAACATAATAATTACATCCTTTAATAAATATCCACAATTAGTTAATAACTCCTTTGTAAAAATCCTTTATAATATTTATAAACCATTTTATAAAATTCTTTTATAGAATTCATTTACAAATTTCTTTCTATAAATTTCTAAATATAATCACAAAATTCTTTTTTATAAACAAATCCCAGAGGTAATACCAGCTCCTAAATATAAAACAACTCCAAAATATAATTAGAAAAACTTATATAGTTTTCATAACTGATCATTCAGAATATTTTATAAATTCATAACTGGAATGAATTATTCCAATTTATCAAAATGATATTGATTTCCTTTTTATAGAATATTAATTACAAAATCATTCTTATATTTTGTAAAATGCTATTTTTAAAGTTATCTTCCACTTATAAAATAATATTTATAAGTTTATCCCTTAATACAACATTTTATACAAATGGTTCACAAATATTTATTTTAAATATTTCTATCTTCTTTTAAATGCAAAATCCTTTTAAAATAAAAGATAACCCTTTTATTTCCCTTTTGAAAACAAACATTTAATAGTATAGTAATTTAGCTATAAAAACCAATAGTTCTAAAATAATTATTAAAACATTTACTTATATATATAAATTAAAAAGAATAAATAAAGAAGTTGAAATAAAATAGAGAAGTTAAAAACTCATTTGTAATTATAATATATATCTTAGAAATTCCGAAAAGCCAGATTTTAATATCATTTTCCAAAACAAAAATCATTTCCAAAATGAAATAGCAATCAACAATATTTTCAAAGTACTATATTAATTAAATTTCACCAAACCAATTTCACCGCATAGCTTTCGCCATTTACGAGTGCAACGCAAAATGTTTCATCTCGATTGGACCTAGTATGAGCAAGATATTCAGATTATAAGTTTCTAATCATTAAGTTATATTAATTAAATACTAATTACCCTATTTGACTCTATTAATCTCTTCTTCCTCAAACCATTTCCCGCCATCACCTGCTATATCCACCTCCCTCTCCCTCTATGCTCCGCTAAACCCAAATCCGACTCCACCAAACTTCACATCTTCGCAAACTCCATCACCACAAACACCTCGACAACAAGAAGAACCTCCCTCCAAAGTCACAACCCGACCCTTCTCCTCCTCGACCTGCCTTGAACGCCATTCACCCCAAGGCGCCGCGCTCCACCAAAAATGGCCACTAGCTGCTCTTCGCAACCCCGAGTCCAAGACAACCCTCCATTTCACCTATCGATGACCACACAATCAAATTCCAAAACCCTAGTTTGCAATCATTTACTATAAACTGTCGAACCGAAGAGAACGAGGTCGCACCCTCCAAAACGCATACCATCTTGTAGATCTACCTTAGACAAGATCAAACATACCCCCTTTTTATTTTATTTTTATTTTTCTTTAATTTGTTGTTGAATTTGAAAGGAGAGGATCTTTTTCTTGCTTTTCGAATGCCAATAGATGGAACAGTGAATGAGAGATAGAAAACGTGTGGTAATGGCTCCGTGTAAGTGTTAGGTTAGTTATAATTTTGGTTTTCTAGCATTTCATCCGCGAATGACAAAACAAAAATACGGTCGCGCTCAAAATAGCCACGCGACCTCCAAACAATAATAGTATACACTGCTTATCATATTTTGTAAGATGACAAAAACACCGTCATTTGCCGAAAATTTATCAAACGATAATTTAAATAATTCCTGAAATAAATTAAATGAAAAATACACCAATAAAAGTCGAGGCATTATATTAAAAATAAAATTTTCTATTATTTATTTGAATCATTTATTGTTGCAAATAAATTTGCAAAAGAAAGTCGCCATTAACATTTATTGATTAAAATAAGTTAAATAAGACCCTTACATCCGTTCAATTAATATTCACGTTAAAATCCCAATATTTAAATCATTATTAAGTATTTAATTCACGATTCAAAAGTAGATTGGATACACCACCAATCTACTTGAACTATTCAAAAGGGGGTTGAGCTCGAGTTTGTTTAGTTGCAAATTCAAATCGATCGCATGGTTCCGTGCTTATGAACTGGGGTCTGAAAGCTGCGAGTCTAACAGCGTTTGATGGCCGAAATAGGTGACGACAAAAGTCCAAGGTGGTGGTGACGATTCTGGCTTGACGGCGGCGTAGAGAGCCAAGCAAGAAATTCAGCAATCATTGATTTGACTTTCAATTTGAAGAAGGAACGAAATAAATATTAAAAGCGTAAAGTAACCGGTCAACTATTAGGAGATTTCCTTCTATTTCAGCAGGCTGAAGAAAAAGAAAAAACCGAATACCATAATCGTCAGCTACCATTAATTAACGAATAAAAGTTAATAGAGGGAGTAAAGAAAACGAAAGAACGAAATAGGCAGGGGAGAGAATGTGATATAGATCGTGGAAACTATTAGATAGGTGCTGAAGTAAGGAGCCTTTGATAGACATAATAACTTTCAATCCAGTCCATTCTTTTATCTCTTTATCTTTGTTCTAATCAGCATAAAGAAATTTTGGTGTATAGGTAATGCACAATTTATTATAGTTTGTGTTGAAAAGAGGCACGTGTCAATGTTAGTTTGGGTTGAGAAGAGATATGGGATAATAGTTTGTGTTGAAATGAGACACGCAGTAATAATAGTTTGTGTTGATAGCGAATTTAGTTAATAATACGGTTGAAATGCTACAGTAAATAGTTTAAAAAGAATAACTGTGAATTTAACCCCTAAACAGACATTGTAGGAATAGTTTATAAAGACGTTTTATTAGCATGTCAGTATCATGTATTTAAAGATATATACTCACTGAGCAAGCTTATGTCCAACCCCTTTATATTTATCTATTATTTCTATATAATAGGTTGATAGGGTTAGGAGGAACTTGGCGTGAAGCTATGGTAAGGGAGGCGGTAGATGGCGAATAAACTCGTTTATTTACAAGTTATCTATTTTAGTTGCTAGTTATCTTTACTTGACGATGTAGTTTTGATACATTACTTTTGATGGACTTATTAATGATTTATGGAATTGGGGAGGACCGTTCTAGATTATCAAGTTATGTTTTATTTTCTTCGGCTATAAGTTCTAAAAGTGTATTTGAAAAAAATAACTATTTGTACTATTATACATCATTTTACCCTAATTATCTGCCAACTACTAGCTCGTGGTCTGAGCATTGATTGAGACGTTGGATCAAAGGGTTAGTGAAAGGTGGTTTGTTTGAGAGCAAATTCCCTATACCAAATCCCCTCTTTCGCTCTATCCGCAACCAATCGGGAACACCGATTTTCTGGCATTTTGCAGTTGAACCCATTTCTCTCCCTGCTGTTGAGGGTTTAATTACAAAATGTCTGAAAATTGGTGTGCTCTATGGTTGAAGACGGAGGGTACATGGAAGTTTGGTATACATATTTAAATTAATAACGACATAATTTAAATTAATAAAGAAGTGTGTATACATATTTAAATTAATACGACATAATTTCATCTATGATTAATATGTCATAGCATTAATCTTAGTGATTTTTCTTGAAAACGGCGACTCCCTTCCACCTAGATTGCATATAGTTAGAGCTGTCATGTTGCATGTAAACACCGAACTTAAAGAAATGATTGGTGCCTCCAGCATCAGGGACAGTCAGTTTGTGCACGTCGTTGATGAAAACTTGGACTGTTTTGTTACCAGTGTCATGAATGACGTTTGCTTTGAACCAGGTATCATATATGTTGTCTTGGATTAGTTGCCTGTCATAGTATCTAAGAGCACCGTCATATACATGCATCATGAACGTGGTAGCTCTTCCTCGTGCCCCAAATATTTGCATGATGCATACTCCTGTTGTACCATTTGGCACGTAGAAGTCACTACAAGGGGAGGGGGGATTTCCGACGGCTGAAAACCGTCGGCGGCCGTCGGAAGCCGTCGGCGGCCGTCGGAAAAAGCCGTCGGAAATGAAGGCGTCGGGGAGCAGTATTTCCGACGGCTACCGACGGGTGATGCCGTATACATTATCGACGGTTTCCGGCGGTTTCCGGCGGTTTCCGACGGCTTCCGACGGCCGTCGGAAACCGTCGGAAACCGTCGGAAATCAGGCCAATAAGCCGTCGGAACCCGTCGGAAACCGCCGGAAAATTTCGACCAATAAGCCGTCGAGAGCCGTCGGAAGCCGTCGGAAACCTGTTGTTTTTTTTTAAAATCTGCTGCAAATAGAGCCTTCCAACCACATTTCTCTTCCAAACACTACAATATCAATACTGCACAATCAAATAAACAATAATCCAACCAAACATGCAAACCAATACTCCAAAATATTCAATAGACACAGAAATAAACTAAATTAGAATAAAAATAAAATACAAAATATACATAACATTCCAACATTAACAATAATACTAACAATAACTGTTCTAATCATGCATATCCTGATACAGCTACAGAACCAAGTGTATTATACATAATTATACATATCAACAATTAATTGTTCCTTCTACCAAATCATTGTAAACTAAAACTAAACATACCTGCACGAACGAATTAGAAAGCAATGAATCAATCTGCCCCAGATCCAGAGCCAGCCGATGAAGGGAAGCGGCCACCAAACTGCTGCATGTACTCAAATAACTGTGCCGTCTGCATGGCCTGTTGGCGGTTCTGCTCCTCCAACTGCTGAACTCTAGTCTGTAATTCTTCTATACTTGCTAGCTCGCTCTGAGGTCTACTCCGCCGTCTCCTACTCTGACTACTGGACTGCAATAATTGAAAAATAAATAAAATCAAAGTTTATTGTTTTGAAAAGGTAAGAATATCATATTTTAAGTATTTTAAGAAAAATTAAATTATTTACCGCTAAATTGCCAAATCCGTATCGTCGACCATGCTCTGGTGGACTCATAACGGACTCAAAAATAATGTCCTCTTCATCGGTCGTCAGCTGCTCTCGACCCGTATCAGAAAGGAGTTTCTGTCGCTGCTCCATAAACATCTCCTGCATTGACAAATTAATAATATCATATCTTATTTCATAATAATTTGACAACTAAAACAATTACTAATACTGAATAAAATGAAATATGCTTACATGGCTTTTACTGGATTTATCGTCCTGCCATGTGTACGAAACAGTCCCGTCTGGATTAACATGCTCAACAGCATGCGTACGGGTGAACACGTCCATATAGCTGACAGGACCATGTGCCTCGGCTTCCTGAAGTTGATTGTTACATACAATTATTATACATTTAAAATCATATAGCATAAACTATTTACATTTATTATTCAGTAATTAAATTTACCAACTCCTGCCGATACTGCTGAAACGACTTCGATCCTCCGCGATGAGTAACGGGATTCTTATTTCTATTTGCAGAGTTTCTATCTGACTCTGCCTGTACATTCAAAATTTGATACATTATTTTTCAATCACGTTAAATTAATAATTGAAAAAAAATTAGTATACTTGCCTTCGCCTCGTCCGTCTCCCAGTAGCTCAACCAAGCTTGCCACACGCTCTCCCCCATCCACCGTGGTCTCTTCCCGGATTTCTTAACCTCAGATATCGTGTCTCTGTAGTTCTTTCGCATCTTCCTCATCCAGTATGCTCGTGCCAGCTGCATATCATCTGTCTGGATGTCTATCTCAGCCTGTGTTAAAAAAAGATTACACTTTAAACGATAAACGGTAGAAAAACGACAAAAACGAATTAAAAATGGAAAACATAAAAATTACACATACTAGGACATCCTGCCATATGCACTCTATGATGTGCGGAGGGATGGTATCCCACTTTGGCCAGCACGCACTCATCCTACTACGATATGCTGCTCTGGAGACGTCCAACACTACCTTAGTGGGTAGTAGCTCGAACCCCCTGTTTTTAAGTACGATACAGATAAGTACATACGTATAGTATAGAAAAAATAAGATGATGAATAAGATTTAATTTTTACCCATCTGCTTTGGGGGCTAACGTAACAACTGGACGGTGTGGCGCTTGCGATGGGCCACTGCCATCGCCTCCTGAAGAACGGGAAGAGCTCCTCCCTCTATGTGACATAATGATAAACCTGTGACGTTTACACATCATTATATAAGAGAATAAAAACATGATAATGAAATATATTTCATATGAACATGACATCAATGGTATAAATTGCTTAATTATAATGACTGAAATGTAAATAGACATGTAAGTTTGTTATACCTGATTCATGATGGGTGTACTCTTCCTACGATAAGCAGAGTTCATTGCATTTTTAATAAAAATTGCTAAATAAATGACAAATTGAAATAACATAAAACAATAGTAAACGGATTTAGTTTCATAGTTACATCAATTTCATAATACATCAAGAATTCAACATAGTTACATCAATTGCAAAAAAACAGATTCAAATTTATATCAGTCATCATCGTCTTCTGATTCAGATTCGGTCTCGTTTTCGACGATATTTTCCTCTGCACTGTCAAACGCTTCTACCAAAACATTTGATTCATCGATCAAAGGACCAAAATCTGTATGATCGTCTGTAATTATTATTTCGTTATTTTGCTCAAGATCTGCCTGATAAGCTTGTTCGTCCGGAATATTCTTCCCATCGAATGTGAATCTGGCCTTTGTTTTAAAAACTGCAGACCAATCTGCTTTATCTCTTTTTAGAGACGGATAAGGAGCGTAATAAACTTGCAATGCTTGTTTGGCTAGTACAAAAGGATCATACTTGTGATAGTGCGATGTATGCTTTATTTCGATAAGATTATAATCCTTATGCACATTAATTCCAGAACCTGGAACATTGCTAAACCAATTGCATCTAAATAGAAACACCTCCTCCGCGGGTCTTGAGAAATATGTCAGTTGCAAAATTTGTGTTAGAACGCCATAAAAATCATTTAAATGGTTTTCTGGATCGTCACTACCTTTAACAAATACACCAGTATTATTTGTTAATTTTTCTGCACCGTATTCTTTAGTGTTAAATTTGTATCCATTGACGAAATATATTGGATATGTCTTGACCACTCTTTTTGGTCCCATTGCAAGATGTTTCAACCCTTCGTCAACAACACAATTTTTCGGCTCATAAACGTAATTTGAAAACCAACGGGAAAATTCTTTACTGAGATCTCCGTTCGGATGTTCCCGTTCATAAACACTGTTTATATAAACAAATTATTACATTAGGTTATACACGCGCATGCATTACAGAAAAGAATAAAACAAAAATTATTATTTCAGATTACCTAACAAACGGTGCAACCTCGGCACAATTTAGAAGAATATAAGTGTGTGCTACACGAAGATCTCTATCGTCTAGCCATATTTCCACACATTTTCCAGAAGGCCGACCATGTTGTCTAAAAATAGATAACATTGCTTGAGAGGACTCTTGTTCGTCGCCTTCATCATTACGAGGAACACTTTGAAATGAAATATTCACATGGTCACTGAAATAGTGAGAGAAAAAGAACGAAGCTTCTTCTTCGATGTAAGATTTACATATCGAACCTTCAACTCGTGCTTTTTGTCTCACTTTTTTCTTCAGATGATTCAAATATCTATGCAACATTAATTTATATTAACTTCATCTTTCAAATGCAATTAAATTACGTTATAACATATTACATACCTCTCAAATGGATACATCCATCCGTATTGGACAGGACCTCGAAGTCGTGCTTCAGATGGAAGATGAACAGGTAAATGTTCCATCACATTAAAAAAACCTGGCGGAAATATTTTCTCTAATTTGCAAAGCAATATAGGAATGTCCACTTCAAGTTTACGTAAACGTTGCACTTTTAAAGTAGTCGAACAAAGCTCTTTGTAAAACATACTAAGCTCCGTTACTACCTTCCAAACTTTTAACGGCAGTAGTTCTTTAAACATAACGGGAAATAAATTTTCCATCATTATGTGACAGTCGTGAGTTTTCATTCCGCTCAATCTACTATTTTTAAAGTCAACACATCTACGAAGATTTGATGATATCCCATCAGGAAATCTTAACCCTTCCACCCATTTTAACACAGCTTTAACTATTTTTAAAATCATAAATTTTCTTAGCTTCAATATTTGGTTCTTCAACATTTACATCATCGTCGTCAACTTCAACCATAGGAAACATTGATCGTGCTGCATCTTCGACCATATTTTCTATACGGGTCGTTGAAACTATTTCGTTAACGACACTTTCAGACTCTACAGAAGTATTTGCTACAACTTCTCCATGCCGATCCCAAACATAATATTCGGGTGTGAAACCGTGTTGGCACAAATGAACTTTCACAATATCTGGTAACAAAAACTTCAAATGTCTACACCTACTACACGGACAACGAATTTCTGGATCGTTTCCGTTATTACTTAAGGCGAATTCAACAAACACGTTTATACCGTTATAAAAATCTTCTTTTATTGAGCCCCTCATTCCTTTTCTTTGGTACATCCATCTCCTTCGATCAACAAAATAATCAATCATTTTTCCTATTTGACAAAATGAGAAGTTCAAAATTTAATATTTATTTTGAAGAATACACATTCGAAAAAGATTATTTTCATGTTCGTATAATATTTTGAATTTAAAGAACAACTTCACAAATTTAAAAATATTTTCAAATAGGGCACATTTCATTTTTTAACGTACGTAACGATTAAAAATATATAATTTTTTTTCATTGGTCAGACATCCTACCTCCCATTACAAACACAGTAAGCATTTACATTTCGTATATTACTTCGTCCCAAACGATTCAATAAAATTTCGGCAGCATTTCCCTTTTGTTCCCTGCATTGTACACAAATGCGTGTACGCAGGAAACAAAAAAGAAAAGTTAGGGCGAAATTTTATGAACCGTTTGAGACGAAGTAGTATACAAAATGTAAATTCTTACTGTGTTCATAACTTGTCCAATACAGGGACAAATCCGACAAACATTGTACCAGATGAATATAAATGGTCGTTTTTCGAAAAAAACGACTATTTATACAACGATCATGTACAACACTCGTCAGATGGGGCCAAAAACTCTCTAAGGGACATTTGTCGGTTAACATGCGCGCATTTTACTCAAAAATACAGTTTTACTCACTGTTCACATTTATATATTAATTTCACACATTTATTCGACGTATTACGCATCAACTTAGGGCTGGTTTAACATTTTGTCATTTTTCAATACACACAATTATAATTTAGAGTAATGCATTTTTTTTGTGTCATAAGTAAAAACGTGCACAATATAATACTCCTAGTTCATTCAATCATTTTATCTTATTCCAAATAACGTATACAATCGTCGAATCAAGGCATACACAACAAAATACATATACATGAACATGCACAAATTATACGTGTTTATCACAATTTCACGATAAAAGATGAAATTGGTATACCATGTGATGCTATAAACCGTTATTACGCTAGTGGAAACAATTGCAATCATTAATTCGCCCTAATTTATCAATTTATGCAAATCTATAATTAGGGTAAAAACTGAATTTTTCATAAAAATAAGAGATTATACCTGAGATTAAGAGTACTGAAGCTTGATTAGAGTGCGTTGGAAGATCCGGAAGCTAAAAATTAGGGATTGGAAGCTTAGGGGTTGAATTTGGGGGGTTTTTTGGGTTTTTTTCGTATGAAATGGAGGAGGAAGAAAGGGCTCGGCTGGCTGGTATAATCGCAAATTTGCGACGGCTTCCGACGGCCGCCGACGGCCCGTCGAAAGCCGTCGGAAAATGGCCGTCGGAAGCCGTCGGTCTTGGCTGTCGGTATTCTGCCTTTTTCTTGTAGTGAGTTGCCTTCAAATTGCCATACACCCGAAGTATAGTCATGTCCCTGCATTTATAATAGTCATCATAAGCTCATATTGAACTTGTAACATGGTTATACCAGACATTTATATATTGAAGAAGTATAAACATATGCAGAGATAGATTACAGTGATTGCAATCTCAGTGCGTGGTTTAGTTCCACTGGAACGAAAATGAGGCTTGTCCGTGGAGTAGACCCACAGTTTACGTACTCCATCAACATAGCTATATCGGTCATTGATAGGAAGATTGTAAGGTCTCTGGATTTCAAAGTTTTTGTCGGTTAATGGCAAAGCTGTAAACCCAACAGTGGGATCACCAATACAATAGCTCAAACTCATTGAGGCCATGATCGTTAAAGCAAGGAAAATCCAAGTAATAGAAGCCATATTTGCAGCTCTGTTTATATATATTTTTTTTCTAGTGTTCTGTGAGATGAGAAGTTATTGCTCTGAGTAAATTTTGAATGGCGATGAGGTGTGTGTATATACAAATATCTGTATACCTATATAGTTTTATATTTGGAAAGTATACGCTATTCGTATTCACGGGGAGATGGACTCTTTCCCCTGTGAGAACAAATAAAGGATTATAATTTATTAACCTATTTGAGAAGTGTAGAGATGACAGAGCGTAAGGGTCAAGGTAAACTATTGATTTGAGCTTGACAGGATTAAAACCAATTATATTACGTATCAGTTCATACGCTGCTGAACCTTTTTTTTTTCCTTTTCTTTTTTCCTTCATGTTCTTTTCCTATGTCAGAGATAAATTGTTGGAGAAACCGAATGAAAGGCCATTTTGGCTGTGTGGAATGAGACGGGAAGGGCACCAAGCCATCATATACCATCACTGCCCCCTACAAGAAACTACGGCTTACCTATGCCAAAATGACGTAGGCGGGACGTATGTAAATGCATTAACTACGTAACCCTTACGTCAATTTTGACGTGGTTAAACTTGCGTAGCTAATAAAATACCTACGTTTTACCTACGTCATCCGTTGGGCTGTTTACTACGATTTTCCTACGCCATGATTTTTCTACGTCTTTCCTACATCTCATTATTCCTACGATTTTCCTACGACATTTTTGCTTCTTTCGTTACCCACGTCTTTCCTACGTCATCCGTTTACCTACGTCTTCCCTACGTCTTATTTTTCTACGCTTTCCCTACGCCATTCTTACATATTACGTTTCCTACATTTTATCTACGCCATTCATTCGTCTACGGATGCATCAATATTCCCTTTACCTATGCCTTTTCTAAAGCAATTTTGATATATTACCATTATGTTTCATTTCACCATATTAAATAGAAACTAAAACCAACTTGTTACACATATATACACATTCCAACAAAAAGATTAACATCAAATCATTCATCTTTAATTCAAAAAACAAATATCTCATTCATATTACAAAATCAAACAATATTAATATTTGTTTCTTGATTGTACAAAGTCAAACAGCATTCCCACAACGTCCTTGTTTCGGAACTCTCCAAGCCACTCACTCCTTATTGCCGGTATCTATATTTCTATTTTGCAAAAATATTTGTTTCTTCACTTGTACTTGAATCATTCGTTGTTGATGGCTGTATTTATAGATGTTGGAGGTCGAATAAGTTTCCATTATGCGATGGCAGTCATGTGAAGCATAACAAGGAAACTGGAGATAATGTTGGGCCTTTGCTTCTTAAGAAATGATAATACTACAGGAATAAGTTGTTTGTTCTGATCTTTATGTGTTTTTACATTTTCCTTTCCCATCTGTTTAGCTGAGCCCTTGCAGTTTCCGTGTCATGGTAACGAAGTATTATATTGTCCGTTGAGTTACATTGTTATAGAATCTTGTCCTGTTTATAAATACTTGAGTCTGTTTCTGCATGAGCTTTGATGTATTATCTCTGTCATGCGCGCTGCACCGAACAACTTCATTGCATAATTCTGAAAATTACAGTGCTAGTGTAATCGGACATTTGTGAAAAGCAACACTTACGTTCCAGTGATCACTGTTTCTAGTGTTAAGATATATATCTACCCTGAAACGCTGCTGCATAGTGCATACATAATGACCATGTTCAAGAAGAAAAGAAGAAAAAAAATCAACACACATCAGCGAACTTATAATTATTAATCAATCGCCACTTTTACCTTTGCTCAAAATATTCACCTAACATGATGAAGGATGTTTAATGTTTTGCTCGAGGAGTTGTTACAATGAGGCCAGGTTAGAATTTATGAAAGAACAATTAGAATTTATGAAGGATGTTTAATGTTTTGCCCAAACCTGCTTCAGCTTCAAGCAATCAACCTACTGCAACCCAGAGCTGCACTTGAACTCTTCCATCCTCCTCCATCACTTCAGCACTCTAATCCTTAACCACTCAGAACGGAATTGCTACTTCACCATCACTGCAAGTACTTCACCAATAAACTGCAATCGCCTATAAACCGACCTATTAAAATTATACCCCCTATTAAACAATCAATGTTCTACATTCAAAAATATCATATAACAACAAAATTCAAATTCCCTTGCAGGAACATGGGGTCCTTTGGCACTCCTCTTGGCATCAGCTGCAGCAGAAGTGCTGAATGGGTCTGAAGCAGGGTGGCGGCAGTGCCACGTTCTGAACTCTTGGCATCCGGGCTTCCAATCCGGGATTCAAGTTTTGATCCGAGATTCAAAATCCTAGGTGAAGTGATTCTTACGTAGGTCGAGAGTGATGGTGGCGATTGATGGTGAGGGTAGAAATTAGGGATTAATCTTGGATAAGAAGGGAGGGGAAAAAAAATACTGTTTAATTGGAGAAGACGTATCATAAAATATTCTAATGAAGCGGGCTTCTATAATAACCATGAAGCCGAAAATTTCCAATTTGAAGCCAAAATCTGGTGAACTAATTCTTACGCTCTTCCTACTTGACTATTTTTCTACGTATTGAAGTTGACATAGAAAAGACGTAGGAAATTTTCTTATGTCTTTCCTACCTTTTTACCTTTTTCTATCTATTTTCTACGCCTTTCCTGCATGCAGCCTTTTGGCGTAGGAAAGACGTATGAAATTTTACGAAGGAAATTGAAGTATTTTCTAAAAGTATACTGTGGGTGTAGGGATGGCGTGAGAAATTTCTACGCCTTCCCACGGCATACTTTTGGCGTAAAGAATTTCCTACGTCTTTCATACATCGATCTGGAAACGTAGAAAATTAACAGAGGCGTGAAAATGGCGTAGGAGATTATCTATATCTTTTCTACGGTATAATTTTGGTGTAGGAGATTTTCTACACCTTTTCTACGCCTCGATTTTTTTTCTACGTATTGAAGTTGACGTAGGAAAGACGTAGAAAATTTTCTTATGTCTTTTCTACGACTTTACCTCTTTCTACATGTTTCCTACGCCTTCTCTACGCCCCGCCTTTTGCGTAGGAAAAACGTCGAAAACTTTGCGTAGGAAATTGAAGTATTTTCTAGTAGTGGGCTGAAAACTCATGCATCACTTTGGGCAAAAGTTCCTTGACGAATTGAGTTTGAGATGGAACCCCCAATTTTGCTAAAATGGCATATTTCTGTAGTTATTTATCATATAAAGTATAAATATTCCACGGCACTTTAACACGTTTTTGTTACCAAGGTATGCATTTTTTATTTTACTTGCAACAATAAAATTTCAGGTCAAATCAAATCCGAACCAAAGTACCACTAATTTGCTATGAACTTACAACTGCCTTTTTATTGTTTATTTTATTTTTACTTGCTGCGAAAATAAATGCGGTAACAAATTTAAATCGAAGTGCTATGAGTTCGTCACAAATATTTACATCACTATCAAAACAAGTGGTTGCAGATCCATAACAATTTATGTTGCATCTCCAAAGCCAAGAATGCATCAACGTTTGAGTAACAGACCTAGAGACCTACAATCCCATGTTGATCGCATGCCACACTCACTAACCATTTCGGACCGGCCGCAAACCTCTTAAGAACACCCCACCAAGATCAAAGGCGAAGCTTCTAAGTCAAATGATCGATTAAGTCAAACATCCTACTGCTTGCACAAAAAAGGGATAACGCATCAAAGTCGTTATTTGACTAACTATAAGTACAATGTGTAAAACACAACTATTGTACGTGTATTTTAGTTGATTTTCATAGAGCGGATCATGGAGAACTTATACAAAAAATATAATGTAGCAAAGTGAAGAACATCAAAATTTATAATGGTTGGGCTGCTGCATTCTTTCCAAAAAAAGTAGAACGAAACTCCAAAAAAGTTAGTTTGATCATTTCTAGTCGATTGTTCATGGCTCCCCCATTTGTCTCCCACTACCGTTACTACCTTCGGGTATTTATAGGAGTGGAGATATAAATCCGGCAAAAAAAAAAGGAAGTTTACATAAATTTCTTGTTCGGTTCGACTAGAATGCCGAATAGAAATATAGTATACTACGGAACCAGAATTTCTTTTTGGTAGAGAACCACCGAACAAGAATTCATGTTCGATAAACAACCGAACCAATCGCTTAGTCCTCGCTAAAATTTTCTCTTGATTTTTCTCGTGATATCTTTTGATCTCTCGCGTTCTTGTCTTAGACAATCGGCCAAGAAATGATGTTCGAACTACGGACCTTCCAACTATTCCTATCCTTAGCGCCTTTCGTATTCACCGTCCTGTGGCTGTGGGTGAAAACGCTCACAATACATTCCCCCAAAGCATACTTTCGTGAATACAAAGTGTGCATTGATTTGCTCCATAGCCATTTTACACTTAAACCCTAGAACACAAATCTCCACTTACCAAAAAGTCGGATCCGCATCAAGATTTCATCAGCCCTAACTGCCCTCGCATTTAATCAGGCATGCTTGTTTAATTCTTGCAATTATATACCCACCATCCTACGCAGTTCAATCGATGATTTTGAATCGAATTTGTGCCTTGATTCGACGATGTGGGTAAAAGGCGTGAGTTTTTTGGGTTGCGGGTATTACTAGTTGATGAAATCATTTATTTATACATTCAATCTGGTAGTTAATTAACCATTTTCCTAAAAAAAATATTGTCCGGCTAGGTTCAGTTGGATTTGACATAAGGTTAAAGTCGAACCAATGGAAAGGATTAGCTCATAACAGCGTTGGTTTAATAAAAGATGGCCCAACAAACTGATTTATACAGCATTACAACAATTTTTTAAGTGTTAGGTTGGTATTGGGTTACATCGGTTTGGTTCTAGAAAATTATGGCTGAACAAAGGACAAGGGGATAAGGAGATAGTGTAAGCCTTGGTGTTTGTTGATAATTGATTGGAGATAGTTAGTAGAGTTATTCAAATTGTCGTAAGGTCACCTCCTATAGATTGTGGGTTTGGTATATATATCGGTATATACATTGGTTTGGTAGCCCATACTTTCGAACCAAAGACTTAGCAATCTTTGGCATGCTAGTTCATGCCTTAGTTATTCCATGTCGCTGGCTATATTGTGCTGATGTAACTAGGTAGGTTTAGTTGACAAAATAGGGCTTACGAAACACATGTTTAAGTAATGCACGTTAGTAAATTGCCTAATAATATGTGTTGGGCTCGGATGAATCGCCATCGAGCCAAATATTTAACAGATTCTATCTTGACATTCTAACCAACCTAAAGACGTATTTATCATGAGTTGGCTAGGGCACTGGACCTAATAGAACAGTTAAGGTGAAGTTGTGTATTATCCACATATTTCCTTACATATTTTCACTTTTATATCTCATATGCACTAGTCAGTACACATACAGGTGCTAGATGATAATAAATGAGACATATTAGTATATTGAACAGGTATGTCTACGAGACTCCATATTTAATCTTCGAATGCTGTTGAAGCTTTGGATCCTTCATCTGTAGCTGCCACAACTTCTTCTTCGGGCGATAGGGCTAGTCAACCTAGCGCGGGTCGTTCTTTGGTTGTAGATTACTAACCTTAACAGCCACCACTCTAACTCTTAAACAGTTGGACAATATACCAACTGCTCAAGGGCTAACTAGGGAAGATATGCTTCTCCCGACTTTAGACCAACATAACTAAAGCCAACTCAAAGTCAAAGCATCTAGCCAGAGCAATTCGATTAATGGTAATTGTTATTGTTGAACCACGGATTTTTTGTTTGGACTATAGAGTTGAATATGGACGATATTTGAATTTTGACTATTTCCAAATTTCATAATTCAAAAGTGTTATTGTTTTGATGAAAAGAATTTGTGGAAATAATTAAACTGTCAGGTAATGCTCAACAAAATATGATCGAATTTTACTGATGTTGAGTAAGCAATAAATGTGGTCATGATGTCACATCATCTTCTAAGTGACAACGAACGTGAAATTCGAATTATTCGATATTAATCACCGACCAAATTTACCTAAGATTCACACAACTGAAACGTTGAGTTCTCCAAATACCACCCAATTTAATTGATTTATAGTTGTTATAAATTAATTACTAAGTGATTATATGTTTGAATTATACAAAGTTGAATGTGGATGATATTAGAATTTTAACCCATGCCAAATACCATAGGTCCTAATGTGGTATAGTTTTAAAGAATAGAATTGATGTAAATAATTGTCACTACCGAAAATTGCTTAAATAACAATTTGGATTCTACTGAAACTGTGTAAGCGATAAATTCGACCAAACTGTCAAACCACCCGCAAACATGATGTGTACATGTTAATATTTGAATTGTTCGATACTAATTACTTATTGAATCTACACCTATGAGTCATACAACTACAGTATCAAAAACTCCAATTACCACATGATTTAATAAAATCGTAATTGTTATTTATGAAATATAAATTAAAAAAAATTATTAGATTTATTTGAATAACTATTGAAAATAGTGCGTATATAAATATTATATATGTATGTAACAATATACGACATCGATTTACATTTGAATTGGATGTAAAATATGTAACTATTGATTTGGTTTGAAAATGCATGTAGGCCCTTAGCCTACATAGATGGCTAGCCATGAAAAGGGATAAAAAGGGTGTATTTATTTTAAAATAAAGGTTTGGATTGGTGGAGAAAGGAAGGGTAAAAGATTAGATCAAGATCTCCTTCTTTCTCTTCCTTCTTTTTTTATATAAACCCAACACCCTCTTCATTTTAGAGTTTACTTCCTCTAGCCTCCACCCTCCACCCTCTCTCCTGGCCGCAAATAATAGCATCCATCTACCTCTCCTTTTTCAAACCGAAATCAAATCAAATCAAAAAAACTTAAAGGTGTGGTGATCTCTTCATTTTCTGGCATTTTTGAAAGAGATTAAATCAGATTCAAGGAGTTTTTCTGATTCAACACTCAAGATGTTACATTAATGCCACGGTTTAGGTAAAATTCTGTTTATAAATTTAAATATGTATTCATCTATGTTTTTGTATGCAAATAGGTTCAAAATATATCATGAATTCATATATTTGTTTTCTATCGATTTACATATGAATGCATATTAAAAAATTATATACACGTGTATTTGACTTTCAGCCATGACATAATTTTAAAAATTCCAATCTAAAATAATTTTAAAACAATTTTTGGATTAAACTTGGATTTTAAATCATTGTTAATATATGTATATATACATATATTTATAAATTAATTCGGCAAATTTCATACATGCTATTTTCGCATGTATATAAAAGAATTGGTATACATTTTATTTTGAAAATCAAAAACATATTAAAAAATTGGTATTCATTTTATTTATAAAGAATTTTTAAAAAAAAATTATTAATTTTTTCTATACAAAAATTTAAAATAAAAATAAGAAACATTTATATAATCTACACAAAATAAATTAAAAAATGGTTTGTCAAAATTGTATGACTGAAAATAAAATATGTGCATATATACTTTATTTTATGTTTAATTACATATTTTTATTTTTATTTATATATAAATTAGAATTTTATAACTTACAATATATTTATATGTATATATTTTGTTTAGTAGTTTCAAAAATATGTACAAACACACACATATATTTATACGTATATAGATAAAATTTTACAAATCTATGTAAAATATTTAAATTTGAATTTTAAAATGATATTTTAAATCTAGATCTGATTCAAATTTGATTTTTTATAAAATAATTTTAATATTTAGTTTGAATTATTTTTGATATTTAAATTTACACTTAATTGCTTGTATATAAATATATAGATACACACACACACATATATGTATAGACACACGAACATACATATAGTTACTTGTTATACATATATGTGAATATATATATAAGTACATTTTATTTTATGTTAATATTAAACAATAATATACAACAAATATGTATATCAAAGGGTTAATGTGTCGGTTGCAGTGTAAATCCCAACACTTATATATGGTCATGTTAAACAATGCGCATATTATATGTTTCATAAGCACAAACATATATGTGTATTTGATGCATATTTATACATTATATATTACATATATAAGAAATCAAATCTTTATATTAAACAATTAAATAAATTAAACATTATATTTAGAATTTGTTTAAATTGGATCTAAATCAAATTAGACTTTACAAGCTAAAAAAGATCTAAAATGGTTTAAAAAAATTCATCTATCTAACCCACTACATGTTGGGCCAGTTTTAACAATGGTATCAGAGCGCAATAGCTTATGCGGTCTACATTAGTAGTATTATAAAAAATTTATTGAACTTACCCATTTAGTAGGGTGCCTTGAAAAGTAGAGCTTATAGGCTGGATTTGTGTAATCAAATACTCTATCCTTGCTGGTTATCAACCTAGCGCGAAAGGTGAAGTAAGCCTAAATGTTATCCCAAACATAAAAGGCTCAATTTAGATTTAGGCCTTGAGCGATTTTTCAAAATCTGTTTTGAAATTTAAAAAAAAAAATCAGATTTTAATGGTTAAACTTAAAATAAGTTAAAATTTTGTAAATGTTATAAAGTAACTGCCAAAAGTGTTTCGAAAATTTATTAATTAATTATGAAAATTATTTATGATTAACTGGATTAATAAATTGAATAAATAATTAAAATTTAATTGATTAAATTAAATAAAACACACACACACACACATATATTGATATATGTTGTATTAACTTATAATGTTTAAGGTGATGTATGTATGTATGACTCTCAAAATAAATTATATTTAATTAAAATTGTTTAAATAGATTAATTAAATGTTAACAAATAATATATGTGTGTGTGTGTGTGTGTATTAAGATATCATTTTCAAAAAAATATATTAAGATATATGTTTATAACTACAAAACTTATAGTATACATATTAAATTTAAAATGTTTATTTGAATTACATAAAATTAATTTTTTCAAAATAAATAAAATTAATTAAAATATTAATTAATTAAATTGATTAAATAGGATTTAATTAATAAATCAAAATAAGATTATACATAAGATTATTATATTAGTTAATTAAATTATAAAATTTTATACAAGAATAGACTTATATAATATGAATGTATAAAAAAAAATGGAAAAATAAGAAACCATAATTTGATCTAAGGAAAATACATACATATAGTACGTATAATGTGATTTCAGATGTGTCCAATACTTGAGTCGCGAGGATATTTCATAAGAAATACATTATTCAATAAGTTGATATCAATCAATTAAACATATTAAAGATAATGAATTTTTAATATAAAAGTTGTCATATACCATTGATATATTAATAGTTACTTGCCTACTCTTTACATGTTAATCTTTCCTCATGCTAGGGATGTTTTGTGTAGTATTATTAATATATTTAATAGACGACGCAAGATACATGCAAACATTTGTTGAGTTTTCCTTACGGTATGTGCATTATATTTAGGCCGTCATGAAATGGTAGGTACGAGTGAATAATCTCTTTGTTTGTTGATCTTTCCTCATGGTAATGATGAGATTAAGACAGAGGCCACAAGGTTAGGAGTTGTATATGATATAATTGATAAGGCGCTATCCATTGTATACGGGTCTATGATTTGTTGATCATTCCTCAAGGTCAGAATCCCAAGGGTCCTAACACCAACTAGTGAAGGTGAAAGACTTATATGTTTTGTCTTATGGTTTTGAGAAACAAAAAAGTCTAATGGAAGCTTACAAGTAAAATGAAATATAATGTTTAACCTTTCTAAAATTCTACAAACATCTACTATGAATTAATGTTCTAATCTACCTAATTAAATTTGCAGAAAATATGTACACCAAAGTTGTTTTCTAAAAATAAAAAACTCACCAGACCTAACTTCATAGACTACTTAAGGGTAATTAAGATAGTAATAACGTACAAACGTCTATGGTCATTGATAACTGAACCTCCAAGGGAAAATCCTGCTGATAATGTGAACCCCATACTAATTTTAGCTTATAACAAATAGATCTCAGACCTAGAGATTACTTGAGTTTACGTGTTGTCTACGTTAGACAAACCATTACAAAGATAACACAAAAAATATGATGTCCATCAGGTCTTTGATAGACTTAAAGCTTTATTTGGGGAATAGTCTTATTCTATAAGGTACAAACTTATGAAGAAATTATTTAATACAAAGATGTCAAAAGGCATGAAAGTGGACCATTACGTCTTGATGATGAAGGGTTATATCAATGGACTTTCTCAATTAGACATTATGTTAGCAACGAGTTGCAAGTGGATCTGATCCTATGGTCACTTACCCTATAGTTTGAGCCATTCATATTGAACTATAATATGAACCAGTTGAATGTTAGCCTCATGGAGCTGCTTAATATTTTTAGGTCAACCGATAATTAATATACTGGGTGCTCAAAATTAAGGAGAAAGCATCATCGTCGAATAGTTTGAAGAAGAAGAAAATGGTTAATAAGAAGACTGCTCCAGCTGAAAAGGATGAGTGCTATAACTGTCTTAAGAAGGGTCATTAGAAATGGAACTATCTGGAGTAGTTGAAGATTGTTAAAGAGAAGAAACAAGATAATTCTACTACTTCTACATGTATTTTTATGATTCAAATTTTTTTTACAATCAATAAATTATCTTGGGTTTTAGATATTGGATCTGGAACTCGCACTTGTAACTCATCATAGGACTTAGGAACAGATGTCATGTGACAAAGGGAGAAATGAGACTTCAAGTTGTCGATGGATCTCTGGTAAATGCAACAGTGGTTGGAGATTATCACTTAGCTTTGCCAAATGAATTAGTTTGAATTTTAAATAATTTCTACTATGTGGAAAATTTATTTGTGGAATAATTTATATGTTTAGATTATTTGAGACTGAATATATTGTTCATTATGTTGATAATGTTGTGAACATTACGTTGAATGGAAATATTGTCTGCAATGGTATTTTGGATAATGGCATTTATGTTATTGAGACTAGTTATGTATATGCTGTGAATAACTATTCTAGTGTTAGCATAAATAATAACTATCTTTGATATTATGGGCTAAGTCATATAAGTGCTAAACGACTACATAAGTTGAAGATCAAAGGTTTTCTACTATCATTGATTCTGAATCATTTGACACGTGTGAGTTGTGTCTTAAGGAAACCAAGCATCCCTTTATTGGGAACAACGAAAAAGTTAACAAACTATTGGGTCTGATACATATTGATGTATGTGGCCCAATGTCTATAGTTACCAAAGATAATTCTTTTTATATTGTACCCTTTACGAATGATTTATCAAGACTAAGATATGAGTATATTATGAGCAAAAAGTTTTATGTCTGTGAGAAAATTATTGAATGTAAAAATGCGGTCGAAAATTAGACGAATCATAAAACTAAAATACTTTGATCCAATTAATGAGGTTAGTGTATTGGAGAGATCAATAATACTTAAAAGATAGTGAGATTAGCTCTCACATTGCTCCACCCTATACTTCGCGACACAATGGCGACGGAGCGAAGGAATCAAACTCTATTAGATATGGTTCGTTCCATGATGCGTAAATCCGAGTTACCTCTTCCCTACTAGGGATGTGCGCTAGAAACTATGACCCATATGTTGAATTTGATACCCGTGAAATATGTACCTAAGACGCCATATGAGATATGGCATGGGAACGAATCCCACCTCAATTATTAACTACCGAACCAGAATTTCTTTTTGGTAGGGAACCATAAAAAAAGAATTCATGTTCGATAAACAACCAAACCAATCACTTAGTCCTCACAAAAATTTTCTCTTTCTCTTGATTTTTCTCGTGATATCTTTTGATCTCTCACGTTCTTGTCCTAGACTATCGACCAAGAAATGATGTTCCAACTACGGACCTTACAGCTATTTCTATCCTTAGCGCCTTTCGTATTCACCGTCCTGTGTGTGAAAATGCTCACAACACTTTCCCCTAAAGCATACTTTCGTGAATACAAAATGTGCATTGATTTGCTCCATAGCCATTTTACAGTTAAACCCTACACAAATCTCCACTTACAAAAAATTCGGATCCGCATCAAGATTTCATCAGCCCTAACTTCCCTAGCGTTTAATCAGGCATGCTTGTTTAATCCTTGCAATTATATACCCATCATCCTACGCAGTTCACTCGATGATTTTGCATCGAATTTGTGCCTCGATTCGACGATGTGGGCAAAAGGCGAGAGTTTTTTGGGTTGCGGGTACTACTAGTTGATGAAATCATTTATTTATATATTCAATCTGGTAGATAATTAACCATTTTCCTACAAAAATTATAGTCTGGCTAGGTTCAGTTGGATTGGACATAGGGTTAAAGTCGAACCAATGGAAAGGATTAGATCATAACAGCATTGGTTTAATAAAACATGGCCCAACAAACTAATTTATAGTGCATTACAACAATTTTTTAAATGTTAGGTTGGTATTGTATTACATCGGTTTGGTTCTAGAAAATTATGGTTGAACAAAGGACAAGGGAATAAAGAGATAGTTTAAGCCTTGGTGTTTGTTGATAATTGATTGGAGATAGTTGGTAGAGTTATTCAAATTGTCGTAAGGTCACCTCCTATAGATTGTGGGTTTGGTATATATATCGGTATATACATTGGTTTGGTAGCCCATACTTTCGAACCAAAGACTTAGCAATCTTTGGCATGCTAGCTCATGCCTTAGTTATTCCATGTCGTTGGCTATATTGTGTTGATGTAACTAGGTAGGTTTAGTTGACAAAATGGGGATTACGAAACAAATGTTTAAGTAATGCACGTTAGTAAATTGCCTAATTATATGTGTTGGGCTTTGATGAATCGCCATCAAGCCAAATATTTAACAGATTCTATCTTGACATTCTAACCAACCTAAAGACATATTTATCATGAGTTGGCTAGGGCACCGGACCTAATAGCACAGTTGAGGTGAAGTTGTGTATTGTCCACATATTTCCTTACATATTTTCATTTTTATATCTCATATGCACTAGTCAGTACACATACAAGTGCTAGATGATAATAAATGAGACATATTAGTATATTGAACATGTATGTCTATGAGACTCCATACTTAATCTTCGAATGCTGCTGGAGCTTCGGACCCTTCATCTGCAGCTGCCATAGCTTCTTCTTCGGGCGATAGGGCTAGTCAACCTAGCTCGAGTCACTCTTTGGTTGTAGATTACTGGCCTTAACAGCCACCATTCTAACACTTAAACAGCTGGACAATATACCAACTGCTCAAAGGCTACCTAGGGAAGATATGCTTCTCCCGACTTTAGACCAACATAACTAAAGTCAACTCAAGGTCAAAATCTCTAGCTAGAGAAATTCGATTAATGATAATTGTTATTTTAGAACTAAGGATAATGTGTTCAGACTATAGAGTTGAATATGGACGATATTTGAATTTTGACTATTACAAAATTTCATAAGTCAAAAGTGATATAGTTTTGACGAAGAGAATTGGTAGAAAATAATAAAATTGTCAGGTAATGCTTAACAAAGTAAAATCAAATTTTACTGATGTTGAGTTAATGATAAATGTGGTCATAATGTCACATCATTTGCTAAGTGACGTATTCGAATTATTCGATATTGATCGTCGATCAAATTTACCTAAGAGTCACACAAGTGAAACGTTGAGTTCTTCAAATACCACCCAATTTAATTGATTTATAGTTGTTATAAATTAATTACTAAGTGACTTTATATTTGAATTACAAAAAGTTGAATGTGGACGATATTAGAATTTTAACCCATACCAAATTTTATAGGTCTTAATGTGATATAGTTTTGACAAAGTGAATTGATGTAAATAATTTTCACTACTGGAGACGGCTTAAAATAATAATATTGGATTTTACTGAAATCGTGTAAGCGATAAATTCGACCAAGCTGTCAAACCACTAGCAAATGTGATGTGTGCATGTTAACATTTGAATTGTTTGATATTAATTACTTATTGAACCTATACCTATGAGTCATACAACCGCATTATTGAATACTCCAATCACCACATGATTTAATGAAATCGTAACTGTTATAAATTAATTAGTATTTATGAAATATAAATTATAAAAAAATTATTATATTTATTGAATAACTATTGAAAATAGAGTGTGTACAAATGTTATATATGTACGTATCGATATACGACATCGATATAGCTTTGATTTAGATGCAAAATATGTAATTACGGATCTGGTTTGAAAATGCATGTAGGTCCTTAGCCTACATAGATGGCTAGCCATGAAAAGGGATAAGAAGGGTGTATTTATTTTAAAGTAAAGGTTTTAATTGGTGGAGAAAGAAAGGGTAAAAGATCGCATCAAGATCTCCTTCTTTCTCTTCCTTCTTTTTTTATATAAACCCAACACCCTCTTCATTTTAGAGTTTACTTCCTCTAGCCTCCATCCTCTCTCCTGGCCGCAAATAATAACGTCCATCTACTTCTCCTTTTTCAGACCAAAATCAAATTAAATCAAACAAATTAAAGATGTGGCGTTCTCTTCAGTTACTGAAATTTTTGGAAAAGATTGAATCAGATTCGAGGAGTTTTTATCATCCAACACTCAAGATGTTACATTAATGCCACAGTTTAGTTAACATTCAATTTATAAATTTGTATATGTATTCATCTATGTTTTTGTATTCAAATAGGTTCAAAATATATCATGAATTCATATATTTGTTTTCTATCGATTTACATATGAATACATATTAAAAAAATTATATACATGTGTAGTTAACTTTCGGTCATGACATAATTTTAAAAAATTCCAATGTAAAATAATTTTAAAACAATTTTTGAATTAAATTTAGATTTTAAATTATTGTTAGCATATGTGTATATACATATATTTATAAATTAATTTAGTAAATTTCATACATGCTATTTTCGCATGTATATAAAAAAATTGGTATACATTTTATTTAAAAATCAAAATATAATAATCAAATTATTAAATATAAAATTAATAAACTATAATTTGTTAATACATACATTCACACACACATATATATACATATATATTTTATAAAGAAAATTTTGTAAGAAAAAAATTATTAATTTTTTCTATACAAAAATTAAAAAAATCAATAAAAAACGTTTATATAATCTACACAGATTAAATTAAAAAAATGGTTTGTCAAAATTTTATGGCTGAAAATAAAATATGTGTATATATACTTTATTTTATTTTAAATTACATATTTTTATTTTTATTTATATATAAATGAGAATTTTATAAGTTACAACTTATTTATATGTATATATTTTATTTATGTAGTTCCAAAAAAAATGTATACACACACACACACATACAGATAAAACTTTACAAATTTATGTAAAATATTTAAATTTGAATTTGAATTTTAAAATGATATTTTAAATATAGATCTGATTCAAATTTGAATTTTTCTAAAAGAATTATAATGTTGAGTCTGAATTATTTTATATTTAAATTTACACTTAATTGCTTACATATAAATATTCAGACACACACACACACACACATGTATAGACACACAAACATACATATAGCTACTTGTTATACATATATGTGAATATACGTATAAGTTCAGTTTATTTTATATTAATATTAAATAACAGTATACAACAAATATGTATATCAAAGGGTTAATGTGTCTGTTGCAGTGTAAATCCCAACACTTATATAATTATATGTTGCATA
Source organism: Allium cepa (assembly GCA_030765085.1). Lineage (NCBI taxonomy): Eukaryota > Viridiplantae > Streptophyta > Magnoliopsida > Asparagales > Amaryllidaceae > Allium > Allium cepa. The sequence continues at coordinate 133,099,795 of CM060941.1, read as the reverse complement.
AGCACAAACATTATGTGTATTTGATACATATTTACACATTACATATTACATATATAAGAAATCAAATTTTATATTAACCAATTAAATAAATTAAATATTATATTTAGAATTTATTTAGATTGCATCTAAATGAATTTAGACTTTATAAGCTAAAAAAGATCTAAAATGGTTTTGAAAAAATTCACATATTTAACCCGGTGCATGTTGGCCCGGTTTCAACAATGGTATTAGAGCGTAATAGCCTATGCGGTCTGTGTAACGACCCAGATATTTTAACGGTTTTTATAACGTAATTAACTGAAATTTTACTTGAAATTTAATTTCAAAATTTAGCAATGAAAATTTGATATTTAGAATACGTCTATTTAAACATAACAAATGGTAAATTTTCATTGGTAAATATGAATGTTAGTTCTGTTATGTAATTTTCAATTTCAATTCAAATCAGTTAAAATTGATGAAAATAAAATATTTCAAAAGTATGAATATTTTTATATAACGAAAATGTAAATCATTTTCTGAGTGAGACGTCATGTTTCGTTTCGTCAAATTTGGACTGCTCTAGCCCCGTTTATCTTATTTTCGACGACTTAGCAGCATTTCGGCAGCGAATATCGACTTTTGATAGGATGGCCGTACCGCTGATATATGTGTGTCATTCTGTTCGTCTCATCGTGTTGATCTTTGTAGTATATTCATTCCTGTATTTTGGAGTCCGGTACATAATGAAATCGGTAAAACGATCAGTCGTATCGGTTCCGCATTTAGATCTTTTAACTTCCCATATCCTTTCAGTTTCCACTGTATAAACTTAACAGCTATTTGCTTTTATTATCCCCATAAATTCAGCCGCGACTATTATCATTCCATGTTTAATTTTCTCTGTTTCCTATTTCAATTTTGATATGCTGGTTCATTTTAAATTACGGTTCGTTTCCCCTTCTTTGTTTTTTTTTTCATTTCGGTTCCATATATTAAAGAAAGAATATATATTATATAATGTTTGCGTCCATTCCTTTCTCTCCACTTTCTTTTCATTTTCGTTCGTTCCTTTCACCTTTTATTTTCTTATCCCTATTTCATCTTTACTTTCTAGTTTCGTGAAATAGAAAAATAGGTATATAAAGGAAATGGTGATAGCACATATATAAATTCAAGGAAGCTGGCCTCCTCCCTCGTTTCTTTTTCACAACCCATTAGCCTGTTTTGCCGAGACACACCATCACTCCCTTCGCATCCATCTCCCACACATCCCTCCACCCCACTTTTATCGCCGACCGTGCCACCTTTACCTCCAAGCACAGATCTAGTCTTCACCCCACTCTCTCCATCTCCACCCCACGTGGCAGCTCCGCCTCATCACCACATCATAGCCAAGAACTCCAGATGCCATTCTCCATCATTTCCGACCACCATTCGCCACCCTCAGCCCGACCGCATCCACCACTTCACTCGCTCACCATGCCTCGCCTGGACAGTAGCCGCCACGCCAAGCAATGCATCCACCTCCCCCTAACCATGCCTGGCCTCAGCCTCCACCACTGCCAACCCCGCCTTGTCACCCATACCTCACCGCTTTCTAGCCTTTCCACTGCCCATTGCCTCAAACACCCTCTCCACTTTGGCCGTACTGTGCTCGCCTCACTTCACACCAAAACCCACCGTGCCTTCCTCCCATCGAAGCCATATATATATATATATATATATATATATATATATATATATATACACACACACAAAAAGAGTATACATATCGTATTATAATATATGTATGTTTTTATATATTGTTTTATATATATAATTTGTATATACTATGTTTATTTACAGGTTTCGTATATGTTGAGTGAGATTTAAATTATATATATATATATATATATATATATATATATCTGTGTGTGTGTACTTATACATAGTTTCTGTATCTCGAGCCTTGATTTGTTTCTTGTGTCGTGCAGAACTACTCTCTTCTCTCTACTATTATATATCTTTCTACAATTACACATATATTTTATATACTTATTTTATATAAAATGTTAGTTATATACAATGATTTGTTGGTTATAATAAGAGTTTATATAAGTTCAAGTTTATACAAGTTATATATATATAAGTTATATATTTTATAGACGTGATACATTTTATAGAGGTTATATATTAGTATACATGAGTTTAATTTTTCCATACATATATTATGTATATATTTGAGATCTGATGTATGTGTGTGTGTGTGTATTGTATATACTCCTGTAGTATTAGTATGCAAGCAGCAGTATATGTCAGTATACACATAGTTTATTGGCATTGAGAAATGATTTCCTATAGTGTGTATATATATCGATTTTTGAATTAGATTTTATAAAGGTCTTGTTTGATTTTAAGTATAATATACAAATGTCGACATGTTTATTTATAAACTATATATATTGATATTTCGAATTTTTAATTTTTTTAAAGTTTATACTAGATATTGATTTTAAAGTATACATATGTATAAAAAATTTATTTTACAAGTGTTTTGATATGTATGCACCTTTAGATCCTTGGTTGCAGTTTATACTAAAAGGCGGGTTATGTTTCTTTTTTTTCGTACAAATTTCCAGTTTGATAAGCATACTTTAATTGTGATATATATATATTAGTTATATAAATATAAAGTTTACGGTGGTTGTATATATATATATATATATATATATATATGTTCATATACAAATATACATGGGTTGGTTTCCAAATATATATGTAGGGATTTATATTTTAAATTTAATATGTGTTAAAATTTTATATTGATTTTTGAGAAATATATAACAATATATTATACATTTTCGTTTTAGCTATATCAAGCTGATTTGATTTGTTCTCATCGATTCCCATTTATCAGCTTCATCCGTCAAATTCGTGTTTAGCTGCTTTGCTTTGACATTTATTGTTTGAATTGATCGATTGTCGAATTCGTGATTTATTCTGTGTGCTTGTCCTGTTCTCTCTCCATCCTCGATAGGTGAGCAATCACTCACAATTAACATTCTTATAGTTAGTAAATTTGATTTCACTTGAAATGACAATTGAAATGTGCTATTAAATTTGAATTGTTAGCTATTTAATTATTAAATACGGTATGCTATTATCTGCAATTGTTCACTTATTATATATAACACCATATCCTAGTGTATATATGTTATATTTAATTTGTTACTGATGATATATGCTTGTTGTTGAAATATTATTATCATATTTGTTCACACTCTGCAAGTTCCCTGTTAGTTTAGAATTCCCTATGGATTGAAATGATACATACTGAACGATCTTGTAGAATAGGAGGAAATCATTATGGGTTGAAAGGATAAACCCAAGCGATTTTTATTTATTTTAAATTTTGGGATTGCGGATTGAAATGATATATACCTATAAATATTCAAATTACAGATTGAAATGATAAATATCGGTATCACTTGACCATAGGATAGAAAATTATATACGGACACCGTTGATCTATATCTTTAAAATGATTTCCAAAGTTTGAAATGAAATATATGGGCTTTAATATATATTGATTTTTAAAATACTATTTAAAATTTAGATTTTTAAAATTATATGTTTTGAAAATTTTAAATATATAGGTTTGTTTTGAAAATATAATTTTTAAGCTTTTCTTATAATTTAACTTTTTAAAATATATAAAATAAGATTTAATATAAAATAAATTTAATAACAAGATTTAATTTAGTAAAATTTAATTTAATTAGTTTATAATATGTTTAAGTATTTATATAAACTTATAATAATATTTTTAAAATAGATTTTATAACTTTAATAATAAAGGTTGGGAAGATAAATTAATATTGACTTGGAATTTAGATTGTTTAACAATTGAATTTAAACAAGAATTGATTTGAACTCATTGATTTTGAGATTTTGAAAGATATGATTTATAACTTGATTTTATAAAAAGTGATTAAATGAATATTCTCAATTTTAAATAAAAGTGAGACTGGATATTTGACATTGATTTAAATTTATAAATTGAGATTTTATTTGATTGTTATTAAAAATGATTAAGTTAATAGTTTCTAATTTAAATAAAATTAAAGTTAAATGTGGAAATCTAAATGAAACTTGTATCGACATGTTTGAATATTTAAACTTTGAATCTTATTGGAATTGAAGAGATAGTTCAAATCTGGATTTGAAATCGAGATAAATTGAAATGGTCTATTTAGAATTGTAATTGAATCTTTGACCTCTGAATTGAAATGGTTAAACTGGAATTGAATTAAATTAAATTTTTGGAATTTAAGTTGATTTGGATTGATTTGTGAAATTCGAGGAAACTAATTTTATTATATAAATTATTTTAATATATAAACTATTCTAATTTATAACTATTTTAACATATATATAATTTTCAATATCTAAACTGCTTAAGTGGAAAGTGTTATGATTTCAAAAGTGCAATGATTTCCAAAGTGTTATGATTTCAAAAGTGTTATGATTTTGAAAGTTTTATAATTTTGAAAGTGTTACGATTTTGGAAATGAGTATTATTTAAAGTGAATAACGATATCAAATTGACATGATTTAGAAATGAATATTATATTTTGATATGAAGTATGAACTATTTGAAATGAAATGACCACGGTGTGAAATAAGCGTTTGGTTGTTAAAGAGACCGAATCAGATATTGTCATACTCTCTACCAATACCCCAAACCACTTTAACAACTGTGTACATGGTGAAGATTCCATAATGAAGTACGATGGTTTGGCGATGATTCTATATGGTATTTATGTAGCCCTGACCCTCGTGAGTTAGCTTGACGTGGCTAAAACAGGAGCCATGCCGGGCCAAGTGAGGTCATTCCTCCGATCGAGCACACTTCTTCGATATCATTCTATTGCTTTTGTGATTTGATTGATCCACCTTCGATTTGGGAGTGTGTCTCGAGGTGGGAGGTAGTAGCTGCTATGCGGTACCACCGGTTCGGATACGCAAACAGTATATCTACCCTGGCATTGCCTCATGTGCCTTGTCACATGCCCCATCGCGCCTTCTACGAGTTTATTTTGTGTCGTACCTATGGAGTGCTCCCTGATAGCCCACTTGCGAGTTGAGTTTACAGTATCTGTATCGACTACGGCATTATATAAAATGTGTAAAGGGGGATATGGGTAACGTCTTAACGCTATTTTAATAGTTTACTTTACTATAGACATATTATAATGGCGTAAATTACTACATAGTAGATAGTTCCGCAGATCCTTAGAGGATGGAATCCCTAACATCCTTTAAGTTTCTTGTATTTCAGTTGATATTTTACTTGAGTTGAATTTACTGGTATAAGAATGTTAATCCTGACTCGAGTGTTTCGTGTTTTTCTTTATGCTCGGGTCAAACTGAGTGTCACAACATTTGAGACTTACCTTTGGAGTTGGACCTTCACCTGGAGATCCGTCTATATCTATTCAGCATCTATCTTGTTGTTTTGTTCAGACTTGTCATCTGTTTGTATTCAAAACTTCATTGTATTTGAGATATTATGTTGTATTTTATTTCAGACTTTGATGTTTATATAGTAGCTTCATGAACTACTACTTATCTACTCTGTTGCTTATTGTTATATTACTCTATGTCTATGATTTTGTGATTGATTTATTTACTGTATATGCTGAGTTTTGCCAAATATAAATTAAAAATATATTGTTTTGAGTAATTCAAGTCCGACATGTGCAGATGCAAGTGGTTCGAAATAGCGGGTTGTTACAGTCTGCATTAGCAGTATTATAAGCAATTTATTAAACCTACCCATTTAGTAGGCTGTCTAGAAAAGTAGTGCTTATAGGATGGGTTTGTGTAATCAAATACTCTATCCTAGCCGACTATCAACCTGGCTCGAAAGGTGAAGTAAGCCTAAATGTTATCCCAAACATAAAATACTCAATTTGAATTTGGGCCATGGGCCAATTTTTCAAAATCTGTTTTGAAATTAAAAAATTCAAATTTTAAAGGTTAAACTTAAAATAAGTTAAATTTTTGTAAATGTTATAAAGTAACTGTCAAGATTGTTTTGAAAATTTATTAATTAATTTTTAAAATTATTCGTAATTAATTGGATTAATAAATTGAATAATTAATTAAATAGTTAGTTGATTAAATTAAATAATAATATATACACATACACACACATATATATTGATATATGTTACATTAACCTATAATGTTTAAGGTGATGTATGTATATATGATTCTCGAAATAAATTAAAATTAATTAAAATTGTTTAAATAGATTAATTAAATGTTAACTCATAATATATATATATATCTGTGTGTGTATGTGTATTTATGTATATGTATTTATATTAAGATATCATTTTCAAAAAAAAATATTAAGATATATGTGTATAACTATAAATGTTATAGTATACATATTAAATTTAAAATGTTTAATTGACTTACATAAAATTATTATTTTTAAATAAAATAAATTAAAATATTAATTAATTAAATTAGATTTAATTAATAAATTAAAATAAGATTATATATAAGATTATTATATAAGTTAATTAAATTATAAAATTTTATACAAGAATAAACTTATGTAATATGAATGTATAATAAAAGATGGAAAAATAAGAAACCATAATTTGATCTAAGAAAAATACATACGTATTGTATGTATACTGTGATTTCAGATGTGCCCGACACTTGAGTCGCGAGGGTATTTCATAAGAAATACATTATTCAATAAGGCGATATCAATCAATTAAATATATTAATGACAATGAATCTTTAATATAAAAGTTTTCATATACCATTTATATATTAATAGATTACTTGCATACTCTTTACTTGTTAATCTTTCCGCATGCTAGGGATGTTTTGTGTAGTATTATTAATATAATAAACGACGTAAGATACATGCAAACATATGTTGAGATTTCCTTAAGGTATGTGCATTATATTTAGACCATCATGAAATGGTAGGTACGAGTGAATAATCTCTTTATTTATTAAGCTTTCCTCGTGGTAAAGATTAGATTAGGACAGAGACTACAAGGTTAGGAGTTGTACACGATTCAATTGATAAGGCGCTATCTAGTATATTTGGGTCTATGATTTGTTGATCATTCCTTAAGGTCAGAATCTCAAGGCATACGTGTCCTAACACTAACTAGAGAAGGTGAACGACTTTTATGTTTCGTCTTATGGTTTTGAGAAATAAAAAAGTCTAGTGGGAGCTTACTGGTAAAATGAAATATAATGTTTAACCTCACTAATATTCTAAAAACATCTACTATGAAATTATGAGTTAATGTCCTAATCTATTAAATTAAATTTGCAGAAAATATCTACACCAAAGTTGTTTTCTAAAAACGAAAAATCACCGGACCTGACTTCATAGACTAGTTAAGGGCAGTTAAGATGGTAATAACGTACAAACATCTATGGTCGTCCTGCTAATAATGCCGACCCCGGACTAACTTTAGCTTATAACAAATAGATCTCAGACCTAGAGATCACTTGAGTTTACATGTTGTCTACGTTAGGCAAACCATTATAGAGATAGCACAAAAACATGATGCCTACCAGGTCTTTGATAGCCTTAAAGCTTTATTTGGGAACGGTCTTATTCTATAAGGTACAAACTTATGAAGAAATTGTTTAATACAAAGATGTCAAAGGACATGAAAGTGGACCATTACATCTTGATGATGAAGGGTTATATTAATGGACTTTCTCAATTAGATGTTATGTTAGTAATGAGTTGCAAGTGGATCTGATCCTAATGTCACTTACCCCATAGTTTGAGCTATTCATATTAAACTATAATACGAACCAGTTGAATGTTAGCCTCATGGAGCTACTCAATATGTTTAGGTCAGTCGAGTCATCATCCAAGGATCATGGCACGGTGCTTAAAGTTAAGGAAAAATCATCATCGTTAAATAGTTTAAAGAAGAAGAAAAGGGTTAATAAGAAGACCGCTCCAGCTGAAAAGGGTGAGTGCCATTGCTATCATAAGAAGGGTCATTAGAAATGGAACTATCTGGAGTTTTTGAAGATTGTCAAAGAGAAGAAACAGAATAATTCTACTACTATTACATGTATATTTATGATTCAATTTTTTTTGCAATCAATAAATTATCTTGCATTTTAGATATTGGATCTGGAACTTGCATTTGTAATTCGTCATAGGACTTAGGAATAGATGTCATGTGACAAAGGAAGAAATGAGACTTCAAGTTGTCAATGGATCTTTGATAGATGCAACGGTAGTTGGAGATTATCATTTAGCTTTGCCAAATGAATTAGTTTAAATTTTAAATAATTGCTGCTATGTAGAAAATTTATTTGTGGAATAATTTATATGTTTAGATTATATGCGACTGGATAAATTTTTCATTATGTTGATAATTACGTTGAATGGAAATAAAGTCTGCAATGGTATTTTGGATAATGGCATTTATGTTATTAAGTCTAGTTATGTATGTGCTATGAATAACTCTTCTAATGTTGGCGTAAATAATAACTATCTTTTATATTATCGGCTAAGTCATATAGGTGCTAAACGACAACATAAGTTGAAAATCAAAGGTTTTCTACCATCATTTGATTCCGAATCATTTGACACGTGTGAGTTATGTTTTAAGGAAAAATGACGAAGCATCCCTTTATTAGGAACAATGAAAGAGTTAATAAACTCTTGGGTCTCATACATATTGATGTATGTGGCCTAATGTCTATAGTTACCAACGATAATTCCTTTTATATTGTACCATTTACGAATGATTTCTCAAGACTAAGATATGCGTATCTTATGAACAAAAAATTCGATGTCTGTGAGAAATACATTGAATGTAAAATTAAGGTTGAAAATTAGACGAACCGTAAGATTAAAATACTTTGATCTGATCAAGGAGGTGAGTGTATTGGAGAGATCTAACAATACTTATAAGATAGTGGGATTAACTCTCACATTGCTCCACCATATACTCCGCGACACAATGGTGTTTTGGAGCGAAGGAATCGAACCCTATTAGATATGGTTCATTCCACAATGAGTAAAGCCGAGTTACATCTTCCTTACTGGGGATATGCACTAGAAACTAAGCCATATATGTTGGATTCGATACCCATGAAATATGTGCTTAAGACGCCATGTGGGATATGGCAGGGAAAGGAATCCCACCTCAATTATTTAAATGTATGGGGTTGTCCAGCCTATATTAAGAACGTCAGCCCCAACAATAGACTTCAGGAAAGATTAGCCTTATGTAAGTTTATAGGGTATTCTAAGAACTCTAGGGGATATATTCTCTACAACACTATGGAAGAAGATGTTATTGTTTCCATACACGTTGTCTTTTTGGAAAAGGAATCTCTGTCAAAAGAAATTAACAGTGAAGTTAGAGACTTGGATAACATCCAAAAAACTAACACAAAGATTGAACCAGTGGAAGAACCAGATTTATCCATATACAAAAACAAGCAACCTATTAGATGGTCAAATAAGAAATCTTGCCCACCAGAGAGATACTATATATTTCTCGTGGACAGCGAGAAGGAGATCTGCGTTTTAGATGACGTCACTTCTCTATCATTCCAACAAGTACTGTAGAGCAAAGACTATACACTTTAGCTTGGAGATATAAAATCCAAAATGGATTCCATGTATGAAAACAAAGTATGGACTTTTACTGGCATACCTAAGTGATATGATTCAACAGCTACAAGTGGATTTTAAAGAAAAAGCTAAACGTAGATGGACAAGTGGAGACTTACAAAGTAATACTTGTTGTAAAGGATTTTGTTAAATTCAAGATGTTGATTATATATAAAAAATTCACCCGTAGCAATGCTTAATTACATTCAGATAGTGGTAGTTATTGCTGCATTTTATGACTATGAAATATGGCAAATGACAAAAAGATGGCATTTCTAAATGGTGATTTAAAAGTAACCACTTATATGTTCCACCCTAAGGGTTTCGAGGTCGGTGGGAGTAAGGGAAAAGCTTGTAAATTACTAAGATCCACTTATGGACTCAAACAAGCTTCAAGAAGTAGGAATAAGTGTTCTAATAATGTATTCAAGCTATTTTGTTTTTATCAGAACACAATGGAAGTGTGCGTATATTGACAGGAATAAGAAAGTGCTATCGTGGTCGTAGTTTTAAATGTCGATGATCTACTACTGATTGGAAATGACGTTTCATTGTTGCAATCTATGAAAGGTTTTATTTCCAAGAATTTCTTCATGAAGGATTTGGGAGAAGCAACCTATATACTAGACGTAAAGATCTGCAGAGGTAAATCCAAGAGGCTGTTGATTCCACGATAAGGGCCGAGTACATCGCCCTTAACTAAGCAGCAAAAGAACCAGTCTGAATGCCCAAATTTATGAGTGAGCTAGGGGTGATTCTTAGGACAGAGAATCCAATGACATTGTTTTGTGACAACAGTATGGTGCTGCAGATCGCAAAGGGGCTTAGAGCACATAAGAAATCGATACATGTTCTTTGAAAGTTCCATCTAATTAGAGAATTTGTTGAGAAGAAAGAGATCATGATTCAAAATGTATATACAAAGGAGAACATAGCAGATTAATTCATGAAGGGACTAGCACGATCAGTTCTCGTCAAACTGCTTGAGGGGATGGGATTAAGAATTCATAATTATCCCCAAGTGCAAGTGTAAGATTGATAGGGTTAGGGGTATTCCCAAGGGAAAATTCTATAAATTATTGTGAATTATTAACTCTGTAATAAAATTTTATTCGAAATAAATGGTGTTTTTCTTTCTATTATATATCTTTTATAATGTGTTATATTAAATATATCATTTTAAGTATTCTTGATCAAGATATATCGAGACTGGATAGCGATACATCCATTGAGACTAGAGTAAGTAACGCTATCCAATTATTGGGCAGTGTATTATCCATGACTGCTAGGGGCACCAAAGGATTACCTATCGATAGCTATTGGATAACTATGGAATGACTCACTCAATAGTTTTCTATATTTTAATATAACTAAGATTAAATGAAGAATATCGAAGTGACAATATCACACGGGTCTCTTGACTTGATAATACTGTTAAACTTCAATGTGGACACTCACTTTAATTATAGTTAGATCATGGCATGTCGTCCATCGAATGACTATAGTTGGATCTAAGTTGAAGCATTGAAAGTGAAACACTATTTAATAGATAATTCATCTCCTTGGCTGTATGAGGTTAGTATCACTGTCAATTGAAGTCGAGTCAAAGTCTCCTGTCAGAGCAGTTTGGTTAATAGTAATTTCTATTATTGATCAAGGACTTTGTGTTTGGATTATACAAGTTGAATATGTGCGATATTTGAATTTTGACCGATACCAAATTCCATAGTCCTAATGTGATAAAGTTTTGACAAAGAGTATTAGTGTAAATAATTGACACTGTTGGTGACTGCTTAAAATAGTAAAATTGGATTTCACTGAAACTTTTTGAGCGAAACATTCTGCCAAACTTTCACACCAGTAGCTAAAGTTATGTGGAACGATAATACTAGAATTGTTCGATATTAATCGCTGTTTGAATTTACACCTATGAGCTACACAACCGCAATGTTGAATACTTTGAATACCACATGATTTAATTAGTTATAAATCAATTAAAGTAATTAACATTTGTGAAATATTATTTATACAATTTTTATTTGATTTATTCGAATCAGTATTGAAAATAGTGAGTATATAAATGTTATATATGTACGTATCGATATACGATGTCAATGTACATTTGAATTGGATTTAAAATGTGAAATTATTGGTTTGATAATGATATATAGTAGAAGTGCACACGAATCGTACATAATATGGCTTACAACGTATATTCACTGATGCAGTTTAAACAAAGTAATGCTAATAAACAAAGTACAGTAGAGTAAATAAAAGTAACCACACCAAGATTTTGTACAGGTTCGGACCTCCCATCCCACATCCAGTCCCGAAGCTCCCCTTCAAAATTTCCTTTAACCAAATACGCTCACTTCTCCTGGATGAACATGTAATACGATAAAGTTTTATGGGTAGACAAGCTTGTGTTCTCACAACACAAACTTTGATTACTGGTATAAATTTTTCTATAATCTCCTTGATGATTCAAGATGTGTGTTTTGTGATTATGGAAGTGAGTCAAATGATTCTTAAGTATATAATTCGGATCAAAAAGGATAGAATAAGAAAGTTAGAAATTAGTTTAGCTCTTGATCACTATATACAGATATCAAAGAGTTACGTTGAATAGTTGCAATCATTCACTAATAAAATTTTCTATTCTTAGATATGTTCATGAACAATCGCAGCCATTTGAAATGACATTTCAAAAAATAGCCGTGATAGGGTAATCAGTCAGCTAAATTTAAAACATCAGTCTACTAACAAGAACATTGAAGTATGCGCTAATTTTTTTTTTAAAATTTATATAATAAAACAATGAAGTTCAATTGACTGAATATTATTCTCAGTCGACTGCCCTCAATCGACTGAGAATAATATTTGGTCAACTGAACAGTATAAAACCTATTTTTTATAAATAAAAAAAATTTCTTTTTAAATCTTGTTTAAACTCTTTGATAAAAGAATGTTTGCATGCAGGTTTTGTATATGTGTGAATATGAACTACCAAGGAGATTTTATAAGTAAATCTAGGATCAAATACATTCATTTGACTTGATGACCTATATTTTTGTAGCTTTTGAAATGTAGACAATCCATCTTGCTCTTATCATTAATTCTCTGATTCAGTAGCTCATTGTACCTGCATAGTGTTGTATACTAGTTGTATATAGAGATGCAGTTGCCATCATTAAAACATCAAACTGGAGTTCTAAAAATCTCTGCCTTTGCTAATGACAACTATAATAATTATTTAATAAGAAACATATGTATTTCCCCCTTATTATATGATGCCCCTATCACTATTCTCTCCCCTTTTTGGCGTCAAAAAAAATGCAAGAATACAGCAAAGATTACAGTACATAATGATATATTATAGGGGATATTAATGAATTACAATGCTAAGTAAATAAGCGAATATACAGATTCATATTTGAAAAAATAGACGAACATCAACATTAACAACAACAACATAACATGAGTCCATTTCAAAGTACAAGAGTTTGATACAAATAAAATAAAACTAAATTAGTAGTTTGAAAATGACAATACACATCACAAGTTCAATAGTAGTAGAAATCACAAAGATAATACATTACAAGTTTCTGACATAAACAACTACTATACCAACATGAAATGCAATACACAAGTTCAACACCAACAATAACACAATAAGAACACAAGGATGAAATGTCCAATACAATGGCAAGAAAACTAAGCAAAGACTATCACCTAACTATTTGAAATAAAAGCTTACCAAATGAAGAGACGTGTCTAGCTCTTCAGTTTCGAGTCATTAGGTGAGGAAGGATATGAGCATGGGGAAAGCTCGTTCCAAATCTTTTCAAAGAAATCAAGTGTAGTTTTCTCAAATGTCTTTTGGTGCTTGATCAATTTTCCACATTCTTTGCATAGCACTTTATTTTTTTTTAGAATGGCGGCATTGGCGAACACAATTTTGGATGGTTCCACAAAAGTAAGTTCCTTGTCACTCTTGGAAATCCAACTAATTTCCTCAACAATCTCTTGTTGAATAGGTTGTTGCTCGACCGGGGGAACTTGAGAGGAAGATTGAGCTAGATCCTCTTGAATTAAATGATTTATGTACACGCTATGAGGTACAAGTGGCTCCATTCTAGCCAAAAGCTTAATGAGGGAGATGGAATTTTGATCCATTACTTTAGATAGAATGAAGTCTTGCATATTATCGACATTAATTCCAAAATGAACAAATATTTTGGTCAAGTATAATGCAAAGAACATCGTGTGATGAAAGCGAGCGTGAAAACTTTTAATTTCATCATATGTGATTCTAGCCTGATTTGATTTTCTATTCGAATAAATGGCGTATAAGATCTTCTAGTTATTAGCATACATGTTTTCATAACTTTCGATACGAGGCAAAATAGAATGAATTATCATTTTGTTCAAGATTAGAGCTTGTGGACCTAGATTTCCGAAGTATTTGTAGTCTTTTCAGCATGAAATAGGTAACTTGTAGAGTTGTTAGTTATCATTGTCAACATCGTCTAATCCAAATCCAAGATTAGAGTAACCAAGAATTATTCCTAAATCTTTTACCGTTTACAATATCCACCCTTAAAACTCTACTCCATAAGATACCTTCATCATCATCGGGTGTATAGAAGTCTCCACAAAGATTAGCATAGAATATTTTTACTAGAAATAGATAGATTTTTACCTTGTTTTCCTTAGCATCAATCAAAGGGAGAAACTCATATTCTCTAGCAAGTGGCTCAATTCCAAAGGCTTTGAAGTCGGACATCTTATAAAACGTCTCTTGAAACACTCTTCTGTCATTCAATTCGTTGAAGTTTTTCAAGGAAATCTTGCTACCATTCAACCATTCCAAGATCTAAGCATTTGATGCAAATTTAGGATTAGAAGGAGTGCAGGATGAAGTAGGAACTTTTCCTTTTGGTGGTCTTTTCTTGGTTACAAGAATTTTCGGCCTTCGTGCATTGATGTGCACGTAAATGTGCATATTTGTACTACCATATTTTATCGAATTAGATTTAATAAATGATCATATTGGGTGTTTATCCATGTTTAGATCAAAATTCAAATTCTTTTCAAATCATCACATATTCATCTTCATATAGGGGCATAATTGTCATTTTTGTGCATATATTAAAATGAATATGCGATGATTTGAAAATAATTTGAATTTTAGTCTAAACATGTTAAAACACCCAATATGATCATTTATTTAATTTAATTCGATAAAATATGATAGTGTAAATATGCACATTTACGTGCACATCAAATGTGGTGTGGCTGCTGGGATGTTGCAGAAAGGGTAGCTTGTTCGGTCAGGCAATTTGCAGTGGGTGATGAGTGGATGTAGCGATGGTGAATGTTGGTTTGTGGATTGCTAGTATGATAGTTGATCGTAAGGGCTGTTCAAAAACTTGTTCGAAGTCAGGCAGCAGTATGTTGAAGCAGTTATGTATTAGAAGTGGAAGCAAGATAGTGGAAGATTTAAATGGCAGTATTTGGTTCTTTTGTTATGTCTGGTGGTAGCTCTGTTGAATGAGTGATAGGTTCGATGGTGCGTGATGTGGTATTGGTAGGTTGCAGATTTTTTAGTGATGAAGAGGAGTTGTACGAAGGTAGAACACAACTGTTAAGTTAGATGAAGAGGAGTTGTATGAAGTAGTAGTGGCAGTTGACTGGGTTGGAGATTGTGATGGTTATTGTAGTACTATAACTATGTCACTGGTATACAGTTTGTATGGATGGAGTGGTGTAGTTTGTGTGGATGGTCACTGTTATACAGTTTGCTTTTGTAAGAGTAGTTTGTGTGGATGGAGTGGTGTAATTGCGGCAGTGGTAAGTGGTGGATAAGATTGGTAGTGTTGTTTGCGAAGATGAATAAGCAATGAATGAACTGCAGCTATGTGAATTGTGAATGTGTGCTGCAAGTTGTATGTTGAAGGTAGGTAAGAGAAAGTAGAAGTAAGTGGGGGTGGTAATGCTGTTCTGTAGAGGGAATGAACAATGGGTAATGCTGTTGAAGGCAAGTAGATGCAAACTGTGGTGACTGCTAGGGTTAAGGTCTGTTGTTGGAGTTGTATCGATTGGATTGAGCAGTGAATTGTGAAATTGTCGATGAAACTGCAATGGAAGTGGTTTAGTTATTTGTGAATGGTTATGGTTGAAAATTGAATGGAAAAACTAATTGTTAGTGGCTGGAAGAGGCGTTTGAATGGTTGTCGAAGCAGTGAAATGTTGTGGTAGAAGTATGGTATGATGTGATTGCTTGGTTGGAAGTGTGTTTGGTCGATGGCGATGTATTGGATGTTATGATTGTGTGATCAGGTGGTAGACTGGTAGAAGAGGGAAAGAATGGCTAGAGGGTGTTACTTGTGGGTTGAAGAGATGACAGGGGAGAACTTGTGGTCAGTTGAGATAATGTTGTAGTAGGCAGGCAGTGGACAATAACAGTGTAATTTTTTTTCTGAAATGTAAAAAAAAGAATTGTATTTGTAAAAATGTAGATGCAAAATTGTAAATGAATGGAAATAAAATATTTTTGATTTTTTTTTGTGAAATTGTGTTTGTTTTATTTTTTTATATGCAATGCAAAGCAACTAGAAAGGCCACCCTAACATGCATACAAAAAATGCCACAAACTTCACATAAACACACACTATTTTTTTTTAAATGCAAACACACACACGAAATAAACACACAATAAAATCAAATGAAAATAATTCAAAAAATAGAAAATTAAAATCAAAGCAATTTCCCGGCAACGACGCCAAAAACTTGTTTTACGACGGAAATTCTATCGAGTTAGAACACCGTCGATTGAATTTATAATAAAAATTAATTGTAAGCGCACAGCGTACAAATGTTAGTACGTGGCGAGTACGGATCGATCCGTAAGGAATTGTTAGATTTTAAAATTCCTATTCAATCAAATTAAACCAAGAATTTGAGAGTGTTCTAACTACAAAATGAAAATGTAACTAAACTAACAAAGAAAAATTGATAAAAATATGAGAGTTTAAATGCAATTTAGAGGTAATTTCTCAAAAACAAAAAGAATTAAGCATTTTGATTTATTTTTAAAAAGAAACACTATAGATATAAATATATTGTTTTCGTTAGTTAAATTGAAATTTTTGAAAATTTATTTGTCTCACCAAAAATAAAAATTAGGTTTGATTATAAGTAACTATGGTTTAACAAATATATAGGAAGATTCGTGCATGTTAATTATGAAATATGTCCTAATTGAAAATCTTTGCTTTAAAAAGTGGTGGATTTAAAAGAAATGGATATAGCATTTTTGTCTTCTAAGTTAAGTGGTACTAAGATGATGGTGTAAAACTCTCTCTTTCCAAAAAAAATAATAAACTGAAAAGAAAAGAAAATTCTTGTTCGATATATGTATATATTTTATTAACGCATACAGTCAATATGTGTACACACTTGTGTGTTCACTCACCATGCTCTATAACCTTCTCACGTAGTCTTGAAAGGAAGTGCGTGGTTAGTAATCTGGCCTCAGTTTACGTTAGTTTGGTGTCTGTATATAAAAATTCTTTTATTAATAATGCCTACAGTCGATATGTGTTCACACTCATGTTTTCTCTCGCTACGTTCTATATTCCCCTCACATAAGCCCGCAAGGCAGTGTATGGGTGGTATATGTAGCCTCAATTTACCTGAGTTAGGCATATGTAAATATTGTGAATATTAATAAAATTTTCAAAAATAAGAGAGAGTAAGCAATTAAAATCCAAGCACTATTTTACTTATTTGATTTAACTTTTTATTAAAAAAGAAATGAAAATACCACTTTGAAAAACTTTGATAATCAACGAAAGATCCATTTCATAGTTATACTGTGTTATTGACCGAAACAATGAGTTAAACTAGTCTATTTTCTATGATGACTTGATTTTTGTTAGAAATTTTGACAGGTAAAAGGACTTAAATTTCTTGTTAATAACCAAAACATATATTTAACTCCTTCGTGTCAATTTAAAAGTAAATCCATCATTTGTAAATATTTTCAAAAGTTTGCATTCATATCTTTGTAAATAAATCTTACATTTAGGAATTTTATATTTTACATTTGGATTTTGTGGGTAGTATCCGTTGGAAACCCTCACAATACAACACTCATCCTACTAGGGACACCTAGAGGTTTAATGGCTTGTCACATTCGCTCAACGCAATCGTGCTCCCTACAAAAACAGATTTGTCTTTGTTTTTCTTTATTCAAGGATGAATGAAAAAAATAAGTGTGGGGGTATTTAATGTGCACGTAAATGTGCATATTTGTACTAGCATATTTTATCGAATTAAATTAAATAAATGATCATATTGGGTATTTTAACATGTTTAGATCAAAATTCAAATTATTTTTAAATCATCACATATTCATCTTCATATAGGGGCAAAATAGTCATTTTGTACATATATTAATTTTATAAAATTTGATTCACAATTTCTATGTTATTTTATAGGAATTTGAATTTAAATACAAGTAGCTTCATGAAGAAATATGCATGCACAAGAGGATACAAAGAAATGAAGATGGAAATAATTCAAACTCATGATCATGGAGGACCCTACCTACCCACCTACCTTAACGTACAAGTTAGAAGCTAATTCACATGCCAATGGCCATTAGAGTTTCATGCACACTTAATGGATGATTATCTCATGCTAATGATAACTTGGTGGCCATACTTTCTAGAGAGATAGTTTGGGTAGTTCAAAAAAAATGAATTAGGGTTTCCAAACATGTATAAATATCCCTTATATTTCATGTAAACCTTTCTTCTCTTAGGATTCTCTTCCTCTTAGTTTTTTAGTTTAGATCAAAAATAAATTAGAAGCTCTCTTTTATTTTCGTGGCTACTTAACCATTTTCTTATTTTGTAATTTCTTTTTTTTATGCAACTTTAATACATGTTCTTTTCTTGTTTATTTACTTTCATGTTAGTAGTGTAGATCTCTTTTATTTTATGCAAGTAGAATAGCTCTTCTTTTACTCTGCTTTCATTTTCTTTTTTTGTTTTATGTTGCATACTACATTTGTTGATATGATAACAAATATGAGAGGCTAAACTCCTTCAATTCAGGGGTAATAAAGCTCTCTTAATCATGCAGCTTCAACATTTTAATCATTTTTGTTCTCATTTTGTACTTAATGGAAATATTTGAAGTGGTTTAACTTATTGTTTTAGCTTTGAATTTGATAGGCTATATTGTTGACACCAAATAAGCTATGCTTAAACAAACAACAAATACAAATTACCTCTTTATCTAAATATGATGTTGGTAATGAAGTGATTTTTAAATCAAAATTTGATGGTCTATATTTCTAATCAATAAGTAATAGGCCATACTTAGAATATATTTTACTTCCAACTTTATTGTCATTTTCATGAGAGTTAAATAGTGGTTTAGTGGTTGTGTGAAAGTTTGACGGTTTATATTGGGCTATTAGCACAAATATACCATACCTACGATAAGCACAACAACTAACTTCACTAATGACCAAAAGAGAGCATAAATTCATTTTTTTGATTTATGTGATCTAGAGAGTGGAAATTACCTCTAAAATGCATTTAAACTCACATATTTTTATCAATTTCCTTTGTTAGTTTAGTTACATTTTCATTTTGTAGTTAACACACTCTCAAATTCTTAGTTTAATTTGATTGAATAGGAATTTTAAAATCTAACAATTTCCTATGGATCGACCTGTACTCGCCACATACTAACATTTGTATGCCGTGCGCTGGCGGTTAATTTTTACTATAAATTCGATTAACGGTGTTCTAACTCGATAGAACTTTCGTCGTCGAACATGCATGGAATCACCAGTGAAGCATTTTAGGAATTTAGGGTTTCGAATTTTGAAAAGGGAAAGTGGTTGTTTGCGTGAAGAGGCATGACCTTTAGCATTTAATAAATGGAAAACTACCAGTTCACTCGACTAGCTGACCTATTCGTCGATTGAGTCTACACAGAGTGGTTTCCTAAGAGTAAATAGTAGGTTTCGGTCGATTGTAAAATTTTGAGTAAGAAAACTGAATTACCCAGGTTTAGTTGACTGAGACACTCGTTTAGTCGACTGAATGGGTGATTTTTGGAAATAGAGAATAGATGTAGGTTTAGTCAACCGTTTTATTATAAGTTAGCAGACTATTTATTGAATTTTCCTATGTTCAATCGATTGGCCTTACATTTTGATCGACTTAACTGGACATTTTTGTTTCCAAAGAACGAGTCTGAGTTTAGTCGTCTACTTTATCAACGTTTAGCTGACTGAGCTTAATTTCTACAAAACATATATGGGTTTAGTCGACTGAAGCCTGTTCTGAGTGTTCTTATATATTAGTAATTTGAGTTTGTTAGTAACATTTTATACATAATATATACTTATATCATTTGTGTATCAATATTTGAAATTTACAAACATATATATAGCACATATATTACACAAATATATTGAAACACATATACATATATTACACACACATATATAGCAACGTATAAAATTGCATTTGGATACATATATAAAAAGGCTCAATATCAAATTTAATTCATCGATGGACTCGATATTTCTTCGGATGGATCAATTTCCCACAAGTTTTCAAAGCATGGTTCATATATTATTATCGGAGTTGATGTTGATTTTGATGGACTAATAAGTCGCTTTGATGAGGTAGGCTATTTAAAAGGAGTGAGCTTTTTAGAGGGGCTTCCACTGGAGCAAATGTTAATTCTTCGTTGGAGATTTGCTACAGAAATGCAATACATCTTTTTCAATAACATTCAAACGTTCTCCCTAACAGCGTTGCTCCCAATACATTTCTTATTGCAATCTTATAGATTCTCCTTGGTAATGAGCTAAATCATCAATACACACGTCTTGAGCTGTAGTAATTTGGCCTTCAAATATAATTGATTGCCTCACCTTCTTTCCTTTTGGTGAATAGCCGATTTTTCCAAATGGATAAGACATTAACCTGATGTAGGAAGAAGTGTTGTCTGATGATCACATTGTTGTTAAACAGTTTAGAAAGCTTCAATTTTGGATGGTGAGATTTTTTTTCTACTGGATCATGAATTATATATGAAGGTGTTAACTAAAAATAGTAACTCAAAATTTATTGGTAAACAAACTAACACCACTCGACGTTTAACAGCTATTATCCAATTCAACTCAAATTCCGAAGATTTTATATTAAGTGAATATGAATCAAACAAAACAAATTTCCGTAAGTATTTTGCAAATTTACTTGGAAAGTTTGTTAATTTAATATACTATTAATTATTATACTACTGAAATCTTCTGGTTTTAAAATCAAAAGCCAAAAAATGTTAGAATTAGTATGAATCCGAAGTCTTAAAATCCATATTTTTATTGTTAGAATATTAGTTAGCCATAGATTTAGATATATCCCAATTTAGATCATATTAATTGGAGTATTATGAAGTTAATTCATTTAGTGAACATATCCTTAGATCTCTACGTAAATTTATAAAAGTAGATTCACAGAGAGAATTAGTAAATATACCGACAATTTGATTTTCGTATCAACAAATTCAAGCAAGATAGTTCCTTTTTCTACATTATCTTAAAGAAAATGATGTCGAATATCAATATGTTTAGTTCGAGAGAGATTAATAGGATTTTAGATAAATTGATCGCACTCGTATTATCAAAATATATAGGAGATTTAGTAATTATAATTCTAAAATCTTTGAGAGTTCGTTGCATTTATATCACTTGTGCACATGCTAAGGAAACTGAAATATATTCAGCTCCGCAAATTGATAGTGAAACACAATTTTGTTTCTTACTAAACCATGATCAGATATTGATCGATAAAGTGACATGTGCCGCTTGTACTCTTTCGATCCATTTTGCAACCTCCGAAATCGGCATCACTATATGAGACTAATTCGAAAGAGCTGCCTTTCAAGTAAAAGAGTCTGTAATCTATGGTGTTGGTTAAGTAACACAAAATTCTTTTCATAGCTCGATGATGTGATTCCTTAGGCTGCGCTTGAAATCTAGCACCTAAACAAATGCTCATTATATTGTCCGGTCTACCAGCAGTTAGATATTTTAATGATCCTATTATACCGTGGTATAATTTTTGATAAAAAACTTTTTCGCTTTCAACTTTGTCCAAATGTAAGCATATGCTCATTGGAGTTGGTTTACTCGACATGTTTTCCATTCCAAACCATTTTAACAACTCTATACAATATTTTCGCTAATAAATAAAGATTTCATTTTTCAATTGTTTCATTTGTGGACCTAAAAATAAATTTTATTCTCTCATATGTGACATTTAAAATTCATTTTTCATAATATTTGCAAAGTCATTACATACATTTTCATCTATAGATCCAAATAATATAACATCTACGTAGATTTGAACTAATATATCATCATTTTCCATTCTAGTAAATAATATAGTGTCTATTTTACCAATTTAAAAGCCAGAATTCAAAAAATGATTTATAAGTCTATCGTACCAAGTATGGGGTGCTTGTTTTAGACCACATAATGCCTTCTTAAGCTTGAAAACATGACTATGATATATTTTTTGAATAAACAATGGCGGTTGTTCAACATAAACATTTTCCTTAATAAAGCCATTTAAAAATGCACTTTTGACATCTATTTGATATAACTTGAAATTATGGTGACATGCAAAATTGAGTAATGTTCTTATATCTTCTAATTGAGCTACATGAGCAAATGTCTCTTCATAATTGATTCCTTCTTGATTATACCCCTGGGCAACTAGTCCAGCTTTATTATGAATTATATCTCCATTTTAATATGCTTTGTTTTTAAATACCCATTTAATTCCTATTACGGATTGATCATCCGAGCTTGGTACAAGTTCTCAAACTTTATTACATTCAAATTGATTCAATTCCTCTTGCATTGATAAAATCCAAAATCATCTTAGCATCATCTCGGTTCAATATTAGAAATAAAATGCAACAACCAGTATTTTAATGGGTCTAAATTTCAACAAGATTCGAAACCTGAGTCCATCAAAGCACAAATCATTGGATTTGGTACCTGTAAATAAGCATGAGCAATTATCAAAGATTGATAAAAATCTAAACTCACAGCGTAAACATAAATAGGATAAAAAATACCGATTATGGCTAATACCTTGGAATCAATGGAATTCCTTGGATATCAGATTGCCACATCAGCGTCGAGCATGAGAGATAAGAAGACTTCTCTAACAACTAATCACGTCTAGCTCCAACGACCTGTTCTTCTAAATCTATCATGTGAGTTGTAATGAGGAGGGGTCAAACAACGTTCTGGTGACTGAAAAATCTATACAGTGTCCATAACCTAAATTTATACCGATTGGTTCCCATTTAATTGTTATTTATACTAATTTGAGGTTAACTAACTTAACCTACTATCGCATACACGATATTCCTTCCTAGCATAAATTACTAACCCACCCTTTCCAAGGTACAAAATACATACATAAGTCTATTAGCCACTTAATACTTCCAAAATATGAAGCAGGCTTCTACCATCGTCATGTTGGTCTATTGGTCCTAGATACAGAGACCATTGATCATTATTTATGACTTTATAATATATGATGGCCATACTACTAACGCATCCATTATTATTAATGTCTTAACCAAGTGAGAGAGAGCACTCAAGCCACTTAATACCTTATTAATAAGGACTAGGCAGGCCATGACCAACTAAATCATATTTATAGGTAGGCCTTTGCCATTTACTACATAACCCCAAGGCGGACTCCTCATTAGTACTATCTAGCTGACATCATCTGGAATCTCATTAAGCTACTTAATGCTTCTTTTATAGGAAAGAGGCGGACCCTATAATCTAATTATGGCTTAAGAGCCTATCCCTAAGCGAACCCTTCCCGAGATATCCACTATCACTCTTAATTATGAATTTGGAATCTGACCAGGTTACTTAATACTTCTTTTTAGGAAAGACGCGGATCCTACAGCCACTTAATACCTCAAATCTGAAGCAAACCCCTCTAGGGATATCCCTCACTGCTCTTAATCGCTAATTTGGGCCATTTAATACTTTTTATTTAGGAAAGAGGTAGGCCCTCAAACAACCATTTAATATCTCTAACCCCAAAGTAGGTACTATCTCTTGTGTAGTCACGGTTCCTATGATTAGTTATGTCTCACATCAGTAGTAAGTGCATATGATTGTAGGTAGCCTTTGAGTGAAGGGCAGCCTTCCGTCGTGTGACTCTACTGATCTCTCATCCCAATCTACTAAGTCCAAATAACTACCCTAAACTTATACAAAATTTAGTCATATATCCTAGGTCTTAGTATTATTTCTAAGTTGAATATTGGATTTAGTTTACTAATCCCTTTTTTTATTTAAGGCGGTCAGATTTACGTTAAATACTTAATTACCCATAAATTCCCTACCAACGATCCATAAATTTCAATTTGTCAGTAATAATCCTAGACATTTCCTAAGACATTTATGTATAATTACTAATTTCCAATTAGTAACCTCTTTATAACTATTCCATTTTTATCAGTCCCATTAATCCATTTATAGCTATTAATTGTAACTCCTAATTCATTTCTCATTTTTTTGCCCATTAATTGGAGTTACTACATTTTATGCCATATTAGTTAGTTGTAATCCCAAATTCAATTCACATTTATAGCCTATTTTTTTGGGGTTACAATCTTTTGTATCCTTTTAATTATTGGCAACTCCTAACTTTATTGCTCATTAATAGGAATTATTACCCTTTCTAATTTCTATTATTCATATTCCCATTCTATCTAATAATACCCCATCTAAAGCAAACGTTACGCATAAATAGACGCTATTCTTATTTATTAAAGCAATAAATATGTATAAACTACCTAATCCTACCTAAAATATATTCTAGTCATAAATATCTAACTAGAATACACATTTCATATTTGTTAGCAAATAAATTTGCTGACCTCAAAAGTGTTTGGAAAACTTAGTTTTTCAAGAAGAGGCCCTAAAGAGGCTCATTGAATTTAGCAATGCAGTAAGAGTTATTGTATCCATTCTTGATGTTGTCGTCATAGTCGAAGTCATATATGCAAGACGATAACAAGTTCGAAATTGTATATTCAAGGCAAGTTCAAATTCAAATCGCATGTGCAGAGCAAATTCAAGTTCGAAGTCTCTGAGTCAAAGTCAATAATGCAATGATAGCTTCAAAATCGCAATATTTCATATATACGAAGTGACAAGTATGTTCAAGTCATAAGTTCTAATCGGCTACACATATGCTATGATATATCCTTGTTCAATATTCGAGATCCTATGTGTATAATGTTCTTGAATTATAATATGCTCTAAAATCCCCAAATCAATTTAGGGTTTATAATGTAGGAAATGAGAAGAGAAAATCCCACCTCCAAAATGACGCCCCTAGGTTCATATTTATGGGGTTGCATGATCATCACTCCGCTTCTATGTTTTCGAATGTGTTGACTTCGATGGCATTAATATGGGTCAGTTGCGGAGTCATTATCTGGCAGTGGTATGTAAGAATGTCTTCGGCATGCAGGAGCAACTTCGACATCTAGATGTGTCTTTGACATTCTATACCACTAAAAATGTCAGCATGTCTTCGAAAATATTGACTTCGATGGGATTAGGCATTAGTCGCTTCAAAAAGTGATTATCGGTATGGTGAAGGGGTGTTAGCATGGCGTCGGAGTCGAAATGAACCGCTTCGTTTTTTCAATGTCAACCTTTGAAGTCAATGAGAAGATGCAGGCAAGGTCGATTAAGTGCAGCAATGATGACTTCGTGGATATTGAAAATGTCCCTTGTCAGCGTCGCTTTGCACAACATTTCTAAAGAGCATGAAAAGTGCAGGGTTGTTGTACAAGGGTGGAAGTTGAAGTGGTTATTAGCGAAGTAGGGCATTGCAATGTGTAACAACACCTTCAAGAAGCTTGTGTGGTGTGATGCGGATAGGTATTTGCATTGAGGAAACACTCTATGATCACTCTGTCATTCTCTAATAACTTCTTGAAGCAAATTGTACTTGGCCTCTTCATCATTGATCTATAGGTTCTTCGCCGGTTATATGTCTGTGATGCTGTTCGTTGTGGTTTATGTGATTAAGGAGCGAAGTCCTATTGTAAATGATGATGTCATCTCATATTTCTCTTCATACACCCTCGAAGTCCTCCTTATATTCTTAATTGACAAGATGTTGCTTCCTACCTCTTCGACACTGTCCTACAATGCCTCTTCGGTTGCGTGGTTTTAATGTGGTCACTGGTGCGAAGTCACAAAATGATGAACCTCTTCAATGTGAATTATTGTAGTAACATTTGTCTCCCCCATCCACCAACGTAGAAGAATTCTTGACTTTTCAAGTCAAGAGCATCATAGGCATATTTCCCTCCTATTGGTCTTCCCTTTGCCAATCTGGTCATTGATTTAAAGTAAATCAACGGTGCTCATTTGTCTTCTTTTCTTCTATAAATAGCTAGGCTCCCATTTCTCTCCTCTTTTACCTGCAACCCAAAAGCTTAAGCAAGAATTAAGTTTTCTCAAATCTGCTGCAAAATTCCAATTCTTGGTTGTTAATCTTTAAAGTTAAGGTTAATTTCTTATTTCATTTATTTCTAAACATGATTTCGTGCTAAAAGCATAATTAGGGTTCTAGCTCATGTTTTTTTTCTGAATCGATTGTCCAGTTCATCTGTTTTGCTCGATTAATCTTGGTTCTATTATTAATCTTTGTCTAGTTCATGTAAAGGAGTTGATGTAGAATCAAATATGTATATGCATAAGGAGGGTACTGCTCTAGTTGGGTACTTGCATGAAGAGGGCAGTGGTTTGAGTGGAGTGGCTACTAGAGAGACTGTTTTGATGGCATGTGGAAACATTGGACCTAGTTCAAGTGATTTTAGATCGATGAGGAGGAGCGCTCGACTTCTTACAGTGACCACTAGAGTTTCTGTTGATTCTAACTCATGCATGGACTTAAATTTGGGTAGTATGTATGTTTCATGTGCATTGAGTAGTTTATCCACTAGTGATATATTTTATTTAGCTATGAGTTCAGGATATTTTTTTATGATATTTAGAAAGATATGTAAATTAGGAGTAGAGAATTAGAGTGGGTTAGATCATTTGGACCATGAGGTACATTAGTTGGAACGTTAGGAGTTTACATGATCTTGGAAAATGTAGTAAAATTAGGACATTTTCAACGATAATAACATTGATATTGTTTTATTACAAGAAACTAAAATAGGAACCTTGAAATATATTTTATATGTGTTTATGGGGATTTCACATTAATCAAGGGGTTCTTTTACCTGCTAAGGGTAGCTCTGGTGGACTAATGATAGGTTGGAAAGAAAACCGTCTTAATTTTTTTACAGTATATCGTTAATTCTTATTCGATTCATTTAAATTTTTCTATTCTTGATGATGGCTCTTTTTTAAATGTTACTAATGTTTATGGATCGAAACACTAAAGTTGAGTGTAAAGTTCTTTGAAACGAGTGTGTAGATTTTAGAACACTTGCTCTAGGTCCTTGGGTGATGGGTGGAGACTTCATTGTTACTAGATTTTTAGAAGGAAGAACGCCTAGAGTAGGTGATTATTCAGTAATGGAAGAATTTGATTAATTTATTATCAATAGCAATTTAATCGAATAACCGTTAAACAATAGACAATATACTTGGTCAAATAAAAAAGATGACCCATCGATGGCCTTTTTGGATAGGTTTTTTTTAGTGTGAGATAGAAGATAAGTATCCCATGTGTAAGGTGTTTGGACGACCGAGTATTTACTCTGATCATTGTCCAATTATTTTGTATATTATAATAACCAAGTTAATAAAAATAAAATATTTAGATTTGAAAAAATATGGCAATTAGAGAACGATTTCTCAGACTTATTCGCAAATAAATGGTTATCATTGGGTAAATTTAACTATAAATTTTCTAGAAATATAGATAAAATATTTGTAAGTAAAATTAGAGAATTAAGAAGTTTTTTCCAAAAATGGAATAAAGATATTTTGGTAGTATTAGAATTAAAAAAGATAAATTACTAAATGAGATCTTAAAGTTTAATAAAACAGAAGAAATTAGAAACTTAAATATTTCATCGAAAATATGCTTTCAAATTTAAAAGAGGAATTACATAAAATTTTAACATAAGAAAAAGTAATGTTGAAACAAAGATCTGGGTTTCAATGGATGGATGATGGTGATAGGAATACAAATTATTTTCATAAAGTTGATAATGATAGAAAACATGGTAATACTGTTAATTTTATTTTAATTGACAATGTTGCAATTTTTAATCAAAACGAATTAAATAAGGCTTTTACTAATTATTATGAAGGAATTTTTGGAACCAAAATAAACATAGGAGTAGAGCTGATTAGGATGATTTATATCCAAATGATATAAGAATTGATTTAGAGGGGTTAGATGTTCCTTTTATCGAAGAGGAAATTTTAATGGCTATAAAAGAAATGCCAAACGATAAATCACCTGGCCCAAATGGATTTTCCATATTATTTTATGAAATTTTTTGGTGTGTTTTAAAATATGGCCTAATTAGTATATTTAATGAATTTTATATTTATTACAATTGGGAATGTTACTTTTGCTAATGTAATTCTATTAGACAAGAAAGTGGGAGCAAATGAGTTAAAAGATTTCATACCTATCTTACTATTAAATTGTTCTATCGCAATAATTTCTAAGGTTATAGCTAATAGATTAAACACTTAAATGAATGATTTAACTGATATTATTTAAACCGTGTCTATCAAGGGTAGAAATATTATAGATGGAGTAACAATAGTTCAAGAATTTACTAACCATTGTTGTAAAAATAATATCACTTATGCAATTTTAAAACTTGACTTTGCAAAAACTTTTGACTTAATCGGTTAGGATTTTGTTAAAGAGCCATTATTAGCTAGGGTTTTAAGTACTAGGTTGGTGAGTTGGATTATGTCACTTCTTAAAACAGTAACATCCCAAAATTTATTAATTTAAATATGGTAACTTATTTGAACTTTTGAAATTTAATTTGAAAGGTTTCAAAACAAATAAATTATAATTTTAAAAATATATGAATGTAAATTAAGTGTTTGATAATAAGTTTAAAATAGAAAAAAAAAGGACTATGTTAAAAACAAGTATATAAGTGGGTTTGTGTGTAAGCAACATAAGATAAACACATAACAATAACTATAATAATTTTTATATTAATCACAAAGGTATGTTTGCTGTGAATTTTATATGTGCAATGCAAAAGAAACAAAAATATCTATATATAAAAAAAATCAAAGGGGATAAATATGTAAACAAGATGGGAAGCATATGCATTTAATACTATTACCTCAGCCAAAATAAAGTCATTTCACATATTTAGATATCATTTCAGTTTTCAGAAAAACAATCTTTGACCAAAGATTAGAAAACAGAGAAAAGCTTATACTAGAAGACACCTACTGTAAAACCTATTTTCTTTATATATACATCCATATTAGTTCTTGTTCGTTCAAACAAAACTTAGCAAGCCTGAAAGAAAAGAAAAATAAACATTATTATCTTACAAACTCAAACAGCATTCAAGATCAAAACAGAAAGGATTTACCGAAAAATCAAACTGCAGCCTTTAACACAAAGGTTGTCCTCTGTTTCAAATATATTTTAGGTGAGTAAACATTTCTAAGCTCTGATGTCTGATGTGTTGTTTGAATGTAGGATTTAAACAAGTTTGAACATTTGATTGCATGCACAAAATCTATGAATATGTGCATATTTTTGCCTGTGCATGTCAGTTCAAATTTGAATCACCTCTGTTCCAAGTTACAGAGTTTTATAATCCTGTACAAAATCCAACTCCCATGTCCCTGATCCTTGTTTGATCTCAGAATTCAAACAAAATTTGTTTGTTTTGACATGTCTTAAGTTGTAAAAATGAATTCAAGCAAAATGAATTAAAGCTTCTCTGGAAAATTTGAAAATACAGTCATAATTCAAACTATGTAGAAATTCAAATATTATAAATCCTAGTTTCAAGAATAATATCTGAATTGTTATCACAAATAATGATTTTTGAAAGTTAAATAGAAATTTTTAAGTAAGCATTCATTGAGTAATGCAAAGATGAACAGATTCGAGTTTTTTAGCAATTTATGGTGATCCGCAACACAGTTTATCTTGCGATCTTGGGTGAAGCTTGCTGGCGGGTAGGTAGCTTGAGAAAAATGCTCAGAAATTTTTCTAATCATCGTGGGGTTATAGCCCATGCTTCTGTATTGATCAGAAATTGACCAAGTTCGTTGTTTAGGCTACATCGGACTGGACGAGACCGTTTGATGGAGGGGCGTGGTCGACATGGGAAGCTCGTGACGGAGGCGCATTGCTTTTGGTGATCTTTGGCATTGGAGCGAGGTGGATTGGTAGGTCGAGCTTCGACCCAGTTTTGAGTCAGTTGACTCTTTTGCAAGTTCGCTGACATTATGGGTTTCTGGGTGGTGTGGATGTTAGGTGGGGTTGTCGTCTACTCGATGGAGGCTGGAGCGTCGACCAACGATGGCGATTCCGACCATGCATGTGCACGTCGCCAAGGTTGTATCAGTTGTCTGGTTTGAGGGAGAAGGATATGGACTCGAAGTAAGCTTCAAGAGATTTGCGTGATAGCTCGAGTCTTAACTCGAGTAAGATATGTAATATGTCGGGTAAACACTTAAGAAAATTTGAAGTTTGGAAAAAAAGAAAAGTACACGGGTTGATTTTGATAAAACCCGAAGCAAACGAGAATTTTTCTCGCGCGTGACTCAAAGCAGGTCTCGAGCCTGATATATGAAACAGTTTTTATTTTAAAATTTATCAAACTTTTAAAACATTTTCAAAACATGTTTTCAAATTGATGATTTCGAGTTAAGATTGGATTACTTAAGGATATAAGTAATATATTTTCAAAGTAATTAAATTTTAATTTATCTAATTTGGATACATTATTTTATAAAGTTATTTATATTAAGTAAATAATGTAATTTAAAAAGGTAATTAAGATAGAATGTTATTTAAACTAATCTTAATCTTTTGAAGAAAGTAATGTAATGAAGATGGTTTATTAAACAAATTCCAAAAGATAGCGAAAGTGATTAATAAAGATAAAAGATTTATCTTTTAATTTATTAAGTAATTAATGATTTGTTAATATAATTATTTTTAAAAGTAATTACTTAATTAATTACTTAATATTAAGATTAATTTAATAAATAAATAAATAAGGTTGGTTAATTTGTAATTAATTAATGATTAATGATTAATTAATAAAAGTAATTAAGATTTAATTAATTCATAATTAAGGGTTAATTAAATTAAGATAATTAATTAAGGAATGATTAATTAATGAAGATGATTAAGACTTAATCAATTGTAATTAATGAAATTAATCATTGATTAAAGATTACTAATGAAAGTAATTATGTGGTTAATAAATTTAAAACTACAACAGTTATTCATCTTAATTAAAGATGTTTGATTATTCGTGAATGTTTTGTGTTGGATTTATATTTCTTATATGTGATGTGATGCTTTGTAATATGAAATGCTTTATGTTGAGCTGTGATATCTGTGATGAATATACTGCTGTATGAATATGAACACTCTTTTTGGGCCGTAAAACGGCATTTGAATTTCGATGCGACAGGGAGTCGGATTTCAGGTGGTCATCCGAAACCCACATCGAACCCTGAGTATGAATCTTTGTGATGGATATATCCACGTATTTTTAAATTGAGCGCTCACTATTCGGTTTAGCCGGGAGAGGACCTTTGTGTCATATAACTCATTCCGAATATGTGATACGACGAAATGGATGGCAATTGAAGACGGTGGTGAAGACCGGGCGTCTTCGAGAACGATAGGATAACCTGTCGAATGACTCTGCACTGAGTTGCTCCGGTATAGAGATCTCCATATGTGATGGGGAGTCTGATCGGGATTGTAGATGCCCGGATTGCAAGGACTTCTTTGGAAGTGCCTTCTGTTCTGTTCAAACCCGGAACAGACTTATATGGTTGTATGTGTGACATTACAATTTGAGGTATAGAGCTGATTTCTTTCAAATACATATCTGTTGGCGGTGGAGAATTTATTCTCTTAGCTTAACACCCTTCTCTAAGATGTAAGAGCTCAGAGGTTATTTAGTTGAAGGTTATTAGTGATATACTCCCAATTTGGTAGTGTGGCATGCTGAGTGTTGCTGATCAATTGTTGATCGAAGCATGGCTTTGTGAAAAAGCGTAGCTTTGTGGACGAGACTTCGTCGAACCTTACAACCCAGTTATGGTCAAAACAGGAATCGTGGCATCAAGGTTATTTGGGGGTAGCACCCTCTGAGGGTATGTCCATTTCCTTCTGGATTATAAGTGCTATCATGGTATGGAGCCTAGATACTTATTTTGTGGTTGCTGCAAACTTATTGCTTTGTGGTTGTCGGTTGAGAAGCGCTTTGGATAAAGGTTGGTAAAGACTGGGAGATGGCATACTCGTATCAGTTGTTACCTAGTCACAGAGGTAACCCGGCCTTGTGTAGCAGAGATCCGGTTAGGTTCTCGGGGACGTCCCTCCAAAGGCGTTCCATTTTGTGTGGGAAGTTCCTTCGCCTGACCATTTGTTGGAAATCCAAGTAAAACAATACGAATCCAGTACAGTTTTAGTTGTATAACATGTCATTTACTTATGGTGGTCACCACTGTTTAGATGGTAGCTATAGTAGGCATAGCACGGAATGTCTATGCTGGCTAAGATTAATATTATACTTTTGAAAATGTTCTCATACTATGCACTAATAATAATATTTAAAAGAGTTTTCCCGTATCAAGCATTTTTTACTGTCATAAGGAGAAATCTCCTCCTAGTTTGCGCTTGCATTGTGTGTGTGGCGGGAGCCTTATGGTAGTTTCATTTTTAAAAAGCATTGCGGATTTCTTTCAAACTCCTTTGTTTTGCTTTTGATAAAAATGAACTGTTTTATTTCAAACAACTGTTTTTGGTTTACTCATACCAGTCCCATGACTGTCCCAGAGTTTATCGTTCCTTTCCTAAACTCTGAGTGCCCATAATTTTCCATACGGGCAGCCTTGAAGCAGGTTATCCGTGTTTTGGAGCTAGCTTGGATTTAGAAATCTTTTGGAAGCTTTCGGATTCTAGAAGCTTTGGAATTGGAAATCTTTTGAAGTGTTGGATTTTTGATGACCTTGTCGAAGTTGAAGTATGTTGGAAACCTGTTGAAGTTTCTGTTGTCGTATTATTGTTGTATCACATTTGTATCACTCTGATATTTGGGATCGATGTTGTATTGGATATTGTATCATGTTGTATCTGTGTTGATATATGATATTCCTTTTGTTTCTGCTGTTTATATTCATCTACTGTTGTTATAAGCTCCATCTGACTGGAGTTTGATGTTTGAATCTTTAGCAGTCGAATACAAGTGAGGTATTTGATGTCAATATTCGAACATTGGATTTTGGGTCGTGACAAAAACTGAAAATTCAAATATTATGGTTAATGGTATATCGGGTTATAAAATTCAATCAAAGCATGGACTTAGGCAACGGGATCCATTATCACCTCTTTTATTTAATTTAGCTTCTGGTTTTTTGCTAAAATTATTAAGTTAGCCACTTGAAATAGAATTTTGTACAATATGGGTAATGAAATTACAAATAATAGCATTTCTATTCTTTAATTTGTGGATGATATCATGATATATTCTTCTCCTTTACCAAGTTATATTATAGCACTTTAATTTATATTATATAGTTTTGAACTTCTCTTAGATCTTAAAAAAATTTCGATAAGAGTTCCGTGTTAGTTTTAAAAGATATAGATAAGATAGAAAATCAAGTCGCTTGTACATTAAATTGTAAATTATGAAAATTCCCGTAGAATATTTGAGTTCCCTAATAAGACTAACTAAGCTCAAACATGTCAATTGGTTATTAATAAAAGATAAAATTGATAATAGGTTAACTATTTGGAATAATAGATTTTTATCTAGGGAATGTAGGATGGTCCTTATCAACTCTGTTTTATCAGTGTTACCCATATATTAGATGTCCTTTATCGTTTTCTAGAATGGATGATAAATAAAATAGATAAATTAGAAGATGTTTTCTATGGAGTGGTGATAACTCAAATAATAGTTCAAAATATTTAGTTAATTTGGACGTGGCATGTAAATCAAAAGATGAGGGAGCATTAGGTATTATAAACTTGCATAATTTTAACGCATCCTTATTAGGTAAATGGATATGGAAATTTACTTATAATAATGAAAATCTAATTTGAAAAGAAATAATATTGAATCAATGGTATAATGGTACATATGATTTACAGCATATTTCTACTAATAATTTAAAAAACATCTCTCATTTTTGTATATCTATAATAAATAATAGTGATATTTATAAATGTAGCAATTAATAACGTGGTACATTCGGGGAATAATACCTCTTTTTTTCATGATAACTGGATTTCTGTAATTCCTTTAAGAATAGAGTTTAATAAACCCTATGAAATTTGCAATTTTAAGAATGTATTGATATTAGCAGTATATAAACCAAATCTTGATTTCTCATGGGAATTTAGTTTTAATCGTATGTTAGCGGACAATACTCTAGAATAGTCTGCTTTATGGTGTGCTAAATTAGAACTTAATATCCATAATGAGAAAGATATTAAAATTTGGTGTTGGGATAAAAATAAAACATACCCGTCTCATTCTTTTTATAAATTCATAAAATTTTGGGAATTAAATTGAAAATATTTAAATACATGTGGAAAATTAGTGTTCCACCTGAAGCAAAATTGCGCATGTGGTTAATTTTACACGAAAAATTAAATACTATAGAAATTTTAAAAAAGAAAAATATATGTAATGAGAAAAAAATATTATTTTTTAAATAATAAACTGGAAAATAGTATGTTGATTGTGAATTATATTGGAACAATTTTAAATTTTTTTATAAGAATCACAACAGATTTTTACTTAATACTATTTACACAATAACTTGCTAGTATATTTGGTTTGAAAGAAATCAACGTGTGTTTAAATAATATTAGTATAGAGTTGGATAATTTAACGTACGCAATTTCTCTATTTAGTTTTAATTGGATTTCAAATTCTAGTTATAAATTAAATAAAATTTTGAGTTTTAAAGAATTTCTTAAAAGAATAAAAGCTCCCATTGATTTATTTATAGAATAATATCATTTTAAAGAAAGGAAATAATAATAAAGAGCTAGTTCTAGCTTATACTTGGATAGTATTAATATAGTAACCGATGATATTTTGATTTTATCAAGTCAATTGTAATTAATGGTATTTTTATACTCGCACATGGGTATAGTCATATAACCACGAACAAAATATAACATTTAGTTGTTTGTAGAGTGTATATATGTATGGGTGTGTTGTATACTATATCTCAATGTGTGTTATATATTACAAGAATAATTGACAAATATACAACTATTTGGCCTAGTCCTTTACTTTTATTGCTACTCGCTGTTAACATATGTATACAAAAAGTTTAAGCCTCTTTATTTTTATTTTTGTATTTCAGTTTAGAATAGCACATCATTAAAACTGTAATTATGACCTTGTACTTTTACTGTTTGTTATGAAACATATATACTTCCACCGTTGGATTTGTTTAACTGTTTTCTATTTTTAATCCAATGATGATCCTCGAGAGTGTGGTTGGAAAATAGATGCCATAAAAGGCAAAAGTAAGTTTGAACATATGCTTCTTTACTGTATGAAATGTGAGGGAACTATGTAGCTGTACGGTATATAAACATAGAGGTATTTTTATTTTTGGGGCAATATGGTTTTCGTAGGAACTAACTTACATTTATTATTTGTAACTCTGATTCGTGTATTTGAAGTGTACTACAATATTTTGCTTCAGAGGGTTATATATTATTTGTGAACTCTTTACCAGTAAAGCAAACTCTATTCGATTAGTTCTCTTTTTCTGTTGGTAAAAGCTCTATAAGCATATTCGTAAAATAAAAATGTAGATAAGTATTACCATAGTAGTGCAACCAAAGCTCAAGTGAACTATGATAAAAATCCTTGTTTACCAAATCAAGCTGTGAGAAGAATCCTCGAAGCAATACATGTACAGTATGAATCATATGTTCTTTCAATAAACTAATAATACATTATTACCAGGTCAATAGACTCTTTTGATTGTTCTGTACTATTGTCCTTCTTCACATGTGCATCTATTTCAACCTGTACACACCTTTTCACACGTACTACATGTTGGAAACAATGATTATCTTCGGCTGAGTCGCGTACCACGTCACTTTCTTGAAGACGTTTCGACGATCTGCTATAGGGTGCAAGCGGTTCGCATCAATCACTAACGCCTCTAGGATAAAACAGCATCTCGAAGTTTGTGGTATCGATTCGTTTGCACGGACGAAGCGATTCTGTTTGCACTCAAAAAAGTATTACTCGAATTTTGGGAAAGACGAAAAAATGAGATATGTTGTTCTTTCTGTTTCGTCTTCTTATCAGTTAAGAAGGCGGATTAGTAAAACGAACGTGGTTGGGAGAAACGTGGTCTTAGAAAATGGATCTGAGAAATAACGGGTCAAATCAATGAACGTTATGTAACGTTCTTCAATGCGGGTCAGCCCGGTCAAAAACGGTTAATAAATTGTACCAAAAATATAAGTGTTACACCACTACAAGCCTGAACCCGAGCCCGGCCTAGGTCGGGTCGAGTCGATCGGTCGGCGCGCTCGCGCGTGCGGCGGTCAAGCATGATCTCCCTCCTCACGAAAGAGCATCATTGGTTGCCCAAATGACCCAACTTAGCCTCTAAGAATCAAGTATAAATACTTGATTCTTGCATATAATCCTACAGTGTGGGACTATTCACAAATAGAAGCAAATTTCCACACTTAGTCAATTTTTTAATAATTAACTTATTTTTCAAAATAATTTCCAACAATCCCTCACTTGAATTTTTTAAAAATATTTTCGAGCAATTTCTGAAAACATAAGATTGTGCATAAACAAAGGTGTCATTCGACTTGAACCTTTGCATAGTGAATAAGATTCATTTTTTACTACAGTGACACGTAGTCTTGAACTCTATTCTTGACATCAGACCACACACAATCTTTATAGAGTGCAATCAAATAAGCCCGTGCATTTATGGCCATGCACGTCTATCCCAGTTTGGTGAATGCTATAGGAGTTTTGCCCAAAACTCCATACGAAACAGCCGAATTTTCACATTCACATAGGTGAGTTTATCAAGAGTACTCCTGAAGGTATGTACACCACTCCAAATGGAGTATAGATCTCATTAAGAGTTTCTGTTAACTCATCATCTAATCACTTCAGGAATACATGCTTCTATATGGATGAAAAATAGCATGTTCAACTCATATCACTTCACAACTTGTTCTTACCCATTGAACCTAGTTCTTGGGATCTCCAGTCATTAGGTTGTGTTACCATTGTGCGTGACTCAACAATCTAAGAGCAATAGTTTCATTTTTCTAGAAGTCGTAAGGACTTTCTCTCTGGCCAGTCCTTTCGTCAAAGGATCTGCCAAATTCTCGTTACTGCGTATGTGATCCACTCTAACAGCTCCTGAAGAGAATAGCTCTCTAACAGTGATGTGCTTACGACGTATCTGTCGTCTTTTACCATTTGTAATAACGGTTCTGAACTTTTGCAGTAGCCGTGGTACTATCGCAATGGATGACACAGCTGATATCGGTTTTTCCCATAAAGGAATCTCAACTAGCAGATTTCTTAAGTACTCTGCTTCCTCACTAGCTGTGGCTAGTGCTATCATCTCAGACTACATAGTAGACTGAGCTAAAATAGTCTGTTTCTTGGATTTCCAAGAAACAGCTCCCCCAGCAATGCTAAAGATATAGCCGCTGGATGCCTTTGAATCATCAGATAAAGTATTCCATTCTGCATCGGTGTAACCTTCAAGAACAGTTGAAAACTTTTCATAATGTAATCCAATGTTTATGGTTCATTTTAGGAATCTCATGACTCTCTCAATAGCGTGTCAATGCTCTATACCAGGTCTACTAGTAAACCTACATAATAATCTCACGACATAGGCAACGTCGGGTCTAGTACAATCAATGGCATACCGAAGGATGCCAATGATGCTCGCATAATCAGACTGTCTTACACCTTCACCAGTGTTCTTGAAAAGCTTTACACTAAGATCATATGGTGTACATACAGGTTTACAGTCAAAGTAAAAGAAAAGAACTTCTCAATATAAAGAGATTGATCCAAAGAAAGTCCATTTTCGGACCTAGTAATCTTAATACCAAGGATTACACTCGCTTCACCTAAATCTTTCATATCAAAATTGGCACTCAACAAAGATTTAACAGTATTTATGGCATGAATGTTTGATCCAAAAATAAGCAGATCATCTACATACAAACATATTATAGTGCAAATGCCATTTTCAGATTTATAATAAATGCAATTGTCACTTTCATTAACTTTGAAACCATTTGAGATTATTAAGTTATCAAAATTTTCATGCCATTGTTTAAGTGCTTGTTTTAAACCATATAATGATTTATCTAATTTGCAAACTTTATGTTCTTGATCAGGAATAACAAAGCCTTCATGTTGGTCCATATTAATTTCCTCTTCTAATTTACCATTTAAAAAAGCAGTTTTAACATCCATTTGGTGTATAATGAAATTATAAATAGATGCTAATGAAATTAGTACTCGAAAGGATGTGATTCTAATTACAGGTGAAAAAGTATCAAAAAGTCTATATTCTCTCTTTGCCTAAAAACCTTTAGCTACCAAACGGACTTTATATTTTTCAACTGTTCCATCAGGTTTTAATTTCTTTTTAAGTACCCATTTACAACCTATAGACTTACAACCAGGTGGTAAATCTACTAAGTGTCAAGTCATCTCATCATTTATAGCCTCTTGCCAAAAATGGGCATCTAATAAAGATAAGGCTTCTTGGAGGTTTGTTGGATCCTCCTCTATTGTAAAAGTGCAAAAATCCGATCCAAAATTTTTATCAACTCTTTCTCTTTTACTTCTTCTAGGTTCAATTTCAGAAGATTCATTAAGTTCTTTTCTAATAGGCACGATGTTATTTGACGTGCCCCTACTATTCTTCAATTTAAAAGGAAATTTACTTTCATAAAAATCAGCATCAATGATTCTCCTATATTATGCGTATTCAGGTCATAAATTCTATATTCTTTGCTATTAATAGCATAGCCAATAAATACACATTCGTATGTTCTACTTGCTAATTTTATTCTCTTAGGGTTGGGTATACGAACATATGCCAAACATCCCCAAGTTCTAAACTAAGATACATTAGGTTTATAATTTCTTAAAATTTCAAAAGGTGAAATTTTACTTTTTGATTTAGAGATTCTATTCAATACGTAGCATACAGTCAACAAAATATCGCCCCACCGATGTTTTGTTGCACCGGAATTTAATAAAATAGCTACAACTAATTCGATAAAGGTCATATTCTTTCTTTCAGCTTTACCTTTCATTTCAGGTGAATAAGGTGCAGTTCTGTCATGAACTATACCATGCAATTTATAGAAATCAAGAAATGAACTAGATTCATATTCTGTTCCTCTATCACTACGAAGTCTCTTAATTTTCTTATTTGATTGATTCTCGATTTCAGTTTTAAATAATTTAAACATATCAAATGCATCACTTTTATTTCTCATAAGATATACATAAGTGAAATCAGAGGTATCATCTATGAAAGTGATAAAATAATGGTGTCCATGTCTAGTCAAAGTGCCATCTAGCTCACATATGTCAGAATGAATCAAGTCTAAAGGTTCAGAAAATCTATCAACTGATTTATGGGGTTTCTTAGTGATTTTTGCTTGACTACAAAATTCACATTTATCAAAATCAGTTTATGACATTTTAGGAATCAAATCTAATGTGATCATGTTATGAATTATATGCTTATTTACATGACATAATCTAGAGTGCCAAATATTAAAGTCATACAACATATAAGCAAAACTGGTTACTTTATTAGATTCAACATTAAGTCTAAACATACCCTCACAAGCATAACCCTTCCCTACAAACATCCCCTTATAAGTCAAAGAATACAAATCGACCCCTATGACTTGAGCAAAACCAACCTTATTAAGGAGAAAACTAGAAACCAAATTCTTTCTCATCTCTGGAGTATGCATCACATCTTTCAAAATAACTGTCTTTCCAGAGGCAAACTTTATTTCCACGTTTCCAATGCCAACAACTATAGTGGTGTGAGAATCTCCCAACAGCACTTTCTGATCATCAGCAGCCGTGTATGTACTGAACATAGCACGATCATAGCAGACATGGCAGGATGCACCAGTATCTACCCACCAACCCTCTGATTTACCAACAAGGTGAATCTCAGAAATCATAGCCGTAAGAGGATCCTCAGCCTGGTTAGCCTACTGTGCAAGGCCTGGTCTATTTCTACACTTGCGTGCCATATGATCTGGTTTTCCACAGTTTTAACACAGAAACAACTGCCCCGAGTCATTCTTTTGGGTCGGTTTCTGCTGTCCTTTTTGGTTCCCATGCGGGTTCCAATTCTATTTGTTGCGGTTGAGGTTCTGATTCTTCAATTTTTCGGATTCGGTTTCGGAACTGCGGGCTTGGACTTTTTAGTGTTGTTGTTGGTAGCAACAAGCACTTCCTCCTTCTGGTCCTACTTACGAGCCTCCTCCTCAATACGGAGGCGAGTGATCAAGCTCTCTAAGGAGAATTCCTTAGTCTTGTGCCTAAGCACATTCTTAAAGTCTTTCCAATCTGGGGGCAATTTATCAATAATAACAGCAACCTGAAACTGTTCATCCAAACTCATACCTTCGGAGATGATCTCATGAGCAATTTTCTGTAACTCATGAGACATCTCTACTGACCTGTCATCTGTCATCTGGTACTTCAGGTAGCGGCTGACTGCATATTTCTTCGGTTCAGCCTCTTCAGTGTCATACTTCTTTTGCAGCGCTTCCCAAATCTCTTTGGCCGACTTGTCAGAGTTGTAGTAGTCGTAGAGGTCATCACTGAGGCCGTTGAGTATGAAGTTCCGACACAGGTAATCCTGCTCTATCCAGTTTTGAACCTCTGATTTTTCTGTCCAGGCTCGCATCAGATCTTCATTGGTTTCGTCTGGTCTGTCCGGCAGTTGCGGTTTGTCGGTTGTCAGCACAGCCACCGCCTTTCTCATCGTTAGGAAGAATTCCATCTTCTATTTCCAGCATTTGAAATGGAGGCCCTCGAATCTGAAAGACGCAGCAGAGACCATTGGGACTTAGAAGAGGGAAGCGGGAGTAGCGACATCGAGATCTGGAGCAGAAGTCATTGTCGGTGGCGTATTCTTCAAATTGTTGGAAACAATGATTATCTTCGGTTGAGTCGTGGACTACGTCACTTTCTTGAAGACGTTTCGGCTATCTGCTCTAGGGTGCAAGTAGTTCATATCAATCACTGCCGCCTCTAGGATAAGATAGCCTCTCGAAGTTTGTGGTATCGATTCGTTTGCATGGATGAAGCGATTCTGTTTGCCTTCCAAAAAGTATTGCTCGAATTTTGGGAAAGACGAAAAAATGAGATATGTTGTTCTTTCTGTTTCGTCTTCTTATCAGTTAAGAAGGTGAATTAGTAAAAAGAACGTTGCTAGTTGGGGAAAACGTGGTCTTAAAAAATGGATCTGAGAAATAACGGGTCAAATCAATGAACGTTATGTAACGTTCTTCAATGCGGGTCATCCCGGTCAAAACCGATTAATAAATTTATACCAAAAATATAAGTGTTACACCACTTCAATCCCGAGCCCGGTCCGGTCCGGGTCGGGTCGGGTTGAGTCGAGTCGAGTCGGTCGATCGGCGCGCGCGTGTGTGGTGGTCATGCATGATCTCCCTCCTCACAAAAGAGCATCATTGGGTGCCTAAAGGACCCACCTTAGCCTCTAATAATCAAGTATAAATACTTGATTCTTACATATAATCCTACAATGTGGGACTATTCACAAATAGGAGCCAATTTCCACACTTAGTCAATTTTTTAATAATTCGCTTATTTTTCAAAATAATTTCCAACATTACATACATTATATAAGGTAAGCTTTCCATTTCACATGGGAATATCATCAAAGTTGTAACCTTTAAGATTTACAATTGGACTCTAGCCTGTTCCATAATTGATGAGGTAATGAATGACATTGATGTTATGCAAAAAAATTAATTAATTTGCACTAACCTCAAAACTGCAGCGTAATACAAAGACGTAGAAGCAACCAAAAGAATGATTTAGCTTATCGATTAATTATCAATCACCAATTCAATGAAAAGTAATCACTGAACAAATAAAAATACAAGAGTAGAGAACACAAATATGGTGGATGCTCTCTCACACACTAATATGAAGATAAACTTTCTTCATTTAAATAGACTTGATAAAAGAGTTACTTGGAGAATAATAAAATTACTTGGAGATTAAGAAAATTAATTGTTTAATTATCTTGAATTTTTTTCAAATATCCATGATTTTATTTTTATGCAAATGGATAATGATGATCTTGGTTTCTATAATTTTCCTTGCTTGAATCAATCTTTATCATCAATCTTTTCTTCCTTCATATAACAAATTCTTTGACTAATTTATTAATTAGCTAATCAATTAATTTTCTTTCTCCAAAAGCAATTACACATAACTTTCCTCCTTTTATTTGGAAAATATTTGAATCACCCAAATTTAATACTCCACCTTGATTCAAATACAACAATATCTCTTCATCACCACATCTCAATAAATAGTTAGGTCGTGCGCCACATGGCGCAAAGTTCAATATGAACTAGTTTGGGCATTGCTGCCCAAACATAGCTTCCAAGTCTTTTCCAAGCATAAAAAAGATATTATGCACATCAACAAACAAAATGCATATGAGCAAATACCAAACTCTTTAACATATCTGATGTAGGAGATGAACATGTAGATACTAAACTTCGAGAGACCAATGGAGATTTAACAGCGCTCTTCACCTTTTCTATTCCAAATTGAGTGAGGACATACTCAACCTTACCTACTCCAGCCTCCTCCACAAGAATTTTACTAGACTTTCCTAAGTCAACACGAACAGACCCACCAATAAGCTCTGTAACATTCAAAGCATAATACGAAGAATCATCGCTACAAATACGCTTACAAATAGGGCCAACTTAACCAAAAGATCTTTCTTGCAATTAAGCTCCACCTAGAATTTGAACCTCTATAATATTCTCATCAACCAAGGTATCATCAGAAATACCAATATCTCTCCGAATATGCAAACGATTTGATGAATCCAAATGTGTTCGGCAATTTTCTATCCTCCCAATGTCATCGCTTAATAGAGGCTCCATCTTCAACAAAGATCTCTCATCAAATCACTACAAGAAAATGTACGATTTTCGATGGTTGAATACCGTCGACAGCCGTTGGTATCCATCGAAAACTGACTCAAAAAACCATCGCAAGTTGTCCCGTCACCTCATAATTTTTCCGATTGCTTCCAATAGCATCCATCGTGAACTTTCCGACGGCTGCCGATAGAAAACCCGACGGCTCTAGACAGCCGTTGAAGACACGTGGCCGATTAAGAGGAAGCAACAAACCACTACCAGCCGTTGGAAAATATTGACCTCTAAGCCGTCGCCAGCAGTCGGAAACCATTGGAATACCTGAAGCATTTTTCCAAAATTCTGCTATATGCTAGCCTTACACACAATTCAGAAATATAATATAGTCACACACAAGCACATATCGAATTCAGGTATTCAATATAACCTCAAATCATACAAATATACTCAAATCACATAAAGAAAATTAAACCAACCATAACTCACATAACACCAAACCAACCAACACTTCATTAACATAATATACATACATGTCGTCATACAATATATACACCGTGGAACACCAACAAATCTTACACCATTAACAATTCAAATTTCATCATTAACAACTCACCACCATCAACTCACAAATGTCAAACTGACCATCACCAAATGTACCATCAAATAATATACAAAACATCTCATAGTATCCAACCGCACCATCTCAATGTATCTTCAGACAATACTAAACAATGTCGCATAACAAAAAACATACCTAGTACACTTGTCAATCACCTTCAGAACCTCTGAAACCAACTGAAGATGGAAAGCGGTCACCATACTGCTGCATATACTGAGCAATACGTTGGTCCAGTAGTTGTGTCATCTCAATGGCATGCCGACGATTCTGCTCCTCCAATTGCACCACCCTAGCTCTCAATTCCTCGATCTCTACTAGATCGATCTGAGCTTTGCTTTAGCTGGCTCTCCTCTGTCTACTCTGCAATACTTATTTAATTTTAAAAAAGTTCAATTACTATAATCTTACTATCGAAGCTACAACATAATATTTTTATTGTTATATCCATAAACTTATTATCAAAACTAAAGCGATGTGACGTTCTATAGGACTGAAAGATTACTAAATTGTTATATCTTAATATATTATTCATTACCGCTTGATTGCCAAAACCATAACGCTTGTTCCATGAAGGTGGGTCCATCATTAACTCAAAAATGACATCCTCCTCGTTCCTA
Organism: Allium cepa; assembly: GCA_030765085.1. Classification (NCBI taxonomy): domain Eukaryota; kingdom Viridiplantae; phylum Streptophyta; class Magnoliopsida; order Asparagales; family Amaryllidaceae; genus Allium; species Allium cepa. The sequence goes on along the minus strand of CM060941.1, from coordinate 133,055,344 downwards.
GTCAGCTGCTTACGACCTGTTTCCTCTAGAAGTTTTTGTCTTTATTCCATAAACCATGCCTGCATGAACAAATAAAAATACATTTAAAGTTAATAGCATAATATCTTAATTCATTATATTTTAATAATTAAAACAGTTACTAATACTATATAAGCTAAAATATGCTTACATGGCTCTTCCACGATTTATCGTCATGCCATGTATATGAAACAGTCCCGTCTGGATTTATATGCTTGACGGCATGAGTACGGATAAATACATCTATGTACGATATGAGATCCTGCACCTCCACTTCCTAAAATTGATAATTATATACTATCATTGTACATTCAAAATTATACAGCATAATAACTATTTACAATTCACAGTTAATAAATTTATCAACTCTTGGCGATATTGTTGGAACGACTTGGACCCTCCTTGATGAATGATAGGATTCTTGTTCTTATCTGTAGAGTTTCTCTACGTCTCTATCTATACATTTAAATAAACAATACATTATTTACTTGCCAACTATTTTTTGATATTTACATATCAATCAAATAATTAATAAAAGATTAGTACGCTTACCTTCGCTTCGTCACTCTCCCAATGCGCTAGCCAACCCTCCCACACACTCACTACCATCGAATTCGGCTTCTCCCTTTATATTTCACAACAGACATAGAATCCCGGTAATTCTTCCTCATCTTCTACATCCACTAGTGTCATACCAGTTGCATGTCATCTGCTTAGACGTCGACTGTGTCCTGCATTTCATGATAAACAAACGATAAATGATTAAATAAAATAAGGCGAACAGTAAATAAACGACAAACAAATTAAGAACGAAAAATAGAAGATTATACTTACAATGAAATCCTGCCATACACACTCCATGATGTGGGAAGGGATATTATCCCACTTGGACCAGCAAGCCGTCATCCTACTCTTATATAAATCTCTAGAAACTGATAGAATTACAGCTGATGGCTGTAGGTCGAACCCCCTGTTTTAAATATGATAGAGATTATTATATCACACACAAAATATTTATGATGCTGAATTTTTTTTAATACTTGCCCCTCCTCTTTAGGTACCAGATACAAAACTAGACGCTATGGCGGCTGTGATGGGTCCTCCAAATGAATGGGACGAGCTCCTCCTTCTGGACGACATGATACCTGTCATAGACATATCATTTTATAATAGAATAATAACATAATAATGACATAAATTGTATAATAATGACATAAATGAAATAAAGTACATAAATTGCAAAATATGCCTGATTTAGATTGGGTCTCATATTCCAACGATAAGCAGAATATAACATTTTTAACATAAATTGCTAAATAAATGACATAAATGGTATGAATGACATAAATTACATATATGACATAAACTACGTAATTGACGATAAGCATATATGGTTTCATAAATGACACAAATTACATAACTTGCAAAATAAATGTCATCAATTACGTAAATTGCATAATACATCAGAATTAAGCATAATATTTTTATCAATCCTCATCCTCTTCTGATTCAGATTCGGTCTCATAATCTACATTGTTTTCCTCTCTACTCTCAAATTCTTCTACTAAAACATTTGATTCATCGTTTAGAGGTCCAAAATTAGTACGATCATCTTTTGTTCTTATTTCGTTTCTTTGCTCAAGATCTACATGATAAGCTTGTTCATATAGAATATTCTTTCCATCAAACGTAAATCTTGCCTTTGTTTTAAAAACTACTGACTAATCTACTTTATCTCTTTTTAGAGAATGATAATAAACTTGCAATGCTTGTTTGGCTAGTACAAAAGGATCGTACTTGTGATAATGTGATGTGTGCTTTATTTCAATAAGATTATAATCCTTGTGCACATTAATTTCAAAACCTGAAACATTACCAAACTAATTGCATCTAAACAGAAAAACATCCTCCGCGGGTCGTGAGAAATATGTCGGTTGCAAAATTTGAGCGCCATAAAAATTATTTATATGATTTTCTAGATCATCACTGCCTTTAACAAATATACCTGTATTATTAGTTAATATTTCAGCACCGTATTCTTTGGTGTTAACTTTATATCAATTGACGAAATATATTAGATATGTCTTAACATTTCTTTTTGGTCCTAATACAAGATGTTTCAATCCTTCATCGATCACACAATTTCATGGTTCATAAACGTACTTTGAAAACCAATCAGAAAATTCTTTACTGAGATCTCCACGTGGATGTTCCCTTTCATAAATATTGCATATATAAATAAAATATTCCATTAATTCAACATGCGCATGCATTATTGAACTGAATAAATCAAGAATTATTATTTCATATTACCTAACTATTAACATGATTTCTTGTCAACACTCCAAAATTGTACATAGGAAGATGAAAGTCCTTTCTGGTATTGCCTATAAACTTAGCCTTTCTGGTAGATAGCTTTCGAATTAGACCTTTCGACCTTGTCGAAAGGTTTAGGTGTTGGGTTATGAAACCTTCCAACTTTATTGAATTAGTATGAGATCCTCTTCAAGAATTTCCTTCTTTGTTTAGATTGAATTTCCTTGAATTTTTCGTTAAAAGGTTAGATTTTAACTTGTTGAAAAGGTCAAGAGGATAGCTCTCTTTGGGTCTTGGTTGGATATCAAACTTCTCAGTGGATATGTGGAAGCTTTCGACCTTGTCGAAAGTTTAGGTCATTATCTGATGTATCTTTGATCCTTGTCGAAAGGTTTAAGATCGGTCTCTTTTGGATTAAGCCTTGTAAGTCTAGATATCTATACATAAAGAGCAGTCTTCAATCTAGTCGAAAGGTAAGACCACTTGGACTATAACTCTGAAAGGTTATTGATATTTTATAGCATAAGCACTCTGACCTAGTTGAAAGGTTTGGGTCTCAAAGTTAATCACTTCGGAAGGTTACCCATTCTTTTTAGACCAATTGTATTATAAACTTTGTCGAACGGTTTAAACTATTGGGTTAGGGGCTTTGAAAGATTGCAGTAGTTTCTTGTGGCAGAAGTGTTATCGACCATGTCGACAAGAACCTTCTCGATGATATCGAAAGGTTTAATTTGGTTTTTCTAGAAATTTTTTTCTCTTAAATCATTTTTTGAACAAAATTCATCTATGGTTTTAGATTTTAAGCTGGCAATGTTCGATAAATGAAAATCCCCTTATCGGGTTCAATTTTTAATCCAAAGTCTCTAAATTTAGTTTATGGTTTTTAATCCTGGTTTTTGACATGTTGAAAATTTGTATCCTTCTTAGAAATCGAATTAGATTGATTCCAGATGAAATCGGTTTTGTTAATGGGTTTGTTTTACTTGTTCTTCAAGAAGAATTTGAAAACTGCATTTATTATTAGGTTTGGGTTTGGGTTTGGTCAAATCCAATATGATAACCTAGAACCCACTAGTGTACAACTTGGTAACTCAAAATGACCTTTCTACCCCTTCGAAAGGGATTGAGGTGGCAATAATGGATTCGCCTCTTTGTACCTTTCGATGGAGTCAGAAGGTATCGAGATGCCAACTTTTCATTGTTGTCGAAAGGTTAGATAATTTAATGGTACAACCTTTCGGCAATGAGCTCTCAACAAGGTTGAAGAGTTTGAACCTTTCAACTACTTGCTTTTGACAAGGTTGAAATTCTTCAACCTTAGAGTTGCTTCTGTCCATCTTTGTTGGAACGATTAAAGTACACATGAGCCAAACCAGAAACCTATTGACCTCAATGGATATGGCATATTTTGATAACTTTGAGTAGACCTTTCATCAACATCAACAATATCGATATTTTCTAACTTAGGAATTTTAAGGTTTAGTTTTAACCATGTCGAAAGGTCTTGCCACTTTGCTTATATTGCACTTGAAGTATATCCAGGTTTCTATAGAGCTTTCGACATTGTCGAAAGGTAGTGAATGGGTTGATATTTCACCCTTTCCTTTCAACCTTGTCGCTGGCTTAAAGAGGTTACATTTTTGTTTGCTTTTAAATATTGTTGAAGTATAATGGTTAAAGTTGAGGTCATTATTCTTTTCGACATTGTCGAAAGCTTGTATGGTTAACCTTTCGACATTGTCGAAAGCTTTTACTATAAACCTTTTGACCTTGTCGAAAGCTTAAACTGTAAACCATTCGACTCTGTCGAACGCTTTAACCATCAAATTTTTGACTGAAACTATTTGCATTATTCTTAAAGCTTTGTGCATGTTTCCTTTCTTAAGTTATCTAAGCAAACTTATTTACTTTTTAATTCTTGATTGCTTTCTAAATTCATAATTGATTAAGGGTTTTTAATTAAAACGTTTTCACCTGGCAGAATCATGAGCTCTCCAAAGATTTAAGTCACTACTAAGCAATCTTCAATCAAGTCTCAAAGTGAAGTAAATGCCATACTGAAAGACTTTGGCATCACCGGGATTGAAGCTGTGACGCCCCACCTCTTTGCTCACAATAACAAAGGTTATTATAAGGAATAACGTCAGCTATTGCGAAAAATAAGGCTTGTTAGAAGCGATCATCCGTAAGTTATGCCTTAGACGAGTATTGACTACATCGATAAGAGTTGTGTAAATTGCTCCCGAAGATGTAAAATTCAATCCAAATCTAAAACAAAACTACGGTGGCTTAAGAAAAATTTAGAACAACTCATAATAACAATAACACAGATGAGTACAATCACATCAGAGAAATATCAAATATATAGTGGAAGACTAGTCTGGATACATGCTACAACAATCGATAGTTCACACGAACCAAATGTACATATACAAAGACATCAACATACATGAGATGAGAGTCAATACACCAAAAGTGACACCTCGAAGTCTAGACAAAAGATCATGTGAAATCGCAAAAGCTGAAGCGGCAACAGAATCAAAGATAGTGATTATCCTGAAATAACTCGGTTTGACCCGAGTATTATTTGAAAGAAAATAATAAACGGATCAGTCTAATTTAAACTCAGAAATAAGTGTATGATAAACAACACTTAAGCAAATAATTATAGTCTCGAATGAGATTATTCAACATAAATAATCAACATAGTTTAAATGAAGAAATCTCAGTTTAAACTCCATCAAAATCAACTTTCAAATTCAAAATTGAATTCAAAACAGCAATTCACAAAATCTAGAAATCAAAAATAGATAACTAGAAAATTAGCATAAAAGTGGATCGATCCCAGCAGATGGCGAGTCTAAGCTACGTCGCACGTGCATCAACATATGGCCGAAGCCTACCAAGTACTGTCATCATAATTTTTGGCGTCCAACAAATGACCCGAAGGTCCAACATATGACCCAAAGATCTAGTACTGGTTATTGACCTGAAGGTCCAACAAATGACCCGAAGGTCCAGCAGAGTGGCTCGAAAGCCCAACCAAATCATCAAAATCCAAACAACAACAAATAATTCAATTATCGAGTCTGGAATTAACCGAATTAGTAAAAGATTGGTTCCATACTCCGCACTTTCGCTAAATCGTTTAAATCTCTTCATCATTTCCTTGAAAGTGCAAAGTTGTGTATTTTATACAAATAGAATTTGCGTTCTCAAATGGACAAGTCCGGAATTAATCGAATCAGTAAAAGTAAGAGTTCATAGTCCTTAATTTTGCGGAAGCGTTTAAATTGCTTCCTCATTCATTTGAAAGCGTAAACATCAAAGTTATGATTTTTAAAGATTTTGCTTCAAACACCAAAAATTGAACTATTCACAAAACCAACCCAAATCAAAAGCAATTGTACATGAATAAGTGTTAGGAATTCATACCTAACAATCAAAGATAGTTTTAGACATAGATGTGAGATAAAAGTCTCATTTTTTATTCAAAAACAAAGTAGAAGAAGCTATAGAGGAAGGCAAGAACAATCACCCTTCAATTCCAACCCAAGGAGCTTAAATCTAAGTTTAAAAGAGAACCGTTCCTAAGTTAGGTTTAGGAATTTTTGAAATTGAAGAGAGAGAGAGAGAGAGAGTTGGAGAAGAAGAAGAGGATGCTTGCCAATAGCTTCTCTTGAATTATGGAGCAAGAATTTGAGTTTGCAAATGAAGTTAGGGCTTAAGATTTTAATTCTTTTTCTCCTCCACCATTGTTTTTCTTTTAGCTTGAATGTGATAGGAAAAAGAAATGAATAAAGAGGAGTGGTGGAATTAGGATATAGGATGAGTGGGGTAGTGGGCTGAACCTCAATCCCAAACCTAAACCCAAAGTGAAAAGGTAGCAAAATTCTACTAACTCCAAACATATGTAAATTTATACTCGAAAAGAACGCAAACACCATTTTGAACTCAATGGAAGTGGTTTCGAGTCCCAATTCGACAGTTTGAAAAAAGTAACATTTCGAACCCAAAAATCCGATTAACAACGCTATATGTAAACAAAACATTTAAATATATAATCGTAAAATATGCGGGTTGTTACACATCACCCCTCCTGAACAAAATTGCGTCCACGCAATTCCTTGAAACAATATTTGTAACAGCTACATAATTACATCACTCAAAAAGAAAAGGAAATAAGCTTGAGATGTAGTGATATTCTCACCATTTCTAAGCAAAGATAGAAAATCCGGATAGGGTCGCTCGATAAACTCTCTGGTTTCCCAAGTACAGTCTTTGGGATTTGCGGACCATTGAATTTTCACAAGTGGGACTTCTTTATTCCAAAGGCGTTTATCCTCCGAAGCTAGCACACGAATAGGATTTTACACCATAGACAAGTCGGGTGAGATCTCAAAATCTTGCAACACACGAGGATCAATAATAGAATCCTAATCACGAAGGCATCGAAAAAGCTGGGATACATGAAATACGTCATGAATTCCCGAAAACTGGATAGGTAGCGATACACGATAAGCAACATGACCAATGCATTCCGTAATAGGAAACGGTCTAATATATCGAGGAGCCAACTTCCCAGAGCCACTAAAACGCACCACACCCTTCATCGGAGAAACACGAATGAATACGAGATCGTCAACAGAAAATTCCAAAGGCTTCCTATGATGATCGGCATAAGATTTCTGCCTATTCTGAGCCTCTTCCATTCTCTGTCTAATAATATCAATCCTCTCAGAAGATTCACAAATATAATCGGGGCCGAGAACTAACTTTTCCCCTGATTCCAACCAACAAGATGGTGATCGACACGACCTTTCATAAAGAGCTTCGAAAGGAGCCATACCAATATTGGATTGGAAACTGTTGTTATAAGAAAATTCAACAAGAGATAAGTGGTCTTCCCAACTACCACCAAAATCAAGAATGCAAGCTCGAAGGAGATCTTCTAAGACTTGATTCACCCTTTCAGTCTGACCATCAGATTGTGGATGATAAGTTGTACTGAGATTGAGCTTAGTACCCCAAACTTTCTGAAGGCTTTGCCAGAAACCACTAGTAAAAAGCGGATCTCTGTCACTAACAATAGAACTAGGAATTTCATGAAGTCGAATGACTTCTTTAATAAAAAGCTTAGCCAACAAAGGAGCAGTCCGATTGGACTTGATAGGAATAAAATGTACTGATTTAGTCAACCGGTCAACAATCACCCAAATACTAGTATGGCCCGACCTCGAACGAGGTAGACCATCAATGAAGTCCATAGAAATTTGATCCCATTTCCATAATGGAATCTCAAGAGGCTGCAAAAGACCACTAGGATGCTGGTGTTCTTCTTTAATAAGTTGACAAGTCATGCAATGACTCACATAACTTGCAATATCATACTTCATACCTTCCCACAAGTATAAGCGTTTCATGTGAGCATACAAATTACTACTACCTGGATGGATAGTATACTTAGAACGGTGACAGTCCTCAAGAATGTCATTTCTAAGATTAGAAACATTAGGCACAATCAACCTTTCCTTCTTTCGAATACAACCATGAATATAAATATCGAAATTCTTTAGATCATCACTTCGGGATTCCGATTTACAACTCTGAGTAAGATAAGAAAGATTTGGATCTTGTATCTGGGCATCAGCAATTCGATCCAACAAACTAGGACGGGTTTCCATGCTAAATAAAAGCACGGAAGAATCAGAAACTGAAGGACGGTCTTTAATATCACAAAGAGATAAAGCGTCCAACATATTCCACTCTGCTAGCATCATGGAAACAACAACTTGCTGCTTGCGACTAAGCGCATCAGCAACTCGATTACCCTTACCAGGGGTATACTGAATATTGAAATCATATGAAGCAAGAAATTCGAGCCAACGTTGTTGCCTCATATTAAGTTCTTTCTGAGTGAATAGATATTTCAGAGATTTGTGATCAGTAAAGAGAATAAAACAATCTCCCAACAAATAATGTCGCCAAATTTTTAGAGCAAAGACTATAGCGGCTAACTCCAAATCATTGGTAGCATAGCGAATCTCGTTAGGCTTTAGTTGTCTAGAAGCATAGGCAACTACTCTATCCTTTTGCATGAGAACAACACCAAGTCTATAACCACTGGCATCGGTATAAACAACAAGATCATGATTCCCTACGGGAACCACTAAGATAGGAGCATGAGTAAGGAGATCTTTTAACTTCATGAAAGAAGTCTCATACTTATCAGACCAAATAAAAGGAACAGCTTTTCTCGTGAGAGTGGTAAGCGGTAAGGCAATACGAGAAAAGTCCTTAATGAACCGGCGATAATAACCCGCCAATCCAAGGAAACTACGGATCTCAGTAACGGTCTTGGGCCTCTTCTAATTCTGAATAGGTTCGATCTTGGTCGGATCGACAGAGATACCATTGGAAGAAACAATATGACCGAGAAACATCACCTTATTCTCCCAGAAGTGACACTTGGGGAATTTTTCATAAAGCTGATGCTGACGAAGAGTGCTCAAATCAATCTCCAAATGCTGAATATGATCGGCTTCAGACTTGGAATAAATAAGAATATCATCAATGAAAACCAAGACGAACTTATCGAGATATTCTCGGAATATCTGATTCATAAGATCAACAAAATACGCTGGAGCGTTCATCAAACCGAACGGCATAACAAGCCATTCGTAAGAACCATAACGAGTACGGAATGCAGTAAGAGGAATTCTATCTTCCGCCACTCGTAACTGATGAAAACCGGTAGCAAGATCGAGTTGGGAGAAAAACTTAGTGCCACTTAACTGATCGAACATGTCGTCGATCCTAGGTAATGGATACCTATTTTTGACAGTGAGCTCGTTAAGCTTGCGATAATCAATGCAAAGCCTAAGAGTACTACCTGGCTTCTTAACAACGACAATGGCGGCGCCCCAAGGAGAAGAGCTAGAACGAATAAATCGCTTGGCTTCCAATTCAGATAATTATTGTTTGAGTTCCTCATTTTCCTTAGTAGACATCCTCGTGGGAGGACGACTGACAGGATGAGCACCAGAGATAAGATCAATACGGCACTCAATTACCCTCTTCGGCGACAAACATGAAATAGGCTCGAAGACATCAGAAAAATCACAAACAACCGGAATATTAGCTATGACATCCTTCGATTCGAAGGAAAAAATGAGAGCATTCGAAGTATGATCTATGCTTCGAAATATAATAGATAACTGCTTGATAGCATCGGGATGCTTGAGATATAAAGTTCTTTCGGGACATAGGATTTGAACTTCATAACGGACGAGCCAATCCATACCCAAAATCATATCAAAACCAAGATGATCCATAACATGCAGATTAGCATGAAAGGTAAAACCACATAGAATAGTCTCAATACCAACACATAACAAACTAAGAGTAGCGGATTCACCAATAGGATTCACAATCCTCAAAGGGTCACAAAGACTAACAACATCGTAAGGAATAACATCAACAAGCTCCTTTGACACGAATGAATGTGATGCACCCGTATCGAAAAGAACTCTAATAGAACGGCCATGAAATAAAACAAAACCTTCCAAAACAGAAGGAGTAATACTTTGGGCTGAGAAGAATCATCAGAAGCTTTAGCAACATTAAGCTTCCTAGATTTGAGACCCTTAGAAGCGGTAGGATAATCTGAAATCCTAAACTTCTTTCTTGCAATAGCGGCAAATGCGAGGCTTAGGATAGCTACGAAGAAAATGATCCAAAGAACCACAATTATAGCACGCCCTTTGAATAGAAGGTGCACTACTAGGCCGAGAACTAGAGGTAGCTTGCTTCTTCTTCTTGTTGGAAGAAGAATTAGACCTATAAAATGGAAACCTCTTCTTATTGGGTTCTTAGAAACCTCAACCTCATCACCACTATCAGTTCCTTTTCAACAGCTTCATAGCAAAGAGCCGAATCAACAAGTTCCTCAAAAGTGAGATTAAGCTGAAGCAAAAGAACTTTCTTCAAATACTTCTTCAAACCTTCAACAAATCGAACATTCTTCTTACGCGGAGTGTTAATGAACTCAACTCCGTATTTGGACAAGGCCTCGAAAGATGCAACATAATCAGAAACAGAGGACTTCCCTTACTTCAACTGAAGGAAATTACGAGCAAGATTAGCCTTTTCTGATTCAGGAACGAACTTAAGTTCGAATCATTCCTTAAACTGAATCCACGAGAGAGAGGACTCATCAACTTCCACAATAAAAAGCTCATACCAATCAAGTGCATGCTCTTGCAACATGTTAGATGCCACGAGAACGTGATGCTGATCAGAAGATCCATCCGAGAAAATATACGCTCACAAGCATGCAACCAAGTCTAAACTTCCAATACACTTTCTGATCCCTTGAAAGGCTTGCCTCCAAGGTGAGAATAGTCACTACACATGCGGGCGAAGGCAGACTTGTGAGAGGGAGCTGCAGGAGTTGCAACAGAAGGCTGAGTACCTCGAAATAGCTCCATAAACTGATCAGCTGACATATAAACTCCGTCCGAATGAGAACCACTAGACGGGCATGCAGAAGAACGCTTCCCTCTACCTCTTCCAGCCATAGGCTGAGAGAATAAGAGAAGACAAGGATTAATTAAAACAATACAAGATTGTTAAGGAATTTAACAAATGGAATACTACGGAAGTATGAGATTCATTCCTAGACACATTCCAACATGTTAAAGAGGAAGGAATAGATTAGAAAGGCACGAATAAAACCCTCGAATAGTTGTAACGCATATTCCATTCTGCTTCTATTCCGTTGTTTATTATAATTTGTTCTGAATTTCAATTCTGATACCAAGCTGTGACCCCCCACCTCTATGCTCACAATAACAAAGATTATTATAAGGAATAACGTCTGCTATTGCGAAGAATAAGGCTTGTTAGAAGCGACCATCCGTAAGTTATGCCTTAGACGAGTATTGACTACATCGATAGGAGTTGTGTAAATTACTCCCAAAGATGTAAAATTCAATCCAAATCTAAAACAAAACTACGGTGGCTTAAGAAAAATTCAGAACAACTCATAATAACAATAACACAGATGAGTATAATCACATCAGAGAAATATCAAATATATAGTGGAAGACTAGTCTGGATACATGCTACAACAATCGATAGTTCACACGAACCAAATATACATATACAAAGACATCAACATACATGAGATGAGAGTCAATAAACCAAAAGTGACACCTCGAAGTCTAGACAAAAGATGATGTGAAATCCCAAAAGTTGAAGCGGCAACAGAATCAAAGATAGTGATTATCCTGAAATAACTCGGTTTGACCCGAGTATTATTTAAAAGAAAATAATAAACGGATCAGTCTAATTTAAACTCAGAAATAAGTGTATGATAAACAACACTTAAGCAAATAATTATAGTCTCGAATGAGATTATTCAACATAAATAATCAACATAGTTTAAATGAAGAAATCTCAATTTAAACTCCATCAAAATCAACTTTCAAATTCAAAATTGAATTCAAAACAGCAATTCACAAAATCTAGAAATCAAAAATAGATAACTAGAAAATTAGCATAAAAGTGGATCGATCCCAGCAGATGGCGAGTCTAAGCTACGCCGCACGTGCATCAACATATGGTCGAAGCCTACCAAGTACTGTCATCATAATTTTGGGCGTCCAACAAATGACCCGATGGTCCAACATATGACCCGAAGGTCCAACATATGACCCGAAGGTCCAACATATGACCCAAAGGTCTAGTACTGGTAATTGACCCAAAGGTCCAACAAATGACCCGAAGGTCGAGCAGAGTGGCTCGAAAGCCTAACCAAATCATCAAAATCTTCAAACAGCAACAAACATTTCAATTAAAGAGTCTGGAATTAACCGAATTAGTAAAAGCGTGGTTCCATACTCCGCACTTTTGCTAAATCATGTAAATCTCTTCATCGTTTCCTTGAAAGTGCAAAATTGTGTATTTTATACAAATAGAATTTGCGTTCTCAAATGGACAAGTTCGGAATTAATCGAATCGGTAAAAGTAAGGGTTCATAGTCCTTAATTTTGCCGAAGCATTTAAATCGCTTCCTCATTCGTTTGAAAGCATAAACTCTGAAATTTTTAGAAATAATTTTGTTTTAAAACGATTTAAAAACACGTGATTAAAATAGAAACTTCAATAGCAATTTCGACAAGGAAATTGCGCTTCATAAAACACCGTAAAAATGGATATAAACGTGAGCGTTGCGGGATTTCTTGATTGCAAGAAAGCCGCATGAAAATTCACTTTAAATTGACGGCTACTGAAGTCAAAACAACAGTAATTTTATATGTCAAAATCTCATCGAAACAACATATTTCAAATGTATACACCGGGGTAAAAACTCGTTATAAAAATGTAACGGCAACAAATTACGTTTTAAAACCAAACACCGGTTCAAAGCAAATTAAACATTGGTCTACACTGCTATATATGCATCAAAATATGGTACTTCTTGGGCTTAGTAACGTGCAACACATCCTTACACGCACTTAATAATTATAGACAAAAATAAATGATAACAACAAATCGGATAATCACGACTCGGTAGAAATGGGAATCTCAAGCAAAATAGGATAAATAGGCAAAACAGACTGCATACAAGCAGGTTAGTCGACTGGCTCTCTGAGAACAGTCAACTGGACCAGACCCTGAAAAACCCTTGGGTTCCAGGTCAGTCGACTGGACTCAGGGGTCAGTCGACTGGTGCATGTTTCCCAGCATTTCCAGCATATACAAATGAAGAGCAAACTCAACCAATTCATAATCGGACGAGCAAATGCGCTAGGGGCTTACGCCAATCAACAACACAGCCCAATAGGCTCTTCGATACACTACCAAAAGCATGATCAAACGTCAAAGTTATGATTTTTAAACATTTTGCTTCAAACACCAAAAATTGAACAATTCACAAAACCAAACCAAATCAAAAGCAATTGTACATGAATAAGTGTTAGGAATTCATACCTAACAATCAAAGATAGTTTTAGACATAGATGTGAGATAAAAATCTCACCTTTTATTCAAAAACAAAGAAGAAGAAGCTATAGAGGAAAGTAAGAACAATCACCCTTCAATTCCAACCCAAGGAGCTTGAATCTAAGTTTAAAAGAGAACCATTCCTAAGTTAGGTTTAGGAATTTCTGAAATTGAAGAGAGAGTTGGAGAAGAAGAAGAGGATGCTTACCAATAGCTTCTCTTGAATTATGGAGAGAATTTGAGTTTGCAAATGAAGTTAGGGCTTAGGATTTGAATTCTTCTTCTCCTCCACCATTGTTTTTCTTTTAGCTTGAATGTGATAGGAAAAAGAAATGAATGCAGAGGAGTGGTGGAATTAGGATATAGGATGAGCTGGGTAGTGGGATGAACCCCAATCCCAAACCTAAACCCAAAGTGAAAAAGTGGTAAAATTCTACTAACTCCAAACATATCGAAGTTTATAGTCGAAAAGATCGCAAACACCATTTTGAACTCAATGGAAGTGGTTTTGAGTCCCAATTCGACAGTTTGCAAAAAGTAACATTTCGGACCCAAAAATCCGATTAACGACGCTATGTTTAAACAAAACATTTAAATATATAATCGTCAAATATGTGGGTTGTTATAGAAGCCATCCCTCCTAAACCCGCTGATACGATAAAAAACCCTCTAGAAGGGTATTTTGCATACACGGCCATCCACATATGGCATGGTGGCTTTCTTCCATTTTCTGAGTTCTTGCTCTCCTACTTGTCTCACTTGGAGTTGCTCCAACACAACTTTCTCCCAATGTTTATACACATCTTTTATCTCCTGAAATGATGGCGTTGGAATCTAGACTTCCTTCGCTCAATCCTGAAGTTTTAAACTCCTTGACAAAGCTGATTTGTGATCCTTTTCTATAGTGTAACCTTTAATATGCCTTGTAATTACTCATTTAGCAATTTTTGTGTTTGCTGAATCTTTTGTCATTCTGATTACCCTGAGAAACATTTAACAAACAATATTTCTATTTTTTAACTTATAATTGACATATTTGTCTTCGTATATCATTTTCCAAGATTACCAAATTATCTTGCCAATTGTATGAAAAGTAATTTGTTCAAAATGTTAAGATCTCATCTTTAACCATGATGAGAAATGATCGAGGATTTATCTCCTTCCACTTGTTCAAAAGGCATAAAACTTGTCGGTAGTAGATTCCACCTTATCATAAGGCCATGAATGATAAAATATAACTTTTATTAAATAAAGAACCTAGTTTAGGAGTCCATGTCTGAAATTTTGAAGCGGTAATTCTCGCACCCATTCCTTAATATTAATGGGATTTAAAAAGTTAGAAGCCCACAGTTCCCACTTGGAGGATCTTAATAACGGTCTTTTTGATAATATTCTTTGGCCTAGATTTGAGCAATTAAAACGGTTAGAAATTCAAAGATCTTATATCTAGATTATTGCTTAAATAAACAACATTCTTAATTCCCGGATTTGGGTTTAATAAGTGAGTGATTTGTAATAATTCGAAACCCAGAATCGGGTGTTAGATAACGAAATCTTTACGTGAAAAACTTGAAACGTAGATTCAGGTATTAGATTTTGAAATTCATATATGAGAATCTCGGAGCCCAAATTCAGGCATTAAGAGATGATGTTAAGAAAGTCCCAAAACCCAGATTCGGATATTAGTAAGTAGAGTTCTGCTCTCCTGCTCTACTTCCGTCTTCTTTGACATGTATGAACCCTCCAGATTTTGAATATATATAGGAGTAATTTGATTAGCTTCCTCTTAAGCTAGGACATCTCAGTCCATTATTGATTGAGCCTACTCTTGGACTTGGACGTCTTAGTCCATTAATGAATGAGCCTCATTTGGGCTAGGACATTTTAGTCCTTTTTTTATTGGGCCTCGTCTTGGGCCTGGACATCTTAATCCATTACGGAATAAGCCTCATTTGGGCTTGGACATCTTGGTCCTTTTTTGATTGGGCCTCTTCTTGGGCCTGGACATCTTAGTCCATTGTCTGATGCTCTTGGTTAGCTCATCTTAGAGGCTGGAACCAAGGACTTACCCGACCTCCCTCCAAGAGGCGCCCTACTCTGGCCCTTTTGCGGCGCGAATAGGGGCTTTTCGGTGCTCTACCCTGGCCCTTTTGCGGCGCGGATAGAGGCTTGTTCGGTGCTCTACCCTGGCCCTTTTGCGGCGCGGATAGAGGCTTATTTAATGCTCTACCCTGGCCCTTTTGCGGCGTGGATAGGGACTTGTTCGGTGCCCTACCCTGGCCATCTTAGCATGGATAGGGGCTCACTTCGTTGTCCCTCCAAGAGGTGCCTTAACCTGGCCATAGCATGACACAGATAAGGGCTTGTTCGATGCTCTACCCTGGCCATCTTAAGCGCGGATAGAGGCTTACTTCGTCCCCCTCCAAGAGGTGCTCTACCCTAGCCATCTCGGCGTGGATAGAGGCTTTTCTACAATCTTAGGTAATACTACCACCTTAGGCAATATCCAAATTTGAGGAGCATTTCACTCCCAACCGTGTAGACTTTCTCTTTTCATAAAGCTGATCTTTATTAATCTTTTCTTAATTTACAAATTCTGTGATCTTTCCTTGTCTAAAGAAATAATGAGCATCCCCTCCAGGGCTTTGCAATGGTTGGTTTCATGACCATTCATCATATGATAATGATAGAAGGATTCTCGAAGTTCCTTTCATGTTTTTGCTTTTTCTTTTGTGATGGCCAATAGTTAAGTTCATCCTTTGTAAGCAAGTAGACATTTTCTATTGATGCGGTTAAATTGCATTCTTCTGTAAGTCTAGACTTGAAACTTGACTCTTGAGGATGATTCTTTGGCTTTTTACTTTTCGGGCTTATCATTTCATGCTATTTAAATATCTTTCTTTTTGCTACCCTTTGAATCTCTTGGGTTGGAAGTGCTCTTGTTGTAGTTGGTTGCTATTTGTTCGCAAAGGCATTCTAATCATTCATTATCTCTTCCTCAAAGATTATGCCTTTGGCATAATGTTGAATTGTTCTTCTCATTTGATTAAAGACATTGTCACTTCCATCTGTTTTCTTTTTCTAGTGCAAAGATTGGGGCAGGGCTAAAATTAAAGGGGTTGAGACTCCATTTCCCAAGATCATATGATTCTGCTTTCTTTTTATTTATAATCCTTAAGACTTTGAGCCTTTGTCTTTGCTCTTCATCTTGATTGGAGATTTTGATGTCTACTTTGGAGAATATTGACAAATGTGGATCAGAAGACCCTTGTTTAGATCTTTTAAATCTTCAGGCCATGATCAAACCAAAGTAGATAGGCTTGATGTAAGATTGTTCCAAAGGGGTTAGAGAATAGTAGTGTTAGAGGGTTAACCAAGCCGGAGGTTCGAGCCCTCCTTATAGTGCCAAAAATATTAACAAGATTTATTGTCAACACCCCATAATTTTGATTAGGAAGATGAAAGTCCTTTCTATGAATAGCGGATGTAAATCCCTTCGGAATTGCCTACAAACTTAGCCTTTCTGGTAGATAGCTTTCGAACAGATCTTTCGACGTCGTCGAAAGGGTCAGGTGTTGGGTTATGAAACCTTCCGACTTTATTGAATTAGTATGAGATCCTCTTTAAGAATTTCCTTCTTTGTTTAGATTGAATTTGTCCTTAAAAGGTTAGATATTAACTTGTTGAAAAGATCAGGAGGATAGCTCTCGTTTGGTCTTAGTTGGATATCAAACTTCTCAATGGATATGTAGAAGCCTTCGACCTTGTCGAAAGGTTAGGTCACTTATCTAATGTATCTTTGATCCTTTTTGAAAGCTTTAGGAATGGTCTCTTTTGGATTAAGCCTTATAAGTCCAGGTATCTATACTTAAAGAGCAGTCTTCAGTCTAGTCGAAAAGTTATACCATTTGGACTATAACTCTGAAAGGTTATTGATATTTTATAGCATAAGCACTTTTGACCTAGCCGAAAGGTTTGGGTCTCAAAGTTAATCACTTCGGAAGGTTACCCATGCTGTTTAGACCAATTGTATTATAAACCTTGTCGAAAGGTTTAAATTATAGGGTTAAAGGCTTCGAAAGGTTGTAGTAATTTCTTGTGGTAGAAGTGTTGTCGACCTTGTCGACAAGAACCTTCTCAATGATGTTGAACCCGAAATCAAAGTTAATCCAAAAAATGTTTAATCAAACAATAAAGCAATTAATAGAACATAAGATTTCTCTCTTTATCCATGAATGAACTCTATTTTTATTAAATTCCCAAATTAACCCCCGATTAGGGTTACAATGTCTTCATTAAGAAAGTATAAGCTTAGAATGAGAGAATTTGGATCCCCAAAACTAGACCCCATGGGTATTATTTATAGATGTAGGCGGCCCTCCTTTCGACTCCATGCTCTCGACTAGGTCGGAAGATCTCCCTTTTATATGCAGCTTTGAACCTTTTGAGTTTATCAAAAGGTTTGCCTTTCATCTACTATTTTGGACCTTTCGACTTAGTCGAAAGGTTTGTTTCTCTTTATATCTTCATAACCTTTCGACACTGTCAAAGGGTTTTCCTTCTTTATACTGCTGTGAACCTTTCGACCATATCCGAAGTTTGCTCTTCTCTTAGTTGTTGTGAACCCTTTGACCTTGTCGGAAGGTTGATCTTCGAGAGCTATGCTCACCTTCAACATTGTCGAAACGTTGTCTTTCACTCTTTGTTGACTTGTGACTACTGCTTTCTTCATAAATCTTTCGTCATTGTCAAAAAGTATCCTGGATGTGCTTCAACTGGTTTGAAAGGCTTATTATGCTTTCGAAAAGGTCACTAAGTAGTTGCTCACACTTGCATTGACTTCTTCATCCCCTTCGAAAGGTATGAACACCTTGGAAACTAGAGATGTAAACTTTCAACTTCTTCGAAAGGTTTGATGCTAGTGAATTCTGATGATTGCATCCCTTCGACTCTTTCGAAAGGTTTGGGTTGTGCTCCTTTTCCTTTTCTTTTATTGAAAAACCTTTCATCTTAATCGAAAGTTTGATTTTTAGTGTAACACTAACCAATGATGCAACGTCGGCACAATTAAGAAGAATATAAGTGTGTGCTACAAGAAGATCTCTATCGTCTAACCATATGTCTACACATTTTCCAAAAGATTGACCATGTTGTCTAAAAATAGATAACATCGTTTGATAGGACTTGTGTTCGTCGCTTTCATCATTACGTGGAACACTTTTAAATGATATCTTCACATGGTCACTGAAATAGCGAGAGAGAAAGAACGAAGCTTCTTCTTCAATGTAAGATTTTTAGATCGAACCTTCATCTCGTGCTTTTTGCCTCATTTTTTTCTTCAGATGATTTAAGTATCTATGGAAAATTAATTTACATTAACTTTAACTTTCGAATGTAATTAAATTAATAAGTAACATACTTTATACCTCTCGAATGGATACATCCATCCATATTGCATAGGACCTCGAAGTCATGCTTCAGAAGGGAGATGAAATGTAAATGCTCCATTACATTAGAAAAATCTGGTGGAAATATTTTCTCCAAATTGCAGAGCAATATAGGAATATCTTCTTTAAGTTACATAAACATTGAACTTTTAACGTAGTCGAACAAAGCTCTTTGTAAAATAAACTAAGTTCCATTATCACTTCCAAACTTTTAAGGGTAATAGTTCTTTGAATACAACGGATAACAAATTTTCCATCATTATGTGACAGTCGTAACTTTTCATTCCACTCAATCTACCGTTTTTAAAGTCAAACATCTACGAAGATTTGATAAAATATTATAAGGAAATCTTAATCCTTCCATCCATTTTAACACAACTAACTTGATTATTATCTAACTCATAACACGTTTTGGGTTTTTTTATTGTTATTTCATTTCATATAAAGTTCAGAATGTTTGCATAATTCTTGTAAATTGCGTCTTAAATTCAAATCGTCCTTAGTCTTCCCCTTGACATTCAAAATTGTGTTATAAACATTATCAAATACATTTTCCTCATTATGCATCACATCAAATTATGACGAAGCGGAAGATCTTTCCAATAAGACGACTCCCAAAATATACTTTGTTTGCACCGGTTATAAATAGTCGATTTACTTGAAATTTTAGTTTGTACTTCAGTTTCACGTATCATTGGATAGTTCCTTACAAGTTCATATATGTCTTCGCTTGACCATATCATTGTTGGTTGTCTGATTTCTGCTCTATTAGCTAAAAAGTTTTTTCTATCTCTTCTGAAGGGATGTTTGACATGGAGAAACATCAATGGCAGTCAAACCATTAAATTTTCTTACCAATTGGTAAAGAAAATGCTCATATTTCTTCCATACAATGAAGACAAGCTAGATGACAGAAAGCATTCCATCCTGAAAGCATTACATATGCAGAAAAATCACTTATATTCCACAACAATGACGCAAATATACAAAAAAATTCTTTGAAACGTTGTATGTTTCTACTTCTTTGTTCCACGGTGTTTTTAACTTTTCAAACAACGATTGTAAATAAACATCGATTCCTTGTGTCGGATCATCGGGGCTAGGTACGACAACAGTAAAAAACATATATGGAGTTTTCATACACATCCATAGAGTATATTGTAAGGTGTGATGATAATGGGCCACGATGAATATTTAGCACTAAATTGAGAAAGTGGTGAAAAACTATCGGTACATAATCCAAGTCTAACATTACAACTCTCCGCTGCAAAAGTGGGATAAGTTTTGTCAGAATGCTTCCATTCTTCTCCGTCGGCTGGATGTGTCAATTTTACCTTCTTCCCCTATTCTCACACTATACCATCTCTTATGATGTGCAATTACAGAAGATGCGTATAATCTTTGAAGCCTAGGAGTGATGGAAAAGTAATGCATATGTTTGTATGTAACTTCCTTTCCCTTCTTTTTCTTGGTTTGTACCTTTCCTCGTTACATATTTTGCGCTTCCTAAGAGTGATGTCCTCTTTCCAAAACAACATGAAGCTATTTAAACATGTATCTATTTTTTGATTTAGCAAACCAAAAGCCGACATAATTTTTTTAACTTCATAGTGATTTTCACACATTAAATTATCAGACGGCATATGTCGTTTTACAGCTTGTACACCAGCTATAAATCCGACTTCGGTGATGTTGTATTTTGACTTCATATTTTGTGGTTACTGATAGCTGAGTGCCGCTTTTACAACCATCCCAAAGTGGTTTCTTAGCAGCATCTAATAAATCGTAAAATAATTTTGCTTCAATATTTGGTTCTTCAACATTTACATCGTCGTCATCAGCATCAACCGTAGG
This sequence comes from Allium cepa, assembly GCA_030765085.1. Taxonomy (NCBI): domain Eukaryota; kingdom Viridiplantae; phylum Streptophyta; class Magnoliopsida; order Asparagales; family Amaryllidaceae; genus Allium; species Allium cepa. The sequence goes on along the minus strand of CM060941.1, from coordinate 133,034,699 downwards.
GAACATTGATCGTATTGCATCTTCAACCATATTTTTATATACGATTCGTTATAACAATTTTATTACCAGCGACCTCTAATTCAGACTCTGCATGAGTACATGCTACAACTACTCCATGATGATCTCAGACATAATACTCTGGTACGAAACCATTTTTGCATAAACGAACTTTCACAGTATCCGGTAACAAATACTTCAAATGTTTACAGCTACTATCACCATTTCCATTATTACATAAAGCGAATTCAACAAATATGTTTATGCCATTATAAAAATCTTTCTTTATTGAGCCTATCAGTCCCCTTCTTTGATTAATCCATCTTCTCCAATCAACAAAATAATCGATCATTTTTCCTATTTAAAAAATATACCACAAATTCAAAAATAAATATTTGCCATTTTACGTATTGACATTTTATTTTTCAATTTGTTGATACATAATCATATACACGTCAATTTAACCCAATTTAAGAATACAATATTGAAATGTTGGTTTATGGTTTTCTAATTTGATGGTCCGCCATCCTACTTCCCATTACAAACATAGTAAACAATTACATTTTGTAAATTATTTCGTTTTAAACGATTCAACAAAATTTCGATAGCAATTCCCCTTTGTTTCCTATATTGTACACAAATTCGTGTACACAGGAAACAAAAAAGGAATGCGACGACGAAATTTTGTGAACCGTTTAAAACGAAATGATGTACGAAATGTAATTATTCACCGTGTTTATAACTTGTCCAATACAAGGACAAATCCAGCAAGTATTGTACCGGATGAATATAAATATCCATTTTATGACAAAAACGACTATTTATACAACGATCATGTACAACGCTTGTCGTATGGGCCAAAAACACTCTAAGGGACGTAATAAAAAAGTAGTTTATACAAAAATTGGAAGTTTTATAGTTTGTCTTCTTATTTAGTATACAATATATTATTGTTTGTAAACGGTTGAAAATTTACTAATTTTATATATTTTGAAAAATTATTAATTTACCACATTATTCCATGTATTTTATCGAACAAGGTTAGTTCATTGTATTATAGTAGACATGTAAATTATTATTTTTTACAACATTTTCAATAGAAAACAATTTATTTAATTTTTAGTATGCATGTGTATGTATATATATAATGATTAACACATATGCACACACATATATGAACACATAAACACCATAATTAACACAAGACAATGCTAAAAATAACACATATATAATGGTTTACACATATACATAGATTCACAAATTATACATACTTTTCACAATTTAAAACTAACAAATGAAATAGGTATTCTATAGGATACTATAAACCATCATTAGGCTATTAGAAACAACTAGAATCACTAATTAGCCATAATTTATCAAATTAGGAAAATCTGGAGTAGGTTAAAAATTAGATTTTTTGGAAAAAATTAAAGATTATACCTGAGATTGGAAGCAACAGACAGTGATTAAGGAGCCGTGCTGTAACGACCCGTTAAATTTATGATATTTAATAAATTGAATTAATATAATTTCAAATTTGTTGAGGAATAAATGTAGAGATTGGGTATAGTAGTTGAAATTTAGTGTAAAAAATATAAATTTTATGACGATAAATGTGGATAATGCAAATTGTCATAATTTGATTTAAAGTTAATTTTAAGAAACAAACAAATGTTGAATCTGTGAATGTAGTACAAATATTAACTTTAATGGTGTTCATTAATACAAAGATGTAATTAGTGTAGATAGTAATAATTTATGCCTGTAGTGAAAAAGAAATCTAATAGAGACATAAACTCTAATTATATAAAGGAGTATAGATCTGAACAAATTTATGAAGATTGATAAGGACAGTGTTTGTAATCAAGTTTGGTTATTAATATTTGAAAGATAGAGATGTGTAAATACGTTAATGAATTTATAATGGGAAGGAATGGTAGAATGGAATGAATATATATAATAATAAGCAATTGATTCAATTAAGGGAATTAAATTATAATAAATGGTCATTTAATAAATTCAACGTTCTGTGAGAAATCATAATAGTTGTGTACAATGTACAAACTTCGATTTGGGAATTTATCGGATTTATAACGGTTTTGGTTTTTCGTGTGTGAGTTAAAAGTTATTCCTTTTTGTAAGGTAATAGAAGAATGCATAAAATATAAACAGGGCTTAATAGAATTGATACTTAATGAATTGAATAAATTGTCCATTTATGTAGATATGTATAGTGGAATAAATGGCCTAAGCAAATTAAAATGGGATAATTATTGAGATTTGTACTATGAAAATAAATAGTAACATTTATTTGCAAGTAATAAAAGCCTATTTAGGTGATTAGAATTTAGAGTAAACGACTATTGTATGTTACCTATTCTTGTTTCTTGTTAATTTAAATTTGGGAATTTATTCAATTTACCCGCCAATTTACCGCAGTTAAGGTGGAATAGATTGGTATATGAGTAATGTTAAATACAAATAAGATGTAACCAAGGGAAATCCCATTTATAATAATTTATGTAAAATAAAGTATAGAAACTAAGAAATGAAAATGTGGAAATGTGGATGCAATGAGATCTTAAGTGATAATAACTCTGTAGGCAAGTGATGATGGAAATTTTGTGTATAACCAAATAAAAACCCAAATTTGTTTGCAATCAATTGAAGTTATTGCAATTTAATGGATTTAATATCAAATAGTTTATGTAATTATTATTTGGAAGAAATGGGAGTTATTTGTAAAAAGTATGAACCAAATTTTAATTTTTTTCTTATGGAATTGACAATTGATATATTTTGAGTTGAATAATAGAAATCAAGCTTTATTTATTTGGATGTAATTTATGGTAATTTGGATTTATTGCAATAGTTAATTCCATAGAATAAAGTTAAAGCTAATTCAAATTTAGTTGGACCATTGTTGATATAACTTTAGAAAGAAAGATTTTATTTATAATTTGAATATTAAATCCAACAAAGGGTATTTACTACAAATAAAATAGAATTAAACGTAAAATATTACGTTATTGAATTTAAAATGGAATTTTGTAAACAATTGAGTGAATTTAATAAATTTATCAAACTTATAATGCTGAATTCATTAAGATTGGAATTAATAATAGTTAAGAAAATGAGGGGATAATAATTTGAAATCATAGCAATAGATATTAATGTAAGGTTACCTTAAATAAGTTAAGGCAAATCAATGGAAGGTACCTTTATAATACGATGATTGTGTGTAAAGGAAATGGGAATAAAAGTTTATTAATAATTTGGAATTTAATGTATGGTAAAAAGTTTATTTGCAATCAAATGAGTTGGAATGGAAATCAAATCTATTTATCTAATTGGATTTAAGTGAGAGTATAAGAGTACATGATTTAATAATTGGGTTTTTGCGAATAAAATTTATAATTCCCAAATAATAAGAAAATGCAGAAATTAACACTGCAAAATTGATATACTTATAAATTTTAATTCACATCCAAGCTTGGAAAACCATTTGGGATTGTTTGAATTATATAAGTCACAAAATTTGGCCAATATTAGAAGTTGAAACATAAAAACTGGATTTATGATTTATTTTAATTTATTTTATAAATATTAAAAATAGCCATTTTGGGCACGGACTCGGATTTCGACGAAACCAGTTTCATCGGATCCGTATCGGTGAATTATTATAGGGTTTCAAATTTCGTATCGATCGGACTTGTCGTTTGATCGTACGGACGCGAAACGCCTTGAAATCGATTTAATTAAAATCAATTTGAAATCAATTTGGAAATTTTGTTTTCAGCATAACTTCTTCATACGATCAAATTTGGACGTGAAACTTTTTCCATCGCGTTCAGAATATTTTAAAATACCTATCTGGATATATAGATTTAAAAAATTCGGTTCCGGAGGTATAGCGGGTTTTTTGGGCCATAGTTTGTTGCGTACGTTCACCCGTCTAGCGCGTTCGTTATCCGTACCCACCTAGCCTTCTTCTATTTGTCTATATATATGCGATCATAAACCCTAGCTTCACCCTATTGTCTATTTGCTGTACGTTCATTTTCTTCACTCTTTTCTCTTCCCCAAATGTATACATCTCAGATCCAATTCCAGATCTATCCACAGTTCAAAATCAAAAGTCAAAACTCAAAAATTTCAGAAAATTCCAGAAAAAAATATATGTTGAAGTATTCGATACGCGTAATCTCATGGTGTAATTCGTTTTTCAATTGGAGCTGTCGTTCATCCAGAATAAATTCAAACAGCCCCAAAACCGTTCATCATCATCGCACAAAACTTCGTCTGATCGAAATTCTGTTTCTGGGTATTGTAGTATGGACGATGGGGAGCGCATCTATGTATTTTGTTTGTCGATTTGACGGCTGGATCGGCGTCAAAAAAATTGGAAGTAGGGCTTGTGAAAGTGGCGGCTGGTTTAGGGTTTGCGTCTCCCTGTTGAGGCTCGCGTGCGTACGTCCCAGGCAAGCAACATGAAGCGCCTACGTGGCATGTCTATCTTATCAATATGTGTCAATTTTGTTTATTTTTAATTTTGAATTCAATCATCATTTTTCGTCATAACTTTCTCATACGAAGTCGGATTCACACGAAATTTCTTTTGTTAGGATCGTAATTTAATTCCGGACTTGATGACGCTGGTTTGGACGAATTCCGAGACGGGCGAATTTTTGGGTTTAAATCGAATTTAAATTCGATTTAAATTCCAAAGGTGGGTGTTTTAACCCACTCACAACTTCTAAAAGTTTTTATGTTTGTTAAATTAATTAGAAATGAATAGAAATTTATTTATGAGTATTTGGCATGTTTATTTCGTTCATATCTGTTGAATTGCATTTATTTAATTTAACTGTTAATTTAATTTATTTATTGCGTATTTATTTACAGTTATAATTTATTTGTTTGCATATAAACTGCTAGTTAACAGTTATATAAATTATTACTAAATATAAAATGTTAGATTAATAGTTGTTAAATTAAATTTGAATATAATTGTCAGTTATTACCTGCTATATAATCTCATATATATATATTGATATTGATTGATGATTGTGATTTGGATAATGGATGATGTTGATGAATGGATGCTTATTTGATATCATTAAATTGCAAGTTATCATGCATTTTTCATTTCATTCGGGATTGTGGTTTGAAATGATATACAACCGCAAAATTTTATTTTTAAATTGCGGATTGAAATGATAAATATCCGTATCACTTGACCATAGGATAGAAAATTATATACAGGCACTGTGGTCTATATATAAATTATTTTAAAAGTAATTTCTATGGTTTGGATGTGATACGATTTATAAAAAATTTAATTTTTGATATTTTATAAATATTATTCTTTCATTTATATATATATACATATGGAGAAAATTTTTAATATGAAATGTGTATGAATCTCTTTAATAAAAATGGAAATTTAAGAAAATGGAGTTTGATAATTTATACCATATGTTAAATGTTTAAACTTGGAAATCTTAAGATATGATATTTATAACTGAAATTTTTCCAAGATAAGTATAAAATGAATATTCTAGTATAAATTAAATTGAAGAAATATTTAATTGCTAGAAATTGGGAGTTTGTTTATGAATTTATGTGAATATTCAAGACTAAATAATAAACATTAAATTTGTTGAAAGAATAAATTCCAACTTTAGTTTGAATATTAATACTGCAAATGATTTATACACATAGAAATTTAAGGGGTTTTGGAACTTAAAGTGATTATGGTTTAAACTTTAAATAAAGAACCATATTTGTAAAGCCATGTAAATTATTTTCTTTATGAAGTAACTTTAAAGTTAAACCTTTTATTCTATACATCGTTGAATATCCAAACCATTCAAGTTTTAGAAGTATGATTTTAAAAGTATGAATTCCGAAATATTATGTTTTGAAATATAATTCAAATGGTTGGTTTCCAGATATTTATATTTTAAACCAGTATGATTTTGGAAAAAGGGTTATATTTGAGATAAAATGATATCATATTATTTTGGGGTTTTAAATTGATATCTGATTCATAGTTTTGAAATGGAAAATTTATTCTGGTTTTTAAGTATAACCTATTTTTAAATGACCGCGGTGTTATAATAACGATGGGTTGGCAAAGAGACCGGGATCGGATATGGACATACTCTCTGTCGATACCGAAAACCACTTTGACTAACCGTGTACGCGGTGGAGTTTCCAGAATGAAGTAGGACGGTGGCGACGTTTCCTGTAAGGTAAATACGTGGACCCTACTCCCGTGAGTTGGCATAAGGTGGCTAAAACAGGAGCGATTGACGGGTTAATGAGGTCATTCCTCTGATCGGACACTCCTCTTCGATATTATACTTTGACTTTGGATTGATTCAGTGGCCACTTCTATATTTTGATTTTGGGGGAGTTGTTCGAGGTGGGCGGTAGCTGCGGCTACGCGTTACCATCGACCCGGAAGCGTAATTGGTATATCTACCCTGGCATTGCCTAGTTCTGCCGTGTCACCTACCCTAGCGCGCCTTATACGATTTTGGCTTTGTAGCATACCTATGGAGTGCCCTCTGACGACGCCCAGTACGGGGGAGATTACGGTACTGTATAGACTATGGGAATATATAACTGTGTTAAGGTGGAAAATGTAAAGCCTTAACGCTATTTAAAAGTAAGTTTATTTTACAATTAGACACTATTATAATAGCGCAATATACTATATAGTAAATAGTTTAACGGATCCTTAGGAGATGTAAATCCCGAACATCTTTTGAGTTATTGCACTCATATTTATTTCTGTTAATTTAACTCACATAAGATCTTTTAGTTCTGACTCGAGTGTTTTTGTCTTTTCAAATTCGCTCGGGTCAGTCCGAACGTTTCAGGATCGAAGACTTTAGCTTTGGAGGACGAAGACGAAGAATTTGTATTATTATTATTTATAGTATTGCACTACACTCACACTGTTCCGCTGCATTGTTATTGGTATGTGTAACTCTGATATGTATTATATAAATGTTTGTAAACAGTTTTTTTTATAAACTGTATATTTTCTTATTATATTTTATCCTTCCGCTGTGAGATTCTATTTGTTTATTTCTTCTCTGTTTTTTTCTTCTTATTTACCCCATAACAAATCCGCCCTTCCGTATGGTTTGAATCGGCATGTGTGTCGGTTTAAATCATGCGAAAAGGCGGGATGTTACACGTGCAATATCCAATAGCTTGAATTTGGGATTTGGAAACTTGAAAATGGATTTTAGGGATTTTAGAAAATTGTTTTCTTTCTGCTGGAATAAGGAAAAAAGGTCTCGGTCGAGACCTGTATAACGTGAATTTTCGATGGCTTCCGACTGCCGCCGATGACCCGTCGAAAGCCATGGAAAACCGTCATAATGAGGCCGTCGGAATCCGTCGCCAAGGGTCGTCGGTATTTCAAGCTATTCTTGTAGTGAACATTGCGAGCCTACTAGTCACAATTCTTCCAGTTGTTTTACACCACAAGCTATACATTTTAGTCCTTTATAGCCTAAAAAAATATGCTTGCTTTTCCTATGCTTTAACTTATTATGTCTCTCATCTTCTAAATAAGATGAATAACCAAACACTTTAAGGAATGAATAGTCAACATGCTCTGTTTTCCATATCTCTTCTGCGAACTTCATTTCTATGGAAATAGAAGGTGACATAAATTCACTACTATTTCCAACTTTGAGAACCTTCAAACGCTTCCTCGACTGCATCTCTACCAAGTTCTTACACTTACAAAACTGGTAAATATTTTGTCTTTGGCCTTTAAGAAATAGACCTAGACCTTACATGAGTAATCATCCATAAATAAGACGAAGTAACTGGCTCCACCAAAAATGCAGCTAGGATGGGTCCTCGCACATAAGAATGAACATACTCTAGAAACTCTATAGCTCTAGGACTCCAAACATCAAATGTGACACGCTTTTTCTTTCCATCAATCAACCCTCGCTTTAATACTTCAAGATTCTTCTCATTAACATGACCTAAACGAAAATATCATAATTGAGTAGAATCTGGAACACTAGAATCATTAGAAACTACTAACTTTTCTTAGACTATCTTTCCATGAAGCACATACATACCATTAACTCGCACTCCTTTCACCACTACCAAGGAACCTTTCGCTGCTCTCAAATTCTCTCTATCTATTATTATCCACGTACCAAGTCTACTTAAAGTTCCAACTGGCAACACACTTCTATGCAGCACTGGAACATGTCTAACATCCGTGATTGTCCTAATAACACCATCATGCATCTTAAACCTCACACTTCTGATGCCCATAACATGATAAGACATGTCATTTTCCATATGAATTGCTCCTCCATTAATCTTCTTTTAACTTAAAAAACAGCTCTTATCTGGCATCATATGATAAGAGGCTTCAGAATGAATCGTCCAACTTGTACTATCTAAAGACAAAATATTGGCTTAAAATAATGACGTATTTCTATCGCTTCTATCTACATCTGACCTAACCGTTGTGAAACTGAAGCTTTCTCCTTCTTCTCTCTCTTCTTTCTAAAAGCTCGACAATCCTGTATGAATGTTGCTTCTTTTTACAGTAATAGCAAGCACCCCTTCTAGGAACCTTGAAGTGGGACCTATGCCTATCTCTTCTACTTCCAAGGTGCTTATGGCTTTTATTTCTTCCTCTAAATGAACGAAGTTGTTGCTGAAAAACACCATCAGTGGTCTTCACATTTCATGTTTCAAAAACTCCTTTTCTAACAAATTTGGTGGCATTATAATTTTTCATACCACTATTAAAAGAATTAGCCATTGGTAACTAATCTAGAAAAAAACAGCTGGCTCTAATACCAATCTATTGTGCAAAATATTTAATTAATTTGCACTAACTCTAAAACCGGAGTGGAATACTAAGGCGTAGAAGGAACCAAAAGAAGGATCTAGCTTGTCGATTAATTATCAACCACCAATTCAATGATTAATGACTACCAAACAAAGAAAAACAAAAGAGTTGACAATACAATGATTTAACGTGGTTCGGCTAGATTGCCTACGTCTACGAACCCAACAACCATTCTTTTGTTACTGAAGAAAGAGAGTACAAGAGAGAGATTACAAAATTATAGGTAGCAAAATGGAGGGACTAACCTATAATTACAAATTGAATAATCAATTTCTCCGTAGACTTGTTTGTGCTCAAAACCCTAATTTGATTTGACTATAGAAATTAGGGTTTATTGAAGAAGAACATAATGGTGGATGCTCCCTCACACACTAATATGAAGATGAACTTCCTTTATTTATACATCATTGATGAAGTAGTTACTTGAAGATTAAGAAAATTAATTGTCTATTTATCTTGAAATTTTTGCAAATATCTATGATTCGATTTCTATGCAAATGTATAATGATGGTTTTGGTTTCTATAGTTTTCCTTGCGAATCAATCTCCATCGGCAATCTTGTTTTTTCATATAGCAAATTCTTTGACTGATTAATTAGTTTTCTTCCTCTAAAAGCAATCACACATGACTTTCCTCTTTTTTCTTTTCACATATAACCTAATTGATTAATAAAATCAATTAGCTAAATTCTTTTCTTCTTTGGCAAATATTTGAATCGCCCAAATTTAACAACTAATTCTATGAAAACTTGATAGTCGTTTTTATTTGATATGTACTAATGTCATTTTGTGTGGTTGCTTCTGTTTCAACTTGTATGCATTATTTTATATGTGTGTTACTTACTATATAAGGTAAGATTTTGATTTCACATGCTAATATTATTAAGTAATAGTATTCATGTTCTATCATTGATGTATTACATTAAAATTTGTTTGTGTTCCTACCTATATTGTTTCTTTCTTTGTGCTGATGGTTGCATGGGGTTACTGTGCAGTGTTTTTTTGGTTGAAATTTGATAATCATTGAAAAATGAATTGATAAATCTAGGTCGATGGAGTTCTAAATTTTATGCTAAATTTGTATGTACTAGTATGAATAAACAATTACATCTTGTTTCTATTCATTATCTATGGATTTAATTGATTTAGTGCATTAAGATTTGCATGACTGACTTTAAACAGGGCTTTGGAGAGGCATACCCTTCTGCCTTTTAATATATTACACTTTACGTTTATTGTTTTTAGTGTAAATAGATATGCGTACAATATATTTATGAGATAATTCATTTGCAGTTTTAGTCCTAGTCCATATTTTGCTAAGACCGCTTTATATTTTTGGTCTCAATAGTTAATTGGTAATATTAAGGTCCTATCTCATGTAATGAAAAGTAAATTTAGGGATCTATTTAATACTGAACATTATACTTTTTAAAGCACTCATTAATTGATTGATGGTGTCGAATTATTAATACTGGGCAAAAGTTGATTCATGTCTTTACACAAATCGTTTGTGTTATAATCAGGCTCGGCCCAAGTCCAAGATAGGCAAGACAAATGTCTAGGGCATCAAAATGAGGAGGGGCAACAAATTTCTGCTATCGCGCTTAAAAATTAAAATACTAATCCGACCGGGTTGCTTTCCCTTCTCTCCTCGACGTTGCTGACCAGACCACAACGCTGTGGTTGCAACCATCGCCATTCGCCACCATCCCAACACGGCCCACCACGCGGCTGCCAAGTTGTCAACGGCAATGAATCGCGACTCAGTTCGGCGAATCAGCAGGTGCGGCTCCTGTGACCCTATTTGGCTGTTTAGACTGTAAGTCTTTAATCTCTTCATCAATTAATTCGATTTGCGCTTGATTTTTCCTTCCCTGAATCTAGTTATGCTATAATTTTAGTTTTAATTTTGATGTTGAATTGAGTTTTTAAGGGGGAGGTTGGATCCTATTTAGCAAATATCCTTTGAGTTTTAATTTTAATTTTGATTTTGCTTCTGTTGTGTTGCTGCTGTCATTTGTTGTGCAGCAGCACACGCTAAATGGCAAGATGAATTGAGTTTTAATCTCTTCACCTCCAGCAAATTAATTCCACTATCGGATATATGCAGCGTGTCCTGCTGCTGTCATTTGCAGAGTCTTTTCTTATTTTGAATTGTGAATGCTAAATGGCTTAATTTGGTTTGCGGACAGTGAGACAAAGAGAGCATACTTCAGACTGGTAGGGCTGAGAAGGAAGAAGCTGCTCCAAATACAAATCTACAATAAACATGTAAGATTTATAAGTTTGAAGCAGTGGCGTTGACAGAGGGTAGTTGACGAGTTAACAGGTAGAGGGTTGTTGCTTGAAGTTGTTATGAAGTCTGGTGGCAGTGAGGCAGTATTGTATGATTGTGGTTATTGATGACAATTAGGTCTCAGGTGTTTGTTGAAAGATATAAGCAGTCTGTTAGAAGTGGGTCGTGGTCAGGGGTGAGCAGTTTGATATGAAAAGTGGGTGGGAGTGTCAGTGCAGCTTACTGTACATGCAAAAAATGCAGATATGTGTGCAAGTGAATTTTGTTGAATATTTGGCAAAGTGGTACATTCTTGAATTGGTGTTTGGTTATATTGCATAAATATATGTAGAGGATAAACTGGTAGTGTTAACTTTTGTTGATACTATGGCTTATAACTGATAGTCATGTTGATACTAGTACTGTGGCTTATAACTGATACTATGGCTTATAACTGATTAGTTTGTATTCATGCAACAATTCGGATATGTGTTTAGGCTGACTGGTGATCATAGGCTTTTCAATTAAGATAAACTTAGTGGGTAATATGAAAACCTTACTACCGTGAGTTTGGACAACATAGATACATCTTCATCTAGCAGAACAACTTGAGAAAAAAAAAGCTGAGAGGCATAATATCAAACAGCTGGGTTGCAATCAGTTGTAAACTATTTTGTGCATATTTTGCGCATACTCATGCTATTTTTTAAAATGGGGCAATAGAAAATGAAAAAAATTCGTCTGGGGCATGAAAAACCACCGGACCGGCACTGGTTATAATGTATAAATAGTTTTATTTAAAGTTGCCAAACAGTAGCTTTATTTTTGTTTCAATCATGTCCGTCGTTGTGATAAGTAATAGCCGTAGATGATGTTAAAATGTTATTGGTTGGTAGGGCGTTGAAGGTATTAGGACTTTTTAATTCTTCTTGCTTCGGAAGTTTCTAATATAAAAATTCACATTAATTTTGGTGCGTTCTGAATTTACTCTAAGTATGAAGGTTCGGTCTTAAATGCAGACCTTCACTATTTTTTGACAAATCCTAAACGGTTTGTCCTATGTTTGATCAATTATTTAATAGGATATTAGCCTCTATAGAATGTTATGTAATATGTTTGTTTTACACTCTTTATTATTCCTTATATAGTTCTAATTATAATTGTGGTTTGTCCTATGTCATTTGTTTTTAGACTATATATTTATATACATATATATGTTTTATGCTCACTCTTTTTTGTATAGTTTTCTTAGCAGGTTTAGGTGTCCATATTGATTTGGATGGATTCTTCGAATTTTGTGGACTTGAAAGTTTTTATTATTTTGTGATTTTTATTGTATTTTTAATTTGGACCTTATTTCTTTAGACTTGGGGGTTTGTCTATTTATTTTTATTGTACGGGGGTATCGCTACCTGTCAGGCATGTTGACAGCTCATTCTTTTAGTATAGAATCAAATTACATGAATGATCTTCTCTAATATTTAAGGATCGCTCATTTCTTTCAAAAAAAAAGCGAAGAAAATAATATATTTTGGTCAAATATTTGTTAATGGAGGTTTGCAAATGTTCACAAAAGAGAAATTATGATTAGTGGTTGCTAGAGAAGGCCGCAGTGCACCTAATCCCAAAATGGGTTAATGAGCTACACTAATCATCCCTTAATCACCAGCTAATCTGCCTAAAGATCATCCAAACTTAAAATAGGCATATCTCCTAAATAGTAAGCCCAAAAACCTACTATGACCATTTTATGGAAAGAGAAATCAGCTTATATTTCATTTGGAAGCGGTTTCAGGTCCTAATTTGGCTCCTACCAAATTATATAAACCTTACAAAATTTTCTATGTCAAAATTGTCCAATAGAATTACTAAGGGTTAAAAATGTCAATACTCAATATTTTCCAAAATTATAGCCACAAAAACCCGAATATGGGTTTAAAACTAATATTTTACAATTATCCGATACGTAAAATATAGGACCTTGCAGTTCATCCGATTCAGCAAAGTCATGATCTCGATTCAAGAATCTGATAAGGAAGCTACTGTTTCAAATTCTGTTGCATGCTTTTGACACAAGGAATTGAGTAAGATAATTTCAAATGGCTTAAAAGCAAAAAAAAAATCATGTAATGGCAGATCTTATGAAAGTTAAAAACAATCCTATTTTTGATAGTCTTGATCAGAATGAAGACTCTTCTTCACCTCCATCTCTCCTCCCTTCATTGTCTATCTCTATCCCTCTTTCACAGCAAATCAAATTCAAAGATAAACCCCCTATTTCGAGCAATACAATTGTAGATGATGATGGGTTTCAGAAAGTAGTCTACAACAGGAAGACGAACAGAAAGAATTCTGTTTCTAATTTTCAGAGAAACATTCAAAGAAAACCAGAAAATGTCCAAAATTCTTTCAATACAGGAAAAGCAGATTCAAGAACATATATTACACGGTCAAGAAATGTGTACTGGCAGCAGTTGAATCCAAGAAATCTAATTCCCACTGCTCCAGCCAATATGGACATTGCTCAGAAGATGCAGAAAGCCTCCTCGTGGGCTGGTCTTCTCAAGAAAGGAGGGTTAGATTCTGAATTTGACTTGCATTATGTTGCTCCTATCAATATCAATAATAAGAAATTTGTTACTGCGAAAGAAGATATTGATAAACGCACATAGAATAAGTGGAGATATTCTGTTGTTGCTTATGTTTATGGTCCTCGTCCTCCATATCATCATTTCAAGACCTATATTACTCAAAATTGGAATCCTACAGGAAGCTTTGAGATTTATACTAGAAATAATGGTTTCTTTGTAATAAGGTTTTCTTGAAGATTGTGGAAAAATTTTAAGTGGGGGACCATACTTTATAAATGGAAGTTGATTATTCTGAAAAAGTGGAGTAAGAAATTCAATTTTGATAGGGATCTTCTATCTACTATGCCAGTTTGGATTAGGCTACCTGAATTAAGTCTAAGACTGTGGGATAAAGACGCTTTTAGTGCTATTGCAAGTTTGGTGGGTATACCACTAAAGTTAGATGAACCAACTGCTAAAGAAACAAGACTGAGTTATGCAAGAATTCTTGTTGAAATTAAGACTGATACAGAGCTACGAAATGAAGCTAACATTACAATTCATGATGGTGACAGTATAGTGCAAAAAATTAATTACGAGTGGATCCCACCAAGATGTAAATCTTGTAAATGCTTTGGACATTCAAATGAAAATTGCACTGCTAAAAAAATCTGGAAAGAAAGATGCAGAGAGAATGATACTATAGTAGAGATTATTGCAGAGGAAAACAGTAATGTAGCAATGAATAAAACTGTGCAGAACACACATGATGGAGTTGCAAATTAATTGCTGCCTCAACTTGAGAACAGTTCTTTTCATGATTTGGAAATTCATGACATAATTATGGACGCTAGTAATACTTCTCATGCAGACAATCAAGAATATATGCAATGTAAAAACAGTTACCCCCCTCAGAGAGCTGATGTAGATACAATAGTTCCTCCAAATACATCAGTGGAAGAAACTCCAAATATTTGCGCTTCTATTCAGACAAATACTGTAGAAGACACCATGAATGTTGAGCAAATCTCTACTAAATTGAATCTTGCAGGCTTGACTGAACCTCCAAAGAGCACCGACTTATCTTTTCTTTCAGATTCATTCTCTCCACTAAAGAATAAATCCCTATCTGGGAAAGCTATTTAGGCAGCTGGTAAATGTTGTTTCATCTTTATCTGCAGACAAAAAGAAAAGAAGAAAGAAAGCTAGAACTAGAATTAAAAGCCTAAATGATATCTCATCTTCAGAGCAAGTAGAAGATGCTACAGACAAAAAATTAAGAGAAAAATACATCTCCAAAAATGATAAATGGGAAAAGCTTCTAAAAGTTAAAAGTGGCTCTGCATACAAAAAAAGGGAAAGAAGCTGGAAATGCAAGAGGATGAAGATAGTTACAGTGATTCACTGTAGCTAACCACATATCCTTTGTGTATCCATATTATCTATACTTTATATTTTTTATTAATGTCTATAATCTCATGGAATGTTAGAGGTCTCAATTCCTCAATTAGAAAATTGGATGTTTCTAATTTACTTCAGTCTGAGAAACCTAGTATTATAGGTCTGTTAGAACATAAATTAGACAATGATAAAATTATAGACTATCATATCAGGCATCTCCCTAACTGGAGAAGTATTAATAATAATCAAAAGGGGGGCAATGGTAGAATTCTTGTTTTATGGGATGATAATATCTAGAGTTTAGATAGTTACATACTACATCTACAGTATATCCACTGCTTACTTCCTAATAAAGGTGGTCTTGTTTTAAATGTTACTTTTATATATGCATCAAACTTTGAAAATGAAAGATTTGATCTATGGAATCATATTGAGAATTTGAATAGGAAAATGTCTCATCCTTGGATCATAATGGGAGATTTTAATACAACCATGCATACATATGATAAGAGAGGGGGTGTACCAGTCCCTTTTAGCAAACTAGAGTTTTTTAATAAAAAATTTCTAAGGACTGGTATTATTGAAGCTATTGGAAACAAATTTACTTGGAAGTCTGGTAAATTTAGAAACATACACTGCAAATTAGATAGGATTTTAATAAATCGAAATTTTGCTAATATATTTCCTCATTACAAATGTTGCACGCTCCCACAAGCTACCAGTGATCACACACCTATTCAATTTTTTCTCACAGAAAATAATGAATGCAGGAAAAACATTCCATTTAGATTTATGAATGGATGGGTATATGAAGATAATTATAAAAATGTTATCAACAAATGCTTGTCATTTAAAATTCATGGCATTGCTCAATATAAAATTTTCAAATTCTTGCAAATTGCCAAGGGTCATATAAAAAACTGGAACAAAAGAAGAAATAAAAATGAGCTTAAAAATATTAGAGTTGAATGTGAGAAGTTACAAAATGCTCTTGATAATGATTGCTCAGATAGTACTATTATCATTAATTTTTTTCAAGCTTAAAATAAACTCATTACCTCTCTTCATATACATTCAGTTAATATGAGGTAAAAGGCCAAAGTTGACTGGCTTACAATTGGGGATGAAGCTAGCAGATTTTTTAATGTGAAAATGACAAATAGAAAAAATAGAAATACTATTGGTAATCTTATTGATGCAAATGGTAATGCTTTAAAGAACTCTAATGATATAGAGAGAGAAACCATTAATTACTTCATAGAGTTATTTAATACTAATAATTATATGAAATCATTTCCTTTCATCAATGTTAAATGTTCTTTAAAAGAAATAAGTCAGGAAATTTTACTAGCTCCTGTTAATCTATTGGATATCAAAAATATTGTTTTCAATGCTAATAATAATAAAAGCCCTGGTCCTGATGGATTTGGGGCTAAATTCTATAAAGCTCATTGGTATGAGATTAATTCTAATATTTTTGAAGTCATTTCTGAATTTTTTAAGACAGGGAAGCTCTTAAAATCTTTCAATCATACTTTCATAACTCTTGTCCCTAAAATTTATAATCCTATTGGAATGGAAGATTATAGACCAATCTCATGTTGCAACTTTATTTATAAAATTATCTCTACTATTCTTTGCAACAAGATTAGATTGTTTTTAAAAAAATTTATCTCTGAAAATCAGTGTGCTTTCATTCCTGGTAGGCTTATTACTGAAAACACATTGCTTGCACATGAACTAATTAGGAATTTTAACACGAAAAGTAAAAATGTCATGTGTATCAAAATTTATTTACACAAAACTTTTGAAAAAGTAAACAGGGATTTTTTAATTCATATGATGAGTATAATGGGTTTTAATAAAAAAAATTGTGATCTTATCAAAGAATGAATTAATAATGTAACATACTCTGTGATGATTAATGGCTCCCCTAGAGGTCATATTCAAAGCAATAGAGGAATTAGACAAGGAGATCTCCTTTCTCCTTATCTATTCACTATTGTAATGGAATATTTCACCATTCAAATTGATACTGAGCAAAGCAGAGGGAATATAAAAGTCATAAATAGAATCAAACCATCTATTACTCATCTTTTATATGCTGATGATCTGCTTCTTTTTGTTACTGCATATACAAAAAATGCTAATTCTATTGTTGGCATTTTCAAAAAGCTAGAATTATTTGCTGGATTAAAAGTTAATGAATGCAAAAGTAAAGTCTATTTCAGCAAAGGATGCAAATGCAAGAAAGAAATTTTAAGCATTCTTAATTTTAATGAAGGAAATTTGCCAGTCAAGTATTTAGGCCTGTCTCTGAGATAAATCAAATAAATGATAGGGACTGCTCAAGATTATATAAGATCATTCAAAGTAAACTTGAAGTATGGTCTAGCAAGTTATTATCTCTAGCTGGCAGACTTGAACTTACTCACACTGTCATCATTGCAATTGTTTTATATCGGACTCAAGCTCATAATATACCAGCAAAGGCAATTTGCAAAATTGAAAAATTATGTGCTAATTTTATTTGGCAAGGTAAACAGCACAAAATTGCTTGTGATAAAGTATGCATGACTAAAAATGCCGGTGGTTTAGGAATTAGAAGCATTAAAGACCCGAGGGAAGCTGCAAAATACAAGTTATTTTCGAAATTTTTAGATGGTAAATCTCTATGGGCTAAATGGATGAGGGATAAATATCTTTAAAACAAAAACTTCCGGACTGCTAAAGCTGGAAATTATCATTCTTATACTTGGAAAAACATATTAAACTGCAGGGAGAATGGTAAAAAACTTATAGAAAGAAAGATTAAGGATAGTAGTTCAACTAGTTTATAGTTTAACCCTTGGATATTTGGTAAATCTGTTATTGATCTGCTTGGTTGGAATAACTTGTTTCTACTTGGAGGTGCTAATGACAAAGTTCAAAGCAATAAATCAGAAATGGAATGCAAGTGCTCATCAGGCTACTAATATATTCAGAGCTGCTATTGGAAAAGTTACAATTGATAATAATATTCAAAGAGACACTTGGATATGGAAGCTTTGTTCAAAAGATGCTTTTTCTTTTATAAAGTGTGGAATTTTGTGAAAGGTGAAGAAACTGAAGTTTATTGGAGTAAAGTCATTTGGTGCAAATCAAACTGCCCAAAAATGTCTCATTGTTCTTACTTTGCCATTCTTAATAGACTTCCCACATTAGAAAGATGTGCAAAATGGAATAAGAATGCTGATAAAAACTGTCTTTTATGCAAAAATGGAGTGGAAAATGCAAATCATCACTTCTTTGACTGTGCTTTTCAAAACATATTTGGTTTATTGCAAAAAATGCTCTACGTTTTAATCAGCATCAGCCAATACAAAACATAAGTGAAAGCATCAAATACATTCAACACTGCTTCAAACCCAAGTCAACAGAGTATAAAAGAGCTTCAATTATGCTTCTTATTGTCATTTACCATATTCGGAAACAAAAAAACCAAAGACTTCATCGCAAAAAAGAAAATGATAGCATTCAAATTTGGAACAGTATATTTTCTGACTTTCAGATTCTCAATAAAAAAGCTAACAAAGAGAATGCTCATAATGATGCTGATTTATCTACTGCTAATAACATTGACGAATATGAGAATAGAGTTGAAGACTTCTTACTTAGGGGGAAATACGCTACGCATATCCCTTGTAGAAGTCATAAAGGTTGCCAATGTCATCTACATGCGACTGACAAGGTTAATATCTTGCTTAGGCAAAGAGACATTCCCCTGGATTATCTTCCTGGAGGCGGCCATTCTAAAGCTGCAAAAGCTACCACCTGCAAGGGAAGTAGACACGAAAATTTTAATTATAATCCTAACTTAATTCATATTGCGAACAGTAATAGTCGTTTACTACTTGATGCAAGTCTGAAGAACTACCGCACAACCAACAGTGTTTCCAAGGAGCTAACGTTGTTGCCCATTGAGGATTACAAGCAAACGAAAGTTAAAGATGGAAAAAAGGAATGCTTTTTCTACAAGAGCTTGTTAAATAATAAGGTTTATCACTTATCTTGCTGGAGTAAAGGATAAAGCAACAAATCATCTGCAACCTCTTCGCAAAATTGCAACAAATCAACTATCCATCACTATTCTGTAGAGGATCTGGAGAACAGCAATGTATCGAGAAAAGGGGTAAAAGCTCAAATAACTGTTCGCAACAACCCAGTGGATGAAATCACCGAGCTGACGAATAGCAGTGAGTTTAGGATGAGGAAGCAGGATAAGCTCAGTCATCTTTGTACATTAAACAATAAAGACAGCAACTTTAAGGATGCTAATACAAATCCAGATCTTTCAACGTTCACAGGCATGAAGCTCAAGCCCTTGGATAGGCGACGCACAGATAAGAAGGATCTAAGACCTCCTTGAGTCTTGTAGTTTTTAGATCTTCATAATTTTTTCATCACAGCTTTCCAATCTCTTCGTAGTTTGATGGAGATTTCGGCTAATCGCCATTTCTGAGTTTTCTTATTTCGTTTGTTGGAGGCGCATTTGGTATGAGATATTAGGGTTTGTTGGTTTGTAATATCTTCGGGTTTGGTTTTTTTCCTACCCGATGCTTTCTGTACTCTTTGGGTCGGGCCCTTTTATCAATTTTCAAAAAAAGAATCTGATAAGGATTTTCAAATCAAGGTGTTACAAAGGGCAAGAATCTTTTAAGTTAAATTCCTTTTGTTTTTCATTCATGTTTAGCCTTGACCAAATTCACATATATTTATATTGAATTTCGACTTATTGGATCTAATATGAAACATTCTGTGTATTGTCAGTTAATCATGAAACCAATTTTGTGTTTGATTTAATTTGTGCAGTGCTATTGCTTATTGGATCTAAACTATTTGTTAATGCATATTAGATTTCCTATAATAACATTTTCGTATGCTATCATAATTTAATTCACTTATAATTATGGATTTGATATTCAATAATTGAATTTTATATGATTATATTATCCAAAAGTGCAAATCAATGTTTATTTCAATCTTTGGGCTAATTTTATTTTATTTTCAAAGTAATATATTCTATATTTTATTGTTTAGTCGGATATATGTATTTGAAATTTACATTTGAATTATAACATATACATATGTGTACATGTATATATGGAATGCTTTTAAAATTTATATGTTACTAGAGTAATTTATTAATTATGAAAATGCTTTATAATAATCTTGTTTACATGTTAGTT
Organism: Allium cepa; assembly: GCA_030765085.1. NCBI lineage: Eukaryota > Viridiplantae > Streptophyta > Magnoliopsida > Asparagales > Amaryllidaceae > Allium > Allium cepa. The sequence continues at coordinate 133,014,318 of CM060941.1, read as the reverse complement.
ATGTGTTTTTAAATTTTTAATATCAAAGCTGAGATACTTAAGTTATGAATAGTATAGAATTCTTTTCACATGGTTTTTAAACATATTATTAGTTAGTGTTTATAAAAGAGGAAGTTGGAATCAACTAAATATCACTTTTTTCTATTCCTTTTTTATCCTGATTTGATTAGGTTGGATCTAATGTATATCTCTATTTCCATCTTCGCTTATACACCAAGCTTTCTCTTATCTTGAAGATATCTAATTTTATTAAATAGATTTGTTTTTCCATATAAGTTGAAGTATATACATAAATACACACACGTATGTCTTTGTATGTATGGTACTATAAATATTCGTATACAAATAACATACATATATTATAATATATTTATACATGTATATACATAGGTATTTATATTCCTGATATTCATATGAAATCTTCATATGCATATTTAAGTATAATATATATGTATATACGATAAATATAGTCTCTATATCTCTGTGTGTGTAGCATATACGTGTTTATACATCATTTTGTATCATTGTAAATACCATTGAATCTATCCATGATACATTCAAATAAATATTTAGCCAAATTAATTAGTGTGATTAATTAACAAATATAAAACAATTTTAAATAGAATATGATTTTATTTAATTCATAGATTGGATCTAATGCTAGTTAATAGATTACATAAAGAACCAAATATGGATTTTTTTTGAAATTTACCCATTTCGTTGTTGCCAAGACCGGACGTTCCAATAATGGAATCAGATCAAGGTTGGTTGAGGCATTCACCTGGTACACTCGATGTTACAGGTTTGATCCTTGCAACTAGCATGATAGTGGGTTCTCACACTGTAATCTATAATGAAGCATTGCCTCTTACCTCTATATGTCCTGTGATGGTTGTGCTTGTCGAAAGGCTGCTTGTAAAACTCCCTTGTGAGGTACCTAATTGGGTCACCTCATAGGATTTTAGGCTAGACTAGCAATGTGTTAGAGCCTTAATGGTCTATGCAATCTAATTAGACAACATTTAGGGCTAACAAACAAAACCTACTTATCTAAAAGGTGTCTAAAATAGTTGTATCGTGGCTTGGGATTGAATAATCAAGTATTCTCCCCTCTCTGGCCACTGGTCTATCCCAATGAGTGAAGTAAGTCTAAAAGGTTAGTACGTGTATCGAGATTTCAGATGTGCCCGGCACTTGAATCATGAGTGTATTTCATATGAAATACATTTTTGCTTAAATTGATATCATTCTAATGTATATATTAAAGATTACGAGTCTCCAATATATAAATTTTTCCTCTATCAATTAAATATTGATAGATTACTTGCATACTCACCGGTTATCGAGTAAACTCAAGCTGAGGATGTTATTAGTAGTGCTATTAATAAATTGCTTAAATGAGGTAAGATACATGCATGTATTTATTTTGAAAACTCATGGTATGTTCATTATACTTAGGCCATCACGAAATGATATACAAGTAAATAATCTCTTTTTATTATTTGATCAAACTCAAGGTCTAGGTCAAGAATAAGCGGGGACCTTGGTTAGGAATTGCATGTGACCAAACCGATAAAGAATTATTCATCGCTTGGCAGCTTATGATTTGTTGAGCAAACTCAACGTCAGAATCCCAAGACAAGTAAGTCCTAACACTCTCTACATAGAAATCGAAAGATTTCTATGTTTCTCTAATGGTTTTAAAAAATATAAAAATCTAGTGGGAGCCTTATTAGAAAATAAAATGATAACATTTAACCATTCTAGTGTTGTAAGAATATATCATATACAAAGTTGAAATAATCTACTTCGATAAATTTGTGCAACTGATATAATAGATGAAATGTTTATCAATTAAAAAATATATAAGTGAATCAAGTAAAATTGACACAGAAATATAAGTATACTTACCAATAATTACTTTGGCCTGTTATCGCTCCAAGACTCATGCAAGAGCCGAATTATACAACAACTAAATACATTCATATCTTCTTGGTCTCTTAATATTTTCTGAGGTTGTTATTGTCTTCCATGAGTTTTGAACTCTAAAGCAATACAAGCATATGGATAATTCATCCATATTAGATCACATGCAAAACTTGTAACACTCCCGTTTGTAATATATGTAATCATGATGAAATTAGTTCTTTTGAATTAATAAAACAAACCATAGTTCAAGATCATGTGTTTCAATATTACTGAATATAATAAGAATCTTGTTTTGTTGAAATCAATGAAAAACCAAGGACTGGAAGCTGACCTAGGAACTTAATCATTGAAATGTCAATTTTGATCAATTTACTAAAGTGAAAATCTATTCGATATCCTAAAATGTTAAGGATGCTCAAATTAGTTTTATAAAGATTTTGGTGCGGTCTTACTGTAAAAGATCTTTTTGAACAGTTTAACCATTTAGAAAGGAAAGCGAATGCTTGATTATGGATGTAAATATGCATATTTAGGGATGACCAGAGTTAATGGTTACTTCTACTTCATGAAGAGACATTGGAAATGAGAATCGTATAAAGTAGGTGCATAACATGGAATGATAAATGTGATCTATACTCCTTTTGTTATTTTTTTAAATAATTTTTTCTATAAGAGTTATTTATTCGAATTTAAGATATTTGATCAAAAAATCTTGATTATTACAATTGATGAAACAAAGAGCCTATAATAAGTGGTTGAATGGAGCTTCATATTTCATGCATCATATAGTAATGGTGGAAAAAGTGGGAGCATATCATATGACATTTATTAATAGACGCATCAATTTACGAAAGTACTTTCATATATATGCCAAATATTATTTGTGAAATTGAATAATAACAATTTTTAATATTGACTAAAAATAGACATAATTTATTTTAATATGAAGTTTATGAATATTTGTTATAAAATAAACTACTATAATGATAGGATTTGTTTTTATAAGCATATCAGTGCATTAGCCATACAAAATACTAAAGTATCTAAAACTTTATACAATTATTTTGGAATTATGGACTAAGCGATAATTTTGAGAAATAATTGTTTAATCATATGATTATGATCACATGGCACTTGTGAATTGTATCTCAATAGATTAAGTGCAAAGTACCCATCCAGTGGGAGTGACAAAAGAGTTAACGAACTCTTTAAAATTAACACATATAGGTGTATTCAGTCCAATGTCTAGGATACCAAAATGGATACATTCACTTTGTTAAATCACTAATGAACTATCATAGACATGGACACTTGTATTTGATACACAAGTAATATCTATGATAAGTTCATAGAACATAAAACAGAAGTAGAAAACATGACATGCAAAAAAATTCGATTTGATCGAATATGTGAGTATATGTTGGATAGAGTTCCAAAAGTACCTAAAAATGAATAAGAATGAATCTCAAAAGTCACTCCCTCCTATGATATATAATGATGTATTGATAAGGAATAGTCAGACTTTGTCGGATAAAGTACAATTAATGATGAGTGAGGTTGAGTTAACTTCTTTCTATAAGGACGTGCATATAAGATTAAGTACATATGTTAAAATTCATTTCATTTAAAGCATAATTTATGAGATAATATAAGATATGAATTGTTAAGACGCTCGATCTTAAATAGTTTAAGATGTGTGGTTGACTAATTTATGTTATGAACATGAGTTCCATAAATTGATAGCTAAATCAATTTTATGAAAGTATAAAGGTAGTTCATAAATATGTTTTAAATGCCTCTTCTGTCATGCTAAGAAAAAAATATTGTTTCAAGAAAATACCATCTTCATGATGAAGGAATGTCTTTTATGAATTTGTGGTAATACAATAGACTTGGATACGGTCTGAAGACTTGCACGTAGAAGCTGATTAAATAAGATGAAATAAAATTAACTAAGCTTAAAACGAACACAAAACAGTAGATTGTCCAATAAGATAACGCCCCGCCTCTATACCTATACTACTAAAGAGTATTACTTTTCAATAAACAACCTGCTCAAAACCCCTTTTTCAAATATTTCATGTGTATCTAATCATAATCTCTGTGTTTTATAATCCATGTATGAAGGATACTTCAACTCAAAATAATCTTAAAGATTCAAAACCATTAAAGAAAGAAGAAAATTAGTAACAAAAATTGATGACAGTATATAATATACAATAAACTCAAACATATTCCAGAGATCATTTTTATTCCATAAACCAATCAATTCTCACATATAAAAGAGAAACTATGAGTTTCTTATTAATGTCGAGAAAAAGAATTGTTAGCAACAATAATTTCCATAATTGTCAATAAGCCATAAAGAGTGCAGGCTCTACCATATGGTAGGATGCCTAAATCCAAAAGAGATTCAAAGTACACTATCGAAATTAGATTTTGATAGTTACACTGAAATTGATATGATACATCAGTCGCAGCTGTGTTGGAAAGGAAGACCAATACAGTTGGAACATGGTAAGCAAGATTGATGAGAATAATGTGGTACATTTTAATTACTGAAATTAGCGTAATAGTTTCATCGGTCAACATAAATAAGTTAATTCATATTCTACTCGTAAAATTACCGTCCAGAATGATTTTGAATTTTGGTGCATCTTGGTTGAACAAAAGCCAAATAATGATTCAGAATTGACTATTTAAACATGGTGACTAAAATACCACAACATCAGTGGAAGCGATAACTGAGTTTGTAAGTGTTGGATAAGATCTAAGACCTGCTACGGTTGTATCGTTTGACAAGCAGCAGTGTTAACTAAATATTTTGATAAAGAAATTAAATGGTTTGATTTTTAGTCAAAATGCAGAGGAAGCATGTATCTATAAGAAAGAATATTAAGGGTATTAAAATATTTCTAAAATTATAAGTATATATGTTGGGGTTGTCCCAAATGATATAAAATACACTATATTTTTTTAAGAAAATTGAGTGATCCTTCGAGTGAATGTGAGCATTCATGTAATTTTATTTTAAACTTAACAAAAGGAGCTACCAACAAGCCTGGTAGGTGGCTCTTCCTCGTGAACCCATACAAATAAAATAACCTCCCGAAAAAAGGTAAATATATGAGTAAAAGTATCAAACTCCGTCTACAACATCGGAGATGATGCCTCAATGAGATAAAACCTCGATAACAGTCAAGAATGTGTAAAGAAGCTACGGAGGTCCTTATGGCATACCAATACTCAACACCTGCAGTGAAAGAGGATTCCTGAACCACACCATCTAATTTCATAGCTAAAACTAGAAAAACTCAAAAAACAATATGAGACATAAACATGTGTGTGAGTGTGTTGTGTGTCTAAGTCTCACACACACACACACACACAGATATATATATATATATATATATGCAAGAGGTGAATAATAAACCTGTACGAAAATAAAGGTTAGACTATGGCCTATAAACATCAGAAGTTTAAGATGATAAAAGGACATCAACTCCAAACATGATCTAGTTACCTAGTAACAAAAGAGAGTTAGAATGATAATGTGCGTTATCATCTGCCAAGTAGGAAGTTAAGGCATTATTATTCATGTTATCAAATGCAATTCTCCTACGTAAGGCCTCAGTATGGGATTTTACCTTTTAAGGTACCTTTTAAAGCCATTTACGGTAGTTAATTTATAGGTAATGTTCAAGATCCAATTATAACAAAATAGAGTAGTTATATAGGTCAAGCTGTCCGTAGTTGAAGTATTATTATTGAAGAATCATTGGTTTTTGTTAAACCAAACACACCAAGCTACGATAGTGAAGATAGTGTCTAATAAGACTCGCTGATTCGGAGTAAAATAAAATCTCAACCTAGACCGATAAGACTCACAACCTAGAGCATTAAAACAAATATTAAAATTAAAGATCATAAGAATTTGTATAAGTGTACACATAGTAAACTGACAATCGTAGTAAAGGTGCGCAGTTGTTTCTAGGTTCATATTGCAAAAACTATTTTTTTATCGATATGCACATTCTTCTTTTAAGAGTTCAATAGTATTAAGTTTCCTATGTAATATTAGCCACATATGTAACTTAGATTTTGGGGGTGCATTCACTTTCCATACAATTTTAAAAATATTAATTTTAACTCCTGAGAAATCTATAAATTTATATAATGAATTGGATGTAAAAAAATTAGACTTATCCCAACACCAAATCTTAATATTGTTGTTATCATCTATATTGTACAATTCTAATTTGGCGTACAATAGATTAAATTGGTTGATAGAATTTCCTTCCAATGGCCGATTAAAGCTGAATTCCTAAGAAAATTCAAATTGGGTTTATGGACTTCTGAAATTAAGACATTTTAAAACTACAAATATTGTAGAAGTCGGTGAACTCTACTTTAAGATGAATAGCAGAGATCCAACAATCATGCCAAAAGGATGTGTTATTCCCAGAGTGTACTATGTTACCAATATTCAAGCCTTTTAAAACTGCTTTCCAAATATGTGACAAATTATCGTGGTTGCTAGACCTTTATTGGTGTAAGCTATTAGAGCCACCATAGAATTAATTAGAAATTAATTCTTTCCATATAAGTTACCGTTAGTAGTGTTAACCTTCGACAACCATTTCCCTCATAAAGAAATGTTGAGGTTATGAAGATTAATTATTCATAGCCCCTCATCATCTTTAGGTTTACAACTAAATCCGAGCTAACTAGACACCTTAAACTACTGCTAGAGTTATCCCCAACCCATAGAAAATTCTTCTAATCTTATATATTTTATCAATTACCCATTTAGGAAAGAAGTAGAATGACATCTAATAAATGGGAAGTGCTAATAAAAGAGAGTTGATTAGAACAACCCTACCCACCTTTGAAAGAAATTTATCATTCCAATTACAGTCTTTTTCAAATTTTTCAATGATAGTTAACCAGTCATCATGCTTAAGCTTGGTTGGTCTTAATAGAAATCCTATGTAATCTACAGGAAATTTCATAGTTTTACAGTTAAATGTGTGAGCAACTAGACTTTCTACGTTACCTACGTCATCTAACACTAAAAGGGGCTTTTGTTGAAATTTATTTTTAGACTAGAAATTAGCTCAAAGCAGTACAAAAGAAATTTAAGGGATAAAATATGATGAGGTAGGTGCCAAGAAAAAAAGGCATGGTGTCATCGACGAACTGAAAGAGACCACTATTCGTAACCTCATTTCCAACCCTTTCTAAATCTCATTATTAGTAGCTAGTTTAATAATTCGAGAAAAAACGCAGGCTGCTAGGTTGAACAATGGAGGTGACAAAGGATCACCTTGCCTAAATCTATGTTTATATTGAATTTTGTTACCTAAGACACCATTTACCATAATATTAGAGTTCTAACTTTTTAGGAGAGCCATAATCCAACCTACCCATTTCTCACTAAACCCTCTAGTTAGTAATAGACCTTTAAGGAATGACCAATCCAATGAATCAAAGGTTCTAGCGAAGTATACTTTTGAAAGCGCACAAGTGACACTATTTTTACAGCAATAATTAATAAGCACTTGAGCAACCATAACCACATCTGCGATTTTCTATCCTTGATGAAAGTAGTTTGCGTACTATCGATTAGATCATTCATTTTACAACTAAGCCTATTAGCTAAAACTTTTTAGATAATTTTAAAGGAGTGGTTTAGAAGCGAAATTGGGCTAAAATCTTATAATTCATTTGCACCTACTTTCTTATGTAACGAAATTATATTAGCAACCTACCTAGTTGCAACATACCATCATAGAAATCGTTGAACAAATTAATTAGATTTGATTTTATAACAGACCAAAACATTTTGTAGAGTAAAATTGGAAACTCGTCGAGACCTGGTGCCTTGTTGCAAGATATATCTTTGATAGCTCTTAGAATTTCCTCCCCGTGAAAGGAGAGTCAAGTCCGTCTAAATCAATCCTAGTGTATACAGGATATAGCTCTCTCCAATTAGCACTAATCCTTTGGTTTTATCCTGGTCCCAAAAATATCTTGATAATAGTTAGTAAATGCCTGGGTTAAATCATTTTGATTAAAAATTTCCACATCATTAATGAAAATAGAATTAATGGTGTTACTAGGTTATTTATCATTAGCTATTTTATGGAGAGAAAAAATTGTATTCTTATCACCTTCGTCCATCTACTGGATTCTAGCCTTTTGTTTCCACACAACTTCCTATTGAGTTAAAATTTTATTCAATTCTTCATTTAAGTTTGAAAGGACATTTTTCTCTAATATGTTCAGGGATGTAGATTCTTCGATTATAATAAACTTTAAAATCATATAAAGTAAGTTCTCTTTTTTGAATTTAATCTTCCCAAAAGTGTCCTTACTCTATTTTTTAAGAAATATTCTTAGGACTATAAGTTTGGTTACAAATATATTGGCTGTATTACCGTAAAATCAAGTATTATAAAAACTCAAGGAGAGCCATTGGTTTGTAATTAAATTCGTAAAGTTATTTTCTAACAACCATATTTTTTCAAATCTAAAAATATTCCAAGCCCGATTAAGGTTGTCGTAAGAAAGAATTATGGGACAATGTTCCAAGAAAAATACTCGACAGACCGACAACTTATAGATGGGGAACTTACGTTTAGTTTCATCACTAATAACAAATCTATCTAGGATCGCCATCGAATGCACTTCCCTAATATTCGACCAGGTGAAGCGATGATTGGTAAGCGGTAACTCGATCAAGTTACCTTCAATGATAAACTGGTCGAATCCATTGCGGAAAAGTCTCCTTCTCTAGGAGCCCGCTCGCCTAAAAGCCTAGTACCGTTAAAGTCACCAACCATAAAACAAGGGCCTAGGGCGAGTGCTCTAAAATCAAGACATTCATACCATAGAGCCTACGCTCGATCTTGGCGTGAGGCCTGTAAAGATTAGATACACCGAGGATTGAGTTAACGTTTAGGTCTAAAAAATAAGGTGTATCGAATGGACATTAGCAATATGTTGCAAAATCTGAAAGGAACAATCAATCCAACCTACTAATAAGCCCCCCAAGCAACCCAGTCGGCAAAAAAACCCAGTGACTAAAGTGATAACCTCCTAGACTCCTATAAAAGCGATAATTTGGATTTTCAATTTTAGTTTCTTGTTTTAGCGCGATTTCAATTTTTTTATCTTTAAGGAAGTCCAAATTTTATAACATTAGTCTAAAACGTGAAGAACCCTAACATTCCAACTAATGTACCTCATGGTTTAAAAGATCGAACCCTCTCAAGTTCCCTAGACTTAATGAACTCGGAGTCAATGCTTGTGTCATCAAAGGAAAAACCTATGCTAGAAGCTAAATTACGAAAAGCCTTAGTAGATAAGGTACTCAAGGCATAAGGACTATATATGCTACTAAATAGAACATCCAAACTTGAGCCTAGCCCAGTGGTGCTGCCATCAGCACCCAATCCGGGGGAAATTTCCACAAGAGTAAAAGCAGAAAGATCTCTAAAGCCCTTTAATCTCACGCTTCTCCAAATAGTGCCATTAGGGGCCACCTTGTGCTTACCTCAGTGGGCACTCCTGAAGGAAATAGCTGCATTGGGAAAACTGCTCGAATGACCCGAAGGAGAATTGAAATATGTAGGCCCGATGCACATCCATTTGAAGAAACTAATTCCCTATTAGAATCATCCCCCACTTTGTGAGTGTCCAACCCAACAATAAACAGCACCAATGCTAGGCATCAGGCACTCCTTCGGCACTAGCACCCCTCCCCGACCACCTAGTCTCTATACATCCAAAAGTCCCAACACCATCCCAATCAGCGATGTCATCAGCACCCATCCCTTCACAATGAATGGCTCCTAATCTTACAGCATCCTCAGTCAGCAAAGCAACATTATCACAATCGGTTGCATTGCCACTCCTACCTAAAATACATTTTTACTCATCAATTTTACAATCTCCCCTTACTTCTGGTGAAACTTCCACACCATGCCTATTGTTATATGGCTAGTGTACTAAAAGAGATAACACGCTACAATAAACTCGTCGCACAAGTTTATCAATTAGAATTCCACTGCGCTGGAATTCTGTATTAGATAATTGTAACTATATGTTATGTTGTAAATAAATTACAATAATAACGTTATACTATTGTAAGAAATAGTACAACTTATAAACAGAAAAGATTACAGAGAATCTAACCAGTATATATAGGAAATTCCGTCTGAGGTTTGTCGTAACAATTTCCTTAAGAATTTTATTTCAAAATTCTCCCAAGATACAACAGACGTAATCTGCACGAGATTGTAATGAGTATGTCAACTCTGTGATATATATGGAATATTGAGCAGTAGAGCAAAGAAGCAGAAGAAATTAGATTGGAATGGGATGAAAATGTGATCAGTATTCTCTCCTATTTATAATTTCGTCCGCATCCCTTCAAACAGTCGCGTCCGCTTGACGGGTCGCACCTGTTGCCTTTTGGTCGCTGTTGTTCGTTAACGGGGCGCACCCGCCTGCTACTGGTTTCATCTGCTCGCGTCTAACAGTTCGCACCCGCTCGCATCGCACCGCCTGGTACTATATGCGCCGTATCTGCTTCAATCGGGTCGCACCCGCTCGCGTTCGGCCGCACCTATTCTGTTTGCTTCTAACGGGTCGCACCCGCTACTGTTCGCGCCTATTCAACCCGCGTCCGCATCTGTTCGTATGGCCTGCAACTGTCAGAAAGCCCGGTCCAGTTTGCAGTAAAAATCGAGTATCACATTAGACCCAAACCCGAGCCCGGCATGGTTCGGTCGGACGGACGGCGGCGGCGCGCGTGCGTGTGTGGTGAAGATGCATGATCTCTCTCCTCACAACGAAGCATACATTTGGGAGCCCCAGGCCCCCAACCTCCTCTTGAGAAAAGCATATATAAACCAATATAGCTTTCAACAATTTGACGATGTGAAACTTTGTATATTTCCATTTATTCTACCTTTAGGGATTCCAACAATCCCCCACATGAATGATAATATACTTATCCCCCACACGAAGCGAAATATCACAGAGTACATATGGAATAATGCTTTATCGTCGATAAGTAGATATTTCACTGTGAACTTTCCCTACTTAAAACTTATCGGATCTACTTGGCTAATCGGTGAATTATTTCATCTTGAACCCTCAGCCTTTATTGTATATCCAAACAATAAGCTTTACGAAGCATTGATTCCCTTCTCATCCAATCTCTTGGTTGTGTTCATTTTGGTCCTGAACACTGCTTGGTTCTGCGAGTGTTATAGAGAATTTAAAGCCTTGTAAAATTCTCATAGAGCCGACCCAGCTCACACTTACATAGGTGATCGCAACCATTAAGAGTATCCTACCAATACCCCACTTGTTATTTCCAAGATATGGTCATCATTAAAAAACATAGTTTTAACCTATTAATACTTCTGTAGGCATGCATTTATATTGTGCACCATAGGAATGGAGTTGGACTATGTCCACGCAAATGCATTACGTCTTGAGTTACTGAGAACTGGTTTGCCTATTGATCCTAGTCCGTGGGATCTCCAGTCGCTAGGATAGGTTTCCGCATAAGGTAACTCTTGTTGGTTTAGGCTTTTAAACTCATTCCCCTCGATGCGCAGTCAATTTTCTCTCTTGATAAACCTTTAGTAAATGGATCCGCTAGGTTATCATTTGTCCTCACATAATCAATGGAAATAGTTCCATTAGAGAGTAACTGCCTAACTGTGTTATGGCGTCGACGAATATGTCATGACTTTCCATTATACACAAAATTGTGCGCTCTGCTTAGCGCAGCTTGGTTATCACAGTGTATGCATATGGCCGGTACAGGTTTAGGCCAAAACGGAATATCTTCTAAAAAGTGACGAAGCCATTCTGCTTCTTCGCCTGCTTTATCTAATGCAATGAACTCTGATTCCATAGTGGATCGAGCTATGCATGTTTGTTTAGTAGATTTCCATGACACTGCTGCCCCTGCTAGGGTAAAGACATAACCACTTGTTGATTTTGATTCCTCTGAATCAGCAATCCAATTTGCATCACTATATCCTTCTAAAACGGCAGGATATTTCCATAATGTAAGGAATAATTTGTGGTATTTTTTAAATATCCAAGCACTCTCATTAGTGCTTTCCAGTGTCCTTTCCTGGATTGCTTGTATACCTTCTCAATCGACTTACCGCGTAAGCAATATCTGGTCTGGTGCAATTCATCAGATACATTAAGCATCCTATTACACGAGAGTATTCCAATTGCATTACACTCTCATCAGTGTTTTTATGCAGTACTTCCGATGGATTAAAAGGTGTCCTCACTCCTTTAATTCCATACTCTTGGATTTTTCAATCACTTTGTCTACATAGTGTGACTGAGATAGTTCAATTCCATTAGGTGTTCTTATTATTTTGATTCCCAAAATAACGTCCGCAACTCCTAAGTCTTTCATATCAAAATTATTGATCAACATTTTCTTTATGGTCTCAATTACCTGAGTATTTGGATCGAATATTAACATATCGTCCACATATAGATAGATCATCACATATGATTGTCCAAGTTGTTTATAATAAACATATTTGTCACAATCATTTATATGAAAACCATTTCTCATCATAACACTATCAAATTTTGTGTGTCATTGCTTTGGAGCTTGTTTTAGTCCGTATAATGATTTGACTAATCTACAGACTTTGTTTTCATTTCCTTTGAAAATAAATCCCTCAGGTTGCTCCATGTAAATCTCCTCATCGAGATTTCCATTTAAGAATGCTGTTTTTACATCCATCTGATAAATCTCTAGATTATAGATGGATGCAATTGCTATTAGCATTCTTATAGAAGTTATTTGTGTTACCGGCGAATATGTATCAAAAAAGTCTACTCCTTCTTTTTGACGATATCCTTTGGCTACTAATCTTGCTTTATACTTGTCGATAGAGCCATCTAATTTCATTTTCTTCTTGAAAATCCATTTGCAGCCAATTTGTTTTATTCCTGGTGGAATATCAACAATTTTCCAAGTTTTATTACTTAGAATTGAATCAATCTCACTTTGGATTGCTTCTTTCCAACATAAGGATTCAGAAGATGACATTGCTTCCTTGTACGTTTGAGCTTCGTGCTCTAATACATATGTAAAAAAGTCCAAACCAAATGTTTTGGAAGTTCTAGCCCTTACGCTTCTTCTTGGTTCAGCATCCTCAATTTCGTGATGAGTTTCATCTTCATCCGAATCGTTTGATTCTTCCCTTGTCCTTTTGGGACATTATTTCCTTCATTCCTTTTGTGCGAAAACACATCTTCAAAGAATGAGGCATCTCTTGATTCCATGATTGTATTTACATGAATATCAGTTATATCAGACTTGAATACCAAAAATTTGTAGGCACTACTATTTTGGGCTGGCCCAAGATAATAACAATCTACTGTTTTTGGTCCAAGTTTGACTCTCTTGGGAGGCGGAACTGGAACTTTTGCCAAGCACCCCTACACTTTGAGGTATTTAAAGCTTGGTTTGTGTCCTTTCCATATCTCATATGGAATTGTTCCTGTTTTATTGTGAAGAACCTTATTTAATATATGATTAAACATATTTAGTGCTTCCCCCCACAAGTTCGTCGGTAGACTAGAAGTTAAAAGCATTGCAGTAATTGTATCTTTTAACGTTCTATTCTTCCTCTCGGCTACACCATTTTGTTGTGGTGAATATGGAGCTGTTGTTTGATGAATTATTCCATTTTCTTCACAGAATTGTTCAAATGGTGATTCATACTCTCCACCTCGATCAGATCTTAATATCTTGACCTTTTTATTTAACTGATTTTCTACCTCAGCCTTGTATTTTATAAACGCTGTTATTGCTTCATCTTTACTATTTAAAAGATATACATAGCAATATCGCGTATAATCGTCAATAAAAGTAATGAAATACTTTTTCCCACCTCTTGTAGATAATGATTTAAAATCACATAAATCTGTGTGAACCTAACCTAGTGGTTCGGTGCTTCTATCAACAGATTGAAATGGTTTTTTAACCATTTTTGCTTCTACACATGTCTCACATTTGTAGTTCTTATCTACTTGAAAATTTGGAATCAATCCCAAGTTTGATAATTTCTTCATTTTTCGGAAGTTTATGTGTCCTAATCTATCGTGCCATAGTAAAATTTCGTGCTGAACCAAGTAAGAAACTTCAATTTTATTAATAGCACAATCAGAATACATAGATTTATTGCCGATAACGGCTACGTTTGCCTTAAATAGGCCATCACATAAATAACCCCTTTCGATATACATTCCACCTTTGAACAGAACCATCTTGTCTGATTCGAACACAATTTTGAATCCTTTCTTTGATAGCACTGAGCCGGAGATCAGATTCTTGCGTATGTCTGGAACGTGAAGCACGTCATTCAACTTAACAGTTTTTCCAGAAGTGAACTTGAGGATAACTGTGCCACTGCCTTCGATCATGGAAACTACAGAATTACCCATGTAGAGTCTTTCTTTCTGATCAAATTTCTGGTATGTTGAAAACATGGATTTTTCAGAGCAAACATGACGAGTAGCTCCTGTGTCAACCCACCATTGGTTAGGGTTCTGAACCAAATTGCATTCAAAAATAACCGCTGAAAAGGTGGACTTATCCATTTTCATGTTGTCAACTGTTGACATCTCAGTATTAGTATAAAACAATAAAATTCTTAAGATGTTATACGTCTAGTATACCAAAACAGAGAATAACCAATTGTAAACTCGTCGCACAAGTTTATAACTCAGATTTCCACTACACTGGAATTCTGTATTAATTATTAAAACAATATGAATGTTGTAAATAAGTTACAACAACGGCATTATACTATTTTGAATAAATAGTATAACCAGAATAACGGATAGAATATAGAATAATGTATATAAATACACAAACAAACTAGAATTCTAACTGGATTATAAAATAAATTCCGTCTGAAGCTTGTCGTAACAATTTCCTTAAGAATTTTATTTCAAAATTCTCCCAAGATACAACAGACGTAATCTGCACGAGATTGAAATGAGTATGTCAACTCTATGATATATATGGAACATTGAGCAGTGGAGCAAAGAAGCAGAAGAAATTAGATTGGAATGGGATGAAAATGTGATCAGTATTCTCTCCTATTTATAATTTCGTCCGCATCCCTTCAAACAGCCGCGTCCGCTTGACGGGTCGCACCCGTTGCCTTTTGGTCGCTGCTGTTCGTTAACGGGTCGCACCCTCCTGCTACTGGTTTGCATCTGCTCGCGTCCAACAGTTCGCACCCGCTCGCATCGCACCGCCTGGTACTGTATGCGTCGTATCTGCTTCAATCGGGTCGCGCCCGCTCGCGTTCGGGCGCACCTGTTCTGTTTGCTTCTAACGGGTCGCACCCGCTACTGTTCGCGCCTATTCAACCCGCGTCCGCATCTGTTCGCATGGCCTGCAACTGTCAGAAAGCCCGGTCCAGTTTGCAGTAAAAATACGAGTATCACATTAGACCCAAACCTGAGCCCGGCCCGGCACGGTTCGGTTGGACGGCTGCGGCGCGCGTGTGGTGGAGATGCATGATCTCTCTGCTCACAACGAAGCATACATTTGGAAGCCCCGGGCCCCCAACCTCCTCTTGAGAAAAGCATATATAAACCAATATAGCTTTCAACAATTTGACGATGTGGGACTTTGTATATTTCCATTCATTCTACCTTTAGGAATTCCAACACATATCAATGGATTTTAAGTCTAAGTTAAAAAGCGAATCTGCGTATTCACCACTCTTTGCTTCACATAAGCATCAAATGCCCTACTTATATATTCATCACCTGCCTAAAAAATCCCTCTATTGAAACTGATCTCACCCTCACGTACCACAGCGTGCACATCTATAGACCTGACCACCCTCTTCGCTTTAACCTCCCCATCGATTCAATGTCACTATTCTGTTCAACCCTATCCTTTGCTCACAAAACTACAGTAATTGCAAACACACCTCCTTCTTCAAAAACTTGCTCACCATATGCATAAGTATCATCAACCTCCCTAACATCGCCCATAAACACAAGTATCTCCAACACTTCCTTTAATTTCAATAGCACCATCATCCGAAACCATCTCTGCACTACCACTTGTCATAACCCCATCACCATACTTTACCATCCCAATGTAACTTAATATTGGACCATTCCTACCCCCATCAACATCATCCCTTTCTTCGAAAGACCCCCCTTTCTGACCCTCGCTTATATCATATAGTAGAGCAAAAGTGTTAGAAAGCATCAATTTTATACCACCATCACCGCTACCCGCTGCAGATTTCAGCTTGAAATCCTTAACTACAAATGGAATAGGGTTTGACCGTTTGCACCATCAATTTTGATTCATTGGATGTACCGTTTGCACTACATCAATGTCTTTGCTTTTGATTCATTGGATGTGATGTACCGTTTGCACTTCATCAATGTCTTTGCTTTTGATTCATTGGATGTACCGTTTGCACTACATCAGTGTCTTTGCTTTTGAATTCATTGGATGTATCGTTTGCACTACATCAATGTCTTTGCTTTTGATTCATTGGATGTACCGTTTGCACTACATCAATGTCTTTGCTTTGGATTCATTGGATGTACCGTTTGTACTACATCAATGTCTTTGCTTTTGGATTCATTGGATGTACCGTTTGCACTACATCAATGTCTTGGCCAACCCTTTTCTTGTGATTTCTGGATTTCTATGTGATGATTCCTGGAATTTATGTTTCACAAACTTTTACAATTGGCATTGTTATGTATGTCATTTAATGTGGCTTGGTGAATTAAATAAAGAATATGACATTCTTTTTGTGCTATGAGATTCGGGAGATAATTGTGTGATTTTGCTTTGTTGATTTCCTAATGTATAATTGTCGCAGTATGGCCTTTTGGTTATCATACGTTTTTATTACATCTCTTCTTATATCTCATTTTATCTGATAATTATAGCTAGACTGTTATTATTTTCTTCTTAAATAATACTCGGGTCAGACTGAGATTTTACAGGTGATTCTGCTTGCCACCTTATCGGACCATCATCTCATCTTTTGGTTAACTACTTAGCTTGTAGTTTTTGGTTGTGTACAATTTGAGATATAGACTCCTTGATGTATACATATTCTTTTGTCTAGCACTTGTATCTATTCTTTTGTGATATTATGGATCTTGTTAGACCACTACTCTGATGAACACTTTTATGTGTTATATATATTCATACCTATTTCCGCCTTTGTGATATGAATTATCTGTGACTGATTTGTGTTATGTTTATTTCTATATTTGTTTCCGAAGACATTATAGCCACTGTGTAGTAGCTTTGAGTTTGTGTCGGTATGTCGGACTTCCTCTTGAAAAGAATGCAAGTTATATTTTATCTGGCATATCGGTACTCGCAAAAAGCAATTATACAGATGGTCGCTCCTCAACAACCTTATTCTCCGTGCTAGTTGACGACATTACACCGTAGTGTCCTTGGCTAGCGTGGGTATAGAGGTGGGGCGTTACAATGAATGTCAATATGTTTTGTTCGTGAGTGATTAACATGATTTTTAGATAAATTTATAGCACTATAATTATCATAGTAAATAGTTGATTTGGATAAATCAAAACCAAAATCTTGTAGTGTTTGTTGCATATAGATAACTTGAGCACATGCCAAAGCTGCAGAAATATACTCTGCTTCACATGTTGATAATGAAACACAGTTTTGTTTCTTACTAAACCAAGATACAAGAGACCGTCCAATGAAGTGACAAGTCTCACTTGTACCTTTTCTATCTGTCCGGCTTCCTCCAAAATCAGCATCACTATAGGACACTAATTCAAAAGGATATTCCTTTGGATAGAATAGTCCATAGTCCTTGGTTTTATTAAGATACCGTAGTATGCGTTTCACTGCTCGCAAATGTGATTCTTTGAGATCTGTTTGAAATCGTGCACACAAACAAACACTCATCATTATGTTAGGTCTACTAGCTGTTAAATATAGTAACGATCCAATCTTAATTCGATATAATTTTTGGTCAATACTTTTGCCACTTTCATCTTTATCAAGATGTACAGTTGTACTTATAGGAGTTGGTTTGGTAAAAGTATTTTCCATACCAAAGCGTTTAATTAGATTGTTGCAATATTTTTCTTGATTTATAAAAATACCATTTCTAATTTTTTATTTGCAAGCCAAGAAAATAATTTAATTCACCCATACGTGACATTTCAAATTCTTTGGTCATTATTTTAGAAAATTCTCGACATAGCTTTTCATTTGTAGATCCAAAAATAATATCATCAACATATATTTGAACAATTAAAATATCTTGTTTGTTTCTTTTAACAAAAAGAGTTTGATCAACCTTTCCAATTTCAGAACCAAAATCTATTAAATATCTTTTAAGACGATCGTACCAAGCACGGTGTGCTTGTTTCAGTCCATATAAGGCATTTTTAAGTTTATAGACATGGTTAGGAAATTGTTCGTATACGAATAAAGGAGGTTGTTCAATATAAACTTTTTCTTTTATAAAACCATTTAAAAAGGCACTTTTAACATCCATTTGATATAATTTAAAGTTATGAAAACATGCATAGGCCAATAAGATTCGTATTGCTTCTAGTCTAGCGACTGGAGCAAACGTTTCTTCATGGTCAATCCCTTCTTCTTGATTATATCTTTGAGCAACTAATCTAGCTTTATTTCTAGTAATATTTCCTTGTTCATCTGCTTTATTTTTGAAGACCCACTCTGTACCAATAACTGATTGATCACTAGGACTTGGAACTAAATCCCAAACGTCGTTTGAATTGGTTTAGCTCTTTTGCATAGCGATTAAAAAAATTTCATCGGTGGATGCTTCTTTAATATTTTTAGGTTCAATATGAGAAAGGAAAGCTACATGACCCATTTGATTTAATTGACTTCTTGTTCTAACAGATGAATTGAGTTCTCCAATAACATTAACAGAAGGATGATCTCTTAATAATCTAGGTGGAGATCTTGATTCATTGTTATTGTAAATCATGTTTTCATTATTTTCAAGATTTGAAATTTCTGTATCTGTGATATTATCAGGGAATTCTTCATCATCTCTTATACTTGGTATTTGATTAAAATTTTCATCGAAGGATACATGAAGTATTTCTTCGATGATATTGGTTCTTTTATTATAAACTCGATAAGCTTTGCTTCTATCTGAATATCCTACAAAGATTCCTTCATCGGATTTTGAATCGAATTTACCAAGCTGATCTTTTGTGTTTAAAATGAAACATTTTGAACCGAAAACTTTAAAACAAGAAATATTTGGTTTCCGGCCATTAAAAAGTTCATAAGAAGTATTCTTAGCTAGTGGTCAAATAGAAACACGATTCAAAACATAACAAGCTGTTGCAACTGCTTCAGCCCAGAAATGTTTTGGTAACGTACTTCCATTTAACAAGGTCCTTGCATATTCTTGTAAGGTTCTTACGTTCTACAACTCCGTTTTGTTGTGGAGTTCTAGGAAACGAAAAATTATGAAATATTCCATTCTTCTTACAAAAATGTTTAAAGGCTTCGTTTTCGAATTCACCTCCATGATCACTCCTTATGTTTTTGATTTTTAATCCTTTAAAATTTTGAATTCTTTTGACAAAAGTTTTGAAATTATGTAAAATCGTTTTTATTTTTCATAAAAATAGTCCAAGTATATCTAGAAAAGTCATCTACAATTACAAACACATATCTACTTTGATTAACGGATTGTACTTGTGTTGGTCCAAATAAATCCATATGTAGTAATTCAAGTGGTTGTAAAGTTGAAATAACTTTTTTAGATTTAAAAGATGACTTAGGTAATTTTCCTAACTGACATGCATCACAAATATGATCGATTTTAAAATTCATTTTTGGTAGACCTCTTACTAAATCATTTTTAGAAAGCTTGTTTATAGCTTTGAATTTACTGTGACAGAATCGTTTATGTCATAACCAAGCATCATTTTCTTTGGTTGTTAAACACATATCTGAATTATGATTTATTTTCATACTCAGAACGTATATATTTCTGCCTTTGTTTCCTTCAAAGATAAGATTTTGATTTTGATCAAAGATATTATATTTCTTTTAAAAAAAGTGATTTTGAATCCTTTGTCACAATTGGCCGATACTAAGTAAATTATGTTTTAAATTTTTAACAAGTAGAACATTTGAAATAAGAGGTAAATTTGAAATACCGTTATTGCTCATATCGCCTTTGCCGATGATATAACCTTTGGAGTTGTCTCCAAATGTGACGGAGCCTCCATCTGAGTAAGTAATATTTGTTAGCATATCTTTGTCTCATGTCATATGTTTTGAGCAACCACTATCGAGTATCCATTTTCCACTTCTCTTGAGTGGAACCTACAAAAAATATAAGATAACATTGGTACCCACCTTTTTTTAATAGGGTCCTAAAAGTTAAATCTTAGGAAACCAAACCTAAGAGGGTTTAGTATCCCATTTGAAAATGTAACCTTTATTTTTATGAACAGTTTTTAAAAAGATGTTAATATATTTCTTCCTAATTAAACTGTTGTTTGTTTTAGGAACCCAAACTATTTGTTTTTTTGGTAAGTATTCCCTTTTGACTGTTTTTCAGTAGGATTATTAATTCTCCTAATTTTCTTTTTAGGTGGAGCTTTTGTTTTCTTATCGTACCCTAATCATTTCCTACTTGAAACAGATTGAGAGCTATCAATAAATTTAGATAGAGTTTCTCTTCCTTTATTAAAGTTTGAAACATTTTTGGTGATTAATTTTGAGACTAGTATTATCTAATTCTATCAATTTTACTTTTGTTTTTAATTCGTGATTTTCAAAAACACGAGCGTCATTCTTCTCGTTTTGAGTTTCAATTTCTTGACTCAAAAGAGTGAGTTGAGAATTAATATTAAAGTATGATTCTTGTATTTTTTGAAGTTCTTCCTCTGGTATTTCCTTCTCATCTTTAAGCATATCTCTTTCGAATTCTGCTTTGTTCTGATATTCACGAGTCTCCTTATATTTTCTTATGAGTTTTTTAAGAGAGTCAACTAGCTCAGAATTTATTTCTATCATATCGTCAAAGGTAAAATTACTAAACTCGTTTTCAGCAGCCATAAAGCAAACATTAGCTTGCTCGTTTTCACTGTCTCTGCTGCTGTTCAATGAAGATGCTCCAGAATCATCCCATGTAACAGAAAATGCTTTATTTTTCTTATCTTTTCTTCCCTTGTTGAATTATTTTTTCTTTAGTTCAGGACATTCTTTCTGCATATGACCTTTCTTATGACAATTAAAACATTCTAGAACTGAAGATGATGGTTTGCTTGGAAAATTCCTTTTTTCATTGTTTCTTGTTTTTTCGGAATTTCAAGAACATTTTGAAATTTTTGGCAATAAATGCTAAATCTTCTTCATCTGAATCTTCATCCTTTTCTTCTTCAGCATGGAAAGCTATGTTCTTTTTGTCTTGTGCATATACTCATTTTGCTTACAGATTCACTTCATAGGACATTAGATTTCCTATTAACTCTTCAGGTTTCATGGTAGAGAGGTCATTAACTTCTTCAATAGCTAAGACTTTTCTTTCCCATTCATCCATTAAAGAGTTTAGGATTTTTGATACAATATCAAAGTCAGTGTACTTTTCTCCTAATCTTAATAGTGAATGATAGATATCTTGAAATCTAGAATACATATATTGATGGATTCATCTTGTTTCATTCTAAAATTTTAAAACTGATTTTTGAGCATGGAGATTTTGCTTTGTTTGACTTCGTTAGTTCCTTCATGAGTGATTTTAAGCGGTCTTCATATTTCATAAGCAGTTTGACACATGCTAATACGATAAAATTCATTTCTATTCAGAGCACAAAATAGCATGTTCATAGCTTTAGCATTGGCA
Source organism: Allium cepa (assembly GCA_030765085.1). NCBI lineage: Eukaryota > Viridiplantae > Streptophyta > Magnoliopsida > Asparagales > Amaryllidaceae > Allium > Allium cepa. The sequence goes on along the minus strand of CM060941.1, from coordinate 132,992,428 downwards.
GTAGCATCTAATTTTTGTGTGTTTTTCCATGTGGAGTATTCTCCAGTAGGAAGAGTGTATTCATTTTGTGTGATATTCCATGATTAAAAACTATTTGATTACATATAGATTCTCATACGAGTAGCCCAGTAATTATAGTTCAAACATTGAAAAATAGAGGTCGTGCAATGGATTGACCTTCTGTAAAACTGGTGTTAGTGCTTATAGAATTAGTGTTAGTGTTATTATCCATATTAGTAAAGAATCAAATAACTATGTTACGGTTAGATGAAAACCTTGCTCTGATACCAATTGAAAAGACAGTGCAGATCGTGCTATATGGAATTATATTAAACTAGTGCGTAAATGAACTAAGTTACCACAGCAATGTGAATAAGTAAAATAAAAAAAGCACACTGGGAATTTTTATACTGGTTCGAACTTCCCATTCTACGTCTAGTCCCAGATTCCTTTTGGAAATTCAACTACAACAACCCTCACTTAAACCGGAGGAACTGGTTTACACTGCCTGAGCAACCGAACGGGACTTCACCCACCTAAGCAACCGATTAGGACTTCAACTGCCTGAGCAACCGAACAGGACTTCTTTACAAATAACAAATGTATCTGACTGTAATGTGTTCTTAAATAACACTGATAAGTCAATTAAGTACAATCTTCCTATAATCTTCTCCTTTATGATATATAGTATGATGTGCTTTGAGAATTATGGAAGATAAAGTGATTAACGATTAAAAGTATGTAAGCAATTTGAGTGCAATTTGAAAGCTTGAGAATAGATGAGAATTCAAGAGTGCTAAAAGTAAATTCGGTGAGTTGTTTGTTGAATTATGTAATCTATTTATAGTACATAAAGAGTTGCATCTATAAATGAAAAGTTATATTGAAAAGAATGGATGCAGCTATTGAATTTAAAAATGTTTCTCTTGGTGAAGAGAAGTGTCTTTTCATGAAAATAGCAGTTGGAAATATCATACGTCTGAATTAAAAAAATTAGACTTCTGAATTATATTGAAACGCAAACAACAAGCTTTTAGGAAATTTTTGACTATATTCAGACATTTGAAAATTATCATTCAGACCTCTAAATATTGTGAAACAATATTCAGGTTTCAGCATTCAGACGTCCGAATGAATGGTTTCAGACGTCTGAGTTTGAACTTTTGTGCATGTATGTGCATGTGTGTGCATGTGTGTATATATATCGTTTTAGGAGAGATTTTAACAAATTTCTAAGTAAAGTACAGACTCTAGACACACAATACTCAGCTTTAAACATTTGAAAAGGAATCTACAATAAATCTCCTACAAAGATGGTTAGTATACACTTAATATTTTATATAGGTTGTCATAATCAAAATTGAGATTCCAACAGTCCACATATCCAAAAGCCCCAACACCATCCCAATCAACAATATCGTCGGCACCCATGTAACAACCCGCCATTTCGAACCATTCAAATCGACAATAATCCACACATGTCAGACCTGAATTGCTCAAAACGATAAATTGTTATTTATATTTGAGAAATATTAGCATATATAGTAAATAAATCAATCACAGAATCACAGACATAAAGTAATACAACAATACGCAATGGAATAGATAAATAATAGTTCATGAAGCAACTATAGAACATCAGAGTCTAAACAAAATACAAAAGAAATCGCAAATACACAGAAGTTTCTAATACAGAAGCAAATGCCAAGCCTAAACAAAATTAACTGGAAATAACAATAAAGCTGAACAGATAAAGATAGATCCCCAAGCAAAGCTCCAAGCTCCAAAGGTGAGTCTCAAATGTTGTGACACTTAGACAGACCCGAGCATAAAGCAAAACACAAAGCACTCGAGTCAGGATTAACATTCTTATGCAAGTAAATCAACTCAGGTGAAAGGTACAAGTGAAATGCAATATAACTAAAGGATGCTTGGGATTTCACCCTTTAAGGACCTGTTAAACTATCTACATATATAGTATAATACGCTATATAGATAATGTCTACAGTAGAGTAAAATATTAAAATATCGTTAAGGCATTACCAATATCCCCATCAACATATTTTATATAAATGGCGTAGTCTATACAGTATTGTAAACTGCAAAAAACCGGTGGGCTATCATAGAGCACTCCATAGATATAATACAAACTAAACTCGTAATGAGTGCGGTAAGGCATATGACAAGGCATACAAGGAAATATCTAGGGTAGGATACTACCGTTTTGCAGAACCAGGCTGATGGTTACACATAGTAGCTACTACCGTCCACCTCGAGACACACACCCATAATCAAAGGTGCGCCCAATCAAATCACAAAGTAATAGATATGGTTTCGAAGAAGCATGCTCGACCAGAAGTGCGACCTCACTTGGCCCAGGTATAGCTCATTTTTTAGTCATATCAAGCCGACCTGAGGGTGTCAGGGCTGCGTTCATGCCTTATACAGAATCATTCACCAAACCATCCTACTTCATTCTAGAATCTCCACCGCATGCACAGTTGTTAAAGTGCTTTTGGTATTGGCAGAGAGTAGGACAATATCCAATCTCGGTCTCTTTAACAACCATATGCTTATTTTACACCAGTCATTTTATAAAAATCAATTTATAAATTTGAAATAAAGTCTCAAATCACAAATTGATATCAAAATTACATATTCAATTTCAATTTATTTAAATTTAAAATATTCATTTAATTACCTTTTATAAACATAAATAAATTCTTAAATTACAAATTTTAAATCAAATATCCAACTTCAGTTATATTTAATTCTGAAAATATTCACTTAATCGCCTTTTTATAAGCATTTAAATAAAATCTCAAATTTCAAATTTAAATCAAAATTAAATATTCTTGAAATTATTCATTTAATCACCTCTAATAAAAATCAAGTTATCAAGTTATAAAATCATATTTTTAAAATCTCAAAATTGATAGGTTTCAAATTAATACTTATTTAAATTCAATTCTTAAACCAATTAAATTTCAAATCAATTTCAATTTATCTTCCAAACTTTATTTAATAAAGTTATCATAAAATCTGTTTTCAAAATATCAATATAAATTTTAAATAAATATTTTAAAATATATTATATATATATTAGTTAAATTAACTTTTTATTAATTTTATTTTTCTAAATTTTATTATTAAATCTATTTTAAATCTTATTTATATATTTAATAAAAATAATAAAGTTATAAACAAAATTTTATAATTTAACTTTCAAACCTAACTTATAATTTCAAAATTTCCAAAACATATAATTTAAAAATCTAAAATTCACACACATATTAAAATAAAAATTTACATATTATCATTTAAGAAAATCAATATTCATTAAAATGCATATTTTCTTTTTCAAAAATTTGAAAATCATTTAAAAATAGACCAGCGGTGTCCGTATATAGTTTTCTATCCTATGGTCAAATGATACAAATATTCATCATTTCAATTTGCTGTAATTTAAATTTTACGGGTATATATCATTTCAGTCTGCAATCCCAAAATTCAAAATCAATAAAATCGCTAGGGTTTATCATTTCAATCCATAACGATTTTCCATAATCTATAAGATTGTTCGGGTATGTATCATTTCAACGCATAGGGATTTCCCAAACTAAGAAGGAACTTGCAGAGTGAGAACAATAAAATAATATTATTAAATGACATACATATCAACAGCAGACATATATCATAATTAGCAATTTAAATATAATATATACAGTAGGTTATGGTGTTATATGCCAATTAATATAGGTAAACAATTGCAAATAATAACATATCATACTTAACTATCAAATTGCTAACAAATTCAAATTTAACAACATATTTAAATCATCGTTTCATGTGAAATCAATTTACTAAACATATGAATATTAATCATGAGTGATCGCTCGTCTTTCGAGGCTAGAGAAATTTTACAACGCAATGAGCTACGAATCCAAGCACAAATTTCAAAGCAAAGCACGATGAACTTGAATTGATGAATTCAGAATATATACATATAAATAGATCTCTCTCCTCATTTTATTTTTTTTATAATAGAGGAGAAAAAGGCTGCTCGGATTCGGTCAGGGAGAAAGGGCTCGGCTGTTGGTGGATATGGTAGATGATGGCGAGGCAAGAGAGAGGGGACAGGAGGGGTTTGGCGGCGCTGGGTTGGATGGAGAGGTCGGCACGGGTTCTGGCCGATCGAGCAAAGGTTGTGGCATGGCGATGTGAGATATCGGGTGGAGAGGAGATGGTCACAGGGCTTTGGTGACTGATGTGGTGAAGGCTTGTGTGGCATATGGCAAGCGGAGTAAAGGGAGGCGAGGTCTCAGGCAGAGGTTGTGGGCAGCAGGAAAACAAGGGGAGTCGGGGGGGAAAGGCGACAGTTGCTAAGGTTAGAGGCGGAGTGAGGCTTAGCGTGTCAGTGGAGGGTGGGGGAGTGGCTGTGGGGAGGCATAGTGGGAAGGCAAGATGGCAGAGGTTGAGGAAAATGGCTGTGCAAGGCTGTATGTGTTGTGGGATGGGGTTTGCATGGAGGAGAAGCTCAGGTGGCGGGTTAGGTTAAGGGGTGTGGTTCAGCTGGCATGGCAGGCATTGAGTAAGGGAGGTGGGGAGTCAGATCTGGTCGTTGCACGCTGGAGGCGGGCTAAAGGCGTGGAGGACTTTGCAGCGGCCGTGGGGTGCAAGGGAAGGCGGAGGTGGAGTGGTGGGTTAGAGCTGAGTCGAGGGGAGAAGGGTTGGGAAGCAGACGATTGCGGTGGTCGAGTTGTGGTGGAGAGGGATGATGACGGCGACTCTTGGATTGAAGGCGAACGAGGTTGAAAGAAGATGAGGTGGGTTTCAATGCAAACGGGAAAGAAAACCAAGCAGGTAAGCTAATATAAACTTTAGCTATATTATATATATTATTATTATTTGTTCAAAAGCAAGGTAGAAACGAAAGGAAGAAAGAATAGAGGAAGGAAATGAACAAGTGCAGAAACAAATCAACGAAAATCTTGAAAAGGTAGGAATAGAAAAAGCCAGCACGTTGAATTCAGGAAAATAATAAAGGCTACCAACTATTTATTTTCTCATGGCTGGACAATTGAAAGAACACGGAATAACCGTTTCGCAGATTTCGCCGTATACCGTACGTCGAAATATACAAATGAATATACCACGAAGATCAGCGTGATGAGACGAACAAGATGGTACACAGGTATGAGTGACACGACCTACCTATTAAAACTCGAATTTCGCTGCCAAAACTGCTGCTAGAACGTTGAAAATAAAATAAATGAGGCTAGAGCAGTCCAAATTTAACGAAACAAAATAGGACGTCTCACTCAAAAAATGATTTACACTTTTCTTATATAAAAATATTCAAATTTCAAAAACATTTTATTTTCATCAGTTTTAAACTGATTTAAATTTAAAAAATTTAACAACTTTCAAATTTTCTGATGAAAATCTGACACTTGCTACGTTTAAATAGACGTATTCCAAATATAAAATTTTCATTACAAAATCTTTATTGTTTAATTTTATAAATATTTTTAATTAATTACGTTATTTAAATCGTTAAAATTTTCGGGTCCTTACAACCCGTCCCTTCACCATAAACGGCTCCTACTCTTACAGCATCCTCAATCAGCAAAGCAACATTATCACCATTGGTTGCATTGCCGTTCCTACCCAAAATACGTTTGTACTCATCTATTTTACAATCTTCCCTCGCCACCCATGAAACTTCCACACAATGCCTATGCGTAGATAACCCAATATCGGTGGATTTTAAGTCCAAGTTAAAAAGCGAATCTCCATACTCACCACTCTTTACTTCACATAAAGTATCAGATGCCCCAGTAATATCTTCATCACCTAACTCAACAACCCCTCCACTGAAACCGATCTCACCCTCACCTACCACTGCGTACACATCCATAGACCTAACCACCCCCTTCGCTTTAACCTCCCTATCGATTCAATGCCACTATTATGTTCATCCCTATCTTTTGCTCACAAAACTACAGTAATTGCAAACACACCTCCTGCTTCAAATACTTGCTCACCATATGCATAAGTATCATCGACCTCCCTAACATTTCCATAAACACAAGTGTCTCCAACCCTTCTTTCAGTCTCAATCGCACCATCATCTGAAACCACCTCTACACTTCCACCTGTCATAATCCCATCAACGTACTGCTCCATCCCAATGTAACTGATAGAATATATTTTACATATATTCTAGGCGTTAAAATACGCCTAGAATATATGTAAAATATATTCTATCAGTAACTTAAGCATTGAACCATTCCTAACCCCATCAACATCATCCCCTTCTTCGAACGACCCCTCTTTTCTGACCCTCGCTTATATCATACAGTGGAGCAAAAGGGTTAGAAAGCATCAGTTTTATACCACCATCATCGCTATTCGATGCAGATTTCAGCTTGAAATCCTTAACTACTACTGGAATAGGGTCTGACGCTGCTGGCTTTAAGAGCAGATTGTCTGGAATGTTTCTATTCAATTTTTTTCACCATGCCTTACGCCTGTTTTCAGAATTAATAACTTCACAAAGCCTTGGGCATAAGATGGCATAATTTAAGATCAAAATAATGTGACAACTCATCCATGATCCCCAATGACTTGGAATCAAACAGTGCTATTATTAATTTAGAAATTTAAGCGCAAATTGGAAGGCAATTTCTTTGATGTTCGAACGGTTGTATGAGGGTTTACTGAAACCAGATTTGATAGGGGAAGCGAATTTGTGAGCGGTAGAACAAGTGAAACTTTTATGGCCTAATTTCCAACATCGAAAACACCTAACCAGATACCTACACACGTGCACCTTATCTCCATCGCCGCCACTTCTAAAGCATCGAATTGGGTTTCTAGATTTGAGAAAATGAGTTCATGAACTTAAGGCTGGATTTATTTTAGTCTTTAATGGGGCAAAATGATGTGTTGGAGATCGGAGAACATCAGCGTAGGTGCGATAGTGGAAGGCAAGGTACGAGGAGCGGGAAGAAAAGGCATGGTGGAAGGAAGATTGCTGAATAATGGATTGGGGATGAGAGAAAGCAGCGAATTTTTTGTATAAAGAAAAAGACACCATTTTTGGAGCCACGGTAAAAAAAAAATATGATATAGAGCATATTAGACGGATTTTTTATGCATGGGCAATATGAATTATCATCTATACAATATTAACTACTATATTAACTACTATATCACTATTGGCTTACGTAATTGATGCACTACACCAGTATCAAATCCGAATAAATATTGCTAGATTGTAGTTATGAATATTCATTAGTATTGACAAAATACTAGAGTATTGTTTATGGAAAGAAAGAACTCCTTATGAAGGAGTATTCAGACTCAAAAATTTACAAGTGATATCAAATATAGTACGTCAATTCAAAAATTCATGTTCAACCTCAGTTAAGGAATTTTAATTTGAAACTATTCCAAATAAGAGATGGTTGCTGATTTAACTAATAGGCTAAGTAAACCGCATTGAATAGCACCACAGTAAAGGTAGTACAACTATAAATGTAAAAATTTATAATTAAGCAAGGTGTGATTTCGAATATTGAGAATCCCACAACATTGTTTTATGAAAACAATGTCGTGATACATATCGTAAAAGAAATTAAGGCTCATAAAATGTCTAGACACATAATCCAAAGGTTTTACATGATAAAGGTAGTCTATCATTGATGGAAAGATATTGGTTGATAGAGTGGTTGGTATGATAATAATGCAAATCTGTTTACAATTTGTCATAACTAGACTAGTTTGAACTGATCATTCCTTAAGATTCCATAATTGACCCCAAGTGTGACTACTCATCTTTCTGACCCCTGCGAATGACATTTAATACATCCTCGGTATTTGTGTGCCATTGCCCGAGCATCCGAAAAATAAGTTGTCTTGGGCTAAAATAAAGAACAGAACAAGACATAATAGAAATACCTCACAACGAAATGGTTACATATAATACAAAATGATATAGTACAAAAGGTTGCATTTTACATGGAGCTATCAGAGTTAAACAAAAGTACTACATCTAATAGTTGCATTTTACATGGAGCTATCACAGTTAAACAAAAGTACTACATCTAATAAATTTGCAGCTATACATTTCGACTTTACATTTTTTTCAGATACCAAATATACCAACATAATCATATAGCGGAAATAAATAACTAGATAGCTAAAGAGCCGCCTGCTCAATCACCATCTTCAAAGAGCTAAAAAGAAAACCTGCTATTCTCGGGCTACCTAAATATAATTGAGTACCCGAGAGTTTAGGAAAAATAAACAACTCGGGTCAGACAAAATGTCTGGTAGAGTAAAACCTTGAAACAAAAGGAAATATATTTAACAATAATATGTGGGACCACGCCGCTAAAGCGGAATGGGTTTTCTCCCATATAAACAACAACCAAACATAAGAACAAAAAACAATAACAAGAAACAAATCCAAACATAGATGATGGGAAAAGATAGTATGAAGATCCATACACAAAAGAATGAAAATAGTCTGAAGAAAATCCAAACTGAACAGAATGGATAAAACAAGATAAAAGTTCAAACTTGATAGAATGGACAACACTTATAATTAAACCTCATGACGAGCGGTTGATTCTTCCCGTTGCAATTACAGAAAAACAATTCGAAGGTTCGAATCAAATAAGAAAAGGAATTTTTTCCAACAATATCTAGGAGGGTGCACCCCCCCGAAGTATACCTCTAGTAATATATTTCTGAGATGCTCATTTACTCTGCGAAACTTCTTGGACAATAGCAAGCCAGACTTCGCCAACCTTATTAAGTATCCGAATATTTCACATCTAAATCTTAACTGTTTTTCACGTCACGGTACACAAAAATTTAAATGAGATGTGAAAATACCCTAATGAGAGTAACCCCGCATAACTTGGCTTCCTCTCGTGCTTTTGGTTTAGTCATTTCCGATAAAGAATAACAAAGCTCAAAAGAGCACCAAATCGTCTTAGAATGACCATAATAAAAAAGCTGAAGTAATCGCCAACTATCGAGGATATAAAACGACCGTATATGGGGAATTAAGTCCTCTACACTTATCACCACTCATTGAATTCAAACCTGTATTATTTCTTGGTTAACAATAACACCGGACAAGTTAAGGTAGTGTTACGTCAAAGTCATATCTCACGGTTATTCTTAGCTTTCGAAATAGCGATAAGTCTACTTCTTCGATGTTTAGTGCTAAGTATACAAATAAATCGTTCCCATATAAGTGAATCGCTTTATGGAAATTAATTCATTTCAATAAACGAATCAAACTTTTTTTCTACTTTAAAAAACCGAATTCATACTTGGCCTCACTTACAAGTATTATCTTTAAAACACTTTGTTTATAGAGTTTACTAACACTAAAATATCAATTAAAAAAGGATTTAATAACTTAAAAAAATCATTATTACATTAATTAATTAACTTTAAACTTCATGACACATTTTATTTTTGAACTTCAAATGTCTTTAAATAATAAAAAGGGTAAACCACATTTAAACCTTATTAATTCAATTAATTAGTAAAATATAATTAATAAAATTAATAATTAAGTAATTATCATTCTCTAAATGAATAACAAAGTCAAAACATCCTTGTTACTTTGATAAATTCACTTTGAAACTTCATAAAATGGTTGACTAATTAATTCCAATAACCTTTAATTAAAAAGGTAAATCAACTTTAAAACATCATTAATTCAATTAATTAATTAATTTAAATATAAAAAACTTAACAAATAAAAAATTAATTCTCATTATTCAAAAATGAGTTATTAATTATAAACATCAATAAAGGACATTAATTAGAGTCAAAACAAGTTGACAAATTTTAAAATCATTTATTAATTTAAAAGCATTATTTGAAAATTGATTAATTAACTTTAATTCATCATTATTGATGACTAATCATCCTCAAACATCGTTAAATAAAATTATTAATTAAATTTAAGCATCACTAAATAAAATGATTATTAAATTAAACAATCATTAACCAGGTAATTAGTCAAATTTAAAACACATCATTAACTAAGTAATTAGTTAACCTTAATCTTTATTCATTAAGAAATTTATTAAACTAAATAATCATTATTAAAATGGTTAATTGCTTTTTAAAGAATCTTTAACCGAAATCTTTCTTGACTTGTAAAACAATTCCAAGCACAAAGATGAAACCAGACGGGTTTCGACAAAAAATAATTTTACGAAAGTGCCGATATATCGACTATCACTGTATGGGCAGTTCAGAGAACAAGTTTATGATATTGTCATTCAATCAAACATTACACAGAAAGTGTATGAATATATATACAAGATAGTTAACTATGAAATAATATGTAGAAAGCATTTACTTACAAATGATTAACTTTAACTACCAATTTTATATTTAGCATACTAAATGTTTACTAACTTAATCGAATTTGCGCCTCAATTTCAGTGATTAAGATTTTAGAAAATTAAAAATATCATAAACATGAAAGTTGTAGTCGTTTGAATTAGCTTTCCATAAAATTAAAGAAATCTAAATTTTGATTAAATTTGCAAAAGTTATGGACAAATTGCTAAGGGGTATTTGAACAATTTAGAGCCAAACATCATCAACGCTAACAATTTATTATCGTATTATGGAATAACATATAACCAAGTACATAAACACAGAAACATGTTACCTTCCAAGCAATAATACAACAAAAATTAATATCAACAATTAAGGTTTATAGAAAAGTAAGCTTTACTCACATAGTCGCTACCAAAAGAAGTCGAATTGCTACAACCGCTAGCCTAACACCCGAACTATCTTCACTTCACCAAAGCTCAGACTTTTGGGCCCTTGATGGGATGATTTGGTTTTTGTCATGGCACTATAGGCTCGGCCTAGGTGGTTCCAAGGAGATGTGGGGTTCGTATTTGTGTAGATTTATTTTGGAAGTGAAGTATTGTAGTTTTAGACTAGTTTTAAGTGGATGGACTAACTTTTAATCTAGAAATGAATGGATAGCCATGAATGGATGTACGAAGATAGAAAGGAGGTAGAAATGGAGAGTAAAGAAAATTAATTAAGAGAAAAAAATGAAGAAGTGGGTAGGGTAATTATAAGCATACGAAAATAGTTAAATTGCTAAACTACCCTTGTATTAATTAATATAAACATGTCATGTCTTAAAGTCACATCACCATATTCCTCCTCCCTTTGGTCATTAAATTTAAGTATGCTAAAGAGAAGACATGAGAATATGGAGACATTTATGTGTGTATATATATATATATACAAAGTTGTCAAAATGTCAAATCTTGTCTCCCCTGATTTGACCATTTTCTATTTATTTTTTTATTTTGCTGCCAAAGTGTCACACCATCATTATCTTAAGTTAATTAACTTAATTTAACCTAATTATACTATCTTAAACCATACTATATAATTAGTCCATGTGTGCATATATATATATATATATATATATATATATATATATATATAAATGTGCATAGCATTTCAAATAACTTTTGTACGATGAAACGTCGAAAATTCGAAAAACAGTTTTCGGTCACATTTTCTGTTTTTCATCAAATTAAATATTTTTGTAAACTAAATTTGAAAACTGTTTTATCTTCAATATTTATTATTTAGAGTTTTTTTAATTTTAACTATAAAAGCTACTATTTAAATATTAAAATTAATTAAATATTCAGAAATTAATGTCGTGAAATTCCGAGTCGTTACGCTCTCCCCCCTTAAAAGAATTTCGTCCCTAAAATTTACCACAATCCTTACCCAGAATGCAGACTATCCTAGAAATACCTAACACATTAATCAGACGTAACTTATCCAACAAAAACTAGTATGGTATAACTTTATATACAACCAAATTCAGAGAATACACCAAAATAAAATACTGTGCATACAATCATATCAAAAGGTAAGTTTAGAACTAAATGTCTGGGCTCTTATATTCAAAATTTTATTTTAATTTTTCTTCAAAAAGAAGTATATTAAAACCAAAACCAAAAATAACTAGGAGGGGGTCCTCCTACCAAAACGTGTAAAACTCTAGAATCAAACAACATGCAGTATCCAGTGGTATTCCAGTTCCTTCAAATACCAAAACTAGAGTGAACAATGATTATATCTTTCCAATTTTTTTTCAAAATCAAATTTTCATAAAGCACCGGGATTTAAGTTCTAATAAACAATAATTCAAAAACCTTGGTTTATAAAAAAAATTAACTTTATAACTATGGTACATTAAACCACACAATCAATAAATCAACCAAAATCAATTAAATCAAATCGACCAAATTCCGTAAAGGAACATAGTAACGCTATTAATCATCCAAATTCCATAAGGAAAAAAAATCTAACACTCAACATTATTTAAAATGTCAAAAGACTAACAAAAAATTTCTCACTTAGGTTCAGAACTTTCTTGATTGCCCAAAATGTAGATAATTATCTAAGCGTACCATTCTTTGCTCATTAGCCTTTGGTTATTGCTTAGAAGATTATCAATGTTTACTTGGACAAAATTGAAAGTTATGCTCTAAAATGATTCATTTCTTAACTACACCCATCTTTCTAAAGCACATAAATTTGTAGGTTTAAAAATATTTTATAGAGTTATATCTTTATAAAATGCCATATAATAACTTATTCCACTTTATTTACTTGTATAATACCCATCTAAATCCTGAAAGTACATACAAAACACAAAATTTATTTTCCTTTTCACAATTTAGGTGAAGATCGATTCAAAATATAAAATAGAGTCAACCACTCGACCTCTTTAACTTAGAGTGTTAAGATGGATAATGTTTATGGGTTGACTCAAAATAAAAAAAATAGTTTACACTACTTATATGTTTTAAACAAAAGCTACACTTTTAATAAAATGATGTATATTTAAACCTTCCTACCTTTTCATATTAAGGTGTTATAATGAATCATGTTTATGGACTGACCCAATAACACAATTAGTTTACGCTGCTTAGACACTTAAATAATATCTATGGTTATCAAAACCTTCATATCCAATCTAACACATTTAAATCAGTGTTAAATTACCTCATATATTGTTTAATGGTAAAATTCATTTATTAAAACAATCCCTTATCAAGAACACTTTTTATTTTGGAAATCAATTCCCTTTTAAAGAACTTAAAAATTGAATTCTCGGTTTTTAGTTTCAAAGCTCGTCTTTGGAAGTATACTCCATACTTTTTCGCTATAAAATAACTTCAAAAAATTTGTTTATTAAAACTAACTTCGGGTTCATTCGGATTTGAATTCACTTCAATCATACAATGATAAAGAGAATAACTTACTAAGTACTCTACAAGATTCACCTAAGCAACATCCGATTGTCACTTAGAAGATTATTCAAATTAACACAACCTAACCGAAATATTTTCCTTCGAATTACTTAAAGAAAAAGCATTCTACTTAAAATTTCTTTTTTAAAATATTCATACTTTAGAAATATTTCTAAATAATAATGCTATTACTTTTCTCAAAATCTTTTGAAACCATTTTAAACAAAACCGAGATTCAAAATTTTCTAAAAACTCTTTAAATGCTATTTGGAAAGTCAAATTTAGAATACTAATTATATTAAAACAAGGGTCAAAACAAATGTCATTTTAAACATCATTTACTAAAATCCCAAAACAATTCACACTTAGATTTATTTATAACAATTCTATCTAAAAGTTCTCATTTAAAAACCATCATTTATTAATTTAAAACAATATTTATTATCTCGAAGGATAATAAAACAATTTAAATACCTTTTATAAATTCCAAACAATGTTAATTGTCCTGAAGGATGATTTATAATACAAGTAACGGTTGTCAAGTCCCTAGAATTGGAAGATGATGGAAGAAAAATCCCTTCCGAAAAATTTGTGACAATTTGGTCCATATTTTTAGTTTTTGACTAATTTATGCTACTTTTACCTGTTATTTCAACGCTGGGCCGATTTTCTAGAATAGGATAATTTGGCCAAAAATAGTAAAATAGGGACCTAATTTACATGGGTTTATTAGTGGGGATTTTTGGTGGATGGGCTTTGAGAATAGGGACCTTTGGTTCAAAACCTCAATATAATATTCTTTTTAAAACCTTAAAACCACATCTTCTAAAGAAAATAAATCAAATTTAAATTCTTTTGTTAAATTTAAAATAACATTAATTATCCTGAAACATAATAAATCACATTTATAATCTCTTTTATAAATCTAAAATAATATTAAATATCCTAAAAGATAATTAATCAAATTTATAATTTTCTTTAATAACAAATCAACTATCTTTAATAAAATAGTTAATTACTTCCAAAACACTTTCAACAAATCAATTAATTTCTTTTATACTCACTTATTAAATCCATTAACCAACTTAAAATATTATTTATCAAATGATTTATTAAATTTAAGTAATCATTAATTAAAATGAATAATTACTTTTGGATATCATTAATTAAAATGATTATTAATTTTCAAATATCAATAATTAAAATAATTAATTAAATTCAAATGTCATTACTTAAAATGATTAATTAAATCCAAATCTCATTAATAAAAAGGTTAATTAATTTTAAACATCAATATAACATATCATTAATCAAAATGATTATGAATTTTAACATCTACTTTTGGGAAGATACAAGCTCAAGCTCAAACACACATATGAGTTTAGGGGATGATATTTAATAAATGATGGTATAACGAAAATTGCTATAACGACACTTAAATAGTTCAAATAGAATACCAAGATAAATTTCAATTAATCAATTAAACAAATCCAACTATCATCAAAGAAATCAAAAATAGTTTATAGCATCATAGATATGATATAGCAAATTTGGTTGTGACTTAAACTTACATTTAGATGATTCTCCTCTATCATAATCAAATCTTCTCAAATATTTATCCACTAAAATTTTATTTTATTATTATTAAAAAAAATCTCCCATTTAGATTATGTTAGACAACTTTTTATTACAAGTTTACTTTTAGGTTTACATTATTAAAAGTTCACTTTTAACTTAACCCTTTCGCCGAACACCTTATAATCAAACTGTGAAACATAATTCATAAGGCATTTACTCCTAGATTCCTTAATTTTCATTTAATTGACCTATATTTTACTAAGGAAAATTCCTTATAAACTATTCAACAATAGTTAATGCTCAAACTGGATGAGCAAAACTAAACAAACTTAAATGATAACGATAAAATATTATTATTTCTAAACAATCAACTCAACTATACAACTATATTAATTTTGAAAATCATTCTTATATATATATAATATATTACTAGGTAAAATTATTTCATTTACCACTTTAAAACAATACTGTATTGGTAGATCTGTTCAAGTGTTTAGGAATGCCAATCGATAACGTTGATTAGACGCATCGACCAGAATTCATATACTACTCAATGGATTAAACAACACAAATAAAACATTTTTATAACACTAAAAAAATATGCAATCAATATATATTTATACCCTTAAACTTATTCCATGATATTACTAATCCCATACTTAGAGAGTTTACCCTACCAAGGCTTAGGGGTTCACTAAACCTAAGCTCTAATACCATCTGTGACAACCCACCATCTGACCACCGGGAACGACACTTAATAGTAATATGTGGGACCATGCCGCTAACATGGAACGGTTTTTCTCCCACATAAACAATGACCAAACGTAAGAAAGAAAAGAACAATAGGAAACAAATCCAAACATAGATGATGGGAAAAAATAGTATGAAGATCCATACTAGAAAGAATGAAAATCATATGAAGAAAATCCAAACTAGAAATAATGGCTAAAACAAGAAAACATTCCAAACTTGATAGAATGGACAAAACCTATAATTAAACATCGTGAAGAGTGGTTGACTCTTCCCGTTGCAATCACAAAAAAACAATTTGAAGGTTTGAATCAAATAAGAAAAGAAAATTTTTCCAACAATGACTAGAAAGGTGCACCCTCCTTGAATACACCTCTAGTATATACTTATGAGAAGCTCAATTACTCTGTGACACTTCTCGGACAATACCAAGCCGGACCCTCTAATATTACCGAGTACCCAAATATTTCACATCTAAATCTTAACCGTTTTTTACGTAACGGTACACAAAAATCTAGATGAGATGTGAAAATACCATAATGGGAGCAACCCCACGTAGCATGGCTTCCTCTCACGCTTTTGGTTTAGTCATTTCATATAAAGGATAACAAATCTTAAAAGAGCAGCAAATCGTATTAGCATGATGATAATAAAAAAACTGAAGTAACCGATAGCTGAAAAACCACCTATCGAGGATATAAAACGATCATACATGGGAATTAAGTCCTATATACTTATCACCACTCATCAAATCCAAACTTTTATTATTTCTTAGTTAACAATAATACCAGACAACTTAAGGTAGTGTTACCTCAAAATCGTAGTGAATCACTTTATGGAAATTAATTCATTTCCATAAATGAATCAAACTTTTTTCTACTTTTAAAAACCGAATTTGTGCTTGGCCTCACATTACAAGTATCATCTTTAAAACACTTTGTTTATAAAGTTTACTAACACAAAAACATCAATTAAAAATGGATTTAATAACTTAAAAAAATCCTTATTACATAGGTTAACTGACTTACTTCATCATGCAATTTTATTTTTGAACTTCAATTGTCTTTAAATAATAAAAAGGTTAAACCACATTTAAACCTTATTAATTTAATAATTAATAAAATATAATTAATTAAATTAATAATTAATTAATTATCATTCTCTAAATGAATAAAAAGTCAAAACATCCTTGTTACTTGTTGAATATGCGTTTATATGATTTTTGTTTGATGATAATAAACATATATACATTCGTTTAAATGTATTTGTTAACATACTATTTTAATCTTCACAGAATAAATAAATATTTGCTGAATAAAAATAAATAACACAGTTTTTGAATTCAAATGAATATTTTATTCAAACAAATATTTATTACAATTTTGATAGTACAATCTCAAGCTCTCACTATAACTATACAACTTTGATTACAATACACGACATTTCACATTTACATCACAACCTCACTACATATCACTCACACTCATATTTATCTTCAACTGCATTCCAATTTGAATCCAGCATCTGAGAAATCTGCAAAAATATTCACTAACGCAGTAAAATTGAAAATAAAATATTTTTGCAATTCAAAATAAAAGATGATTTTGAAAACATTGTTTGCCTCAGTTATTTGGGTTGTTCGTCATCATATTTTTGTATCTGTGCATATCAGTATTTTATTAGGGACAATAGTGGCTGCAGTACACTGTGTGCACTGCCTCGCCTACTCGTGTGTGCAAAACAAAATGCACAGCTAACAAATCAAGTACAAAGTCAAACCCACACAGGTTCAACTCAAGTGACCACAGTATAAAGCTCCAACAACGAGGCAACATGAACACAAACTACACAAACTGCAGTGGACAGCAAGCACTACCAAGACCGCATGCATGTACAATATCACACAATCAAACAGCAACAAAGAAACCAATATGATACTGTTCAATATCCAAGAGACAAGACTAAGGCAACATGAATTGGAACTGCACTAAAGGTTACAAGATGATCAAGAACCAGTGACACAAGGCATAGGACTGCAACAATTAAGAATATATAGAGAACAAGCTACCATGAGTCGAGTACATGCTACAGCAACATTGGACCCAACATCAAAGACAGGCCGCAGCAAACATACATATGAAGTAGTTCAAATACAAGTGCAGGTGAACAAATGTGCAATACTCAAGACCACAAAGGCTGTGAATCAGAATGATGCAGTGCATACACAAATCACAAATGTTCAAGACTAAGCAAGCAAACAGCATGTACTCAAGCATCTAAAGCAAGGATACAAATGCAATTCACAGTCTCAAATGAAGTAGCTATGAACAAAATAACCATGCATCAGTGAAATCACAGTGGACAGAGAAGAATACAACCAAGTGCAGCATCAGGCCGAACATGAAAGAATGTAAATTACAATATCAAGTAGCAGTTATGATATAAAGAACGGCCACAGAAACAAGCAACAATATGCATAGATCAGTATGCAAAGTCAAGTCAAGGCCGAAGGTGAATGAATCAAACTTCATCACAACGTCAAAAATCAAAGCCGAAGTCACAATTGAACAAGTCAACAGAGAAATGATCGGAGCAGTGATATATACGCATTTGAATTAGCCAGAAATTTATCACAATCATCCAAACAAAATCGTATGGCCGAAGCACAATTTTGAAAAAATCAGACGTACGCAAATTAAGGAAATCGAACGCGTATAAAACCCAAATCATCATCGGCAAAATGATTATCGAGTTCAAGCATTCAATCAGAGAATTAAAAGAGCAAAAAATCACTTACAGAAGCCATCTCGAACTCGAACAAATTCGAAGCAACCGAAGTGAGCAACAGCGATTCGATCGAACAAGGCTTCAGGCAATTAACCACTGATTCGATCAACTTAGAATCGGAGCTTCGAAATAGCCCTAAATCTCAGAGCCAAGCAAAGAGAACAAAGCCCTAAAAGAGGAACGGCCGCCATTACAACGAAGGGAATAGAAAAGAAAGGAGACGGGTTGAATAATAAAAGGGGCCGGCCTATTTACTTTTATTGTTTTATTATTAAGGGTTTTAAATTTTTAGATAGGGTTATTTTACTTTAAATTGTTTTTAGTTTGTATTTCTTTTTAAACCGTTTTTAATTTTCTAGTCGTGTGACTAGGGTGCAAACTACGGTGTGTAGTTTGGGAATTTGCAACTCGGTAGTTGAGTTGTGGTCAAGGTTTTGAGCGTAGAGTTAGATTAGTCAATAGCGGTGTATAGCGAGTTTACGTGTGTAAGCGAGGGACTATCTAATTTCTAGTAGAAACCTTGGGGGCAGCACGTAGGCAGGGTTTTGCCGAAGCTGGGTAAATTCTGTGTTGTTCTGTTTTATTCTGTTATTTATATTCTGCGATATCTGTGCTGCTATTCTGTGATCTGAATTGAAATTAATTTATAAGCTTCCGCGATTAATTTTTAATAATTTACACTATCACCCTATTCACCCCCCCTCTAGGGTGAAATCGATCCTACAAGTGGTATCAGAGCTAGGACAGGAATAGAAGTCAACATCTGTTTTAAAAATTCGATTTTTTTTGAAAAAATCAGTTTTTGTTTTAAAAATTTGAATTTTTAAAAATGGCTTCTTTTAATAATGCTTTTGCAGAAGGTCAATCCATAGTTAGACCACCAATGTTAAATGGTGAATATGCTTATTGGAAAAATAGGATGGAAATTTTTCTAAAAACCATTGACGCATGGAATATTGTTGAGACAGGTTATAGAATACCAACTATAACTGTAGATAATCAGGAGATAGAGAAACCAAAGGAACAATGGACAGAACTAGAAAATAAATTACAGAATACTAATGCTAAAGCTATGAATTCTATTATCTGTTCATTGGATCAATTTGAATTTAATCGTGTCTCACATTGTCTAACTGCGCAGGAAATATGGCACACACTCGAAGTGACTCACGAAGGAACATCTCAAGTTAAAGAATCTCGCCTTGCAATGCTAAGCAGCGAATACGAGAACTTCAAAATGGCGAAGGAAGAAAATGTCAAAGAGATGTACGGACGACTCTCCAATATCGTATACAAATCAAAAGCTCTCGCAAAAACATACACCGAATTGGAAATAGTCCGGAAAATCCTCAGAGTCCTTCCACGAAGCTTTGAAGCAAAAGCAACTGCCATACAAGAATCGAAAGATTTAAAACAACTCAAAGTTGAAGAACTCATCGGAAATCTCACCACATATGAGCTAGAGATAAAATTCAAAGAAGAGCGTGAAGAAGGAGATACTCGAAAGAAATCGATAGCTCTCAAAGGAACAACTAAAAGTGATGACGATGACAACGATGATGGTGCAGAAGAACTAGAGTTGTTAATAAAGAAATTCAAAAAATGGCATCGTAAACACGGAAATCCAGCTCGAAATCAGGAATTGAAAAGCAGAATAAGCAAAGCTTTTGATCACTCAGAAGAACAGAAGATCATCTGTTACAAATGCAACAAACCCGGCCATATCAAGCCCGATTGTCCACAAACTAAACTCAGCCATGGAAAGAAACAGAAAAAGAAAAGTTTTGCAGCCACTTGGGATGAAATAGACGAGAATAATCAAAGCACTGGCAGTGAAAGCGAAAAAGCAGAATTGTGTCTTCAAGGTGATACAACTGACAGTGACGATGACGAGCCAAGTGAGGTATCAAAACTTACCCATTCTGAGTTGCTTATATATTTTCATGAAATAAACGGCTGTTATGAACGACTTAGGGAAAAATACGCCAAACTTGAATCTCAAAAGGATACTTTGATAGAATGTAATGAACAACTTGACCAATTAGTTAAAACCTATCAAAGTAGGATCCTTAAGTGTGATAAGTGTCCAACATTCGAAGAAGAAATTAAAAAGTCAGAAATCAATATAAAATCTCTTGAAAATGAAATTCTGATTTTAAAAGAAAATGAAAATACTAGGAGAGAAAATTCTATCAAAAAGTGCACTCAATTGTTGAACGAAAATGAATCTCTCAAAACACAAGTCCAACATTTGTCAACGACTTTGGATAAATTTTCAAAAAGTGAAAAATCGTTGAATATGCTATTAGGGAAGCAAACTGGTAATACGGTTAGACAAGGACTTGGATATAATAATTCGAAAACTGTTGAAAGCAATTTTAATCAAGTTAATTCTATGTGCACAATTTGTAGAAAATATGGACACGATCACAATAATTGTTGGTATAGACCCAAACATGTGAAAACTATACCGATTTGGGTTCCAAAAGGCACAAATATAAAATCTCTTAAAGTTAAACAAATTTGGGTGCCAAAGGGAACAATTATAAATAGTTTTGGGTCTCCACAAAATTATACTTCTAAATATTCTGCCACTAACAACCATGGACCTATAAAAACAAATAGGTCACATAAAACTTTTCCCGTGTAGGTGTGGTGGCAGGCTAAGGAACAACAATAGTGTTACCTGGATTTTTGGCTGTTCCAGAAACACAACGGACGACAAAGCTAAGTTCCTTAGCCTAGTATAAGGGTGACAGAATCACAATGAACAACGACGAGAAATATCGTAAAGGTAAAGACAGGTAAAAGTATATTTATTTGTACGATATATTAAATGTGATAATCTGTACCATTTTCTGAATAAAACCAGCCAATTATACGATGATGATATGATGATGATTTAATGATGATTTTGATTCTGACTTTATTCAAAATTGATTAGCCATTTATATTCTTATGCCAAAAACACTATAAAATTCTCTAGAATTACTTGATATATAAGTTTGAGAGAAAAATAGTGTTTTGATTGGATAATAATATTGTTGTTATAATATTTTTGGCTAAATCTATATTCATGTTTTGACACGGCCTCGATTTAAAATCCTAATGAATTCTATTTTAAAAATTGTGAAAAGGATGTTAAATTTTTTTTTGAAATTGTTGAAACTATTAAGAAATTGCTTTGAAATAAAAATAACGTTAGATGGCTTCTAAAATTGACACTTTAATATATGTTTGTTTGTTGACACGGTTTTTCATTTCAAATCTAAGAGAATTTCATTTAAAATTTGTTGATAATAATCATGAGAAAATTTGTTGAAATTTCTTAATCTGGTCTTTGACATTAAACGAGTGAATATTGAGTGAAATTTAAATTCAGATGCAGATTACACTGGTAATATGGTTGATAGAAAAATTATTAGTGTAACGTGATTAATTTTTGAAACATTCATTTGCTGCATCATTTTTTTTTCAAAGAAAATATCTGCATATTCTTCATTTCAAATAATTTTCAAATAGCAGAAAATTTTCTTTTAAAACCCCCTGGAGAAAATCATTTTTGACCATATTTTCAGATTATTCATTTTTGAAAAATTAATTTCATAATTATTTTTGAATTTGATTTTAAATGACTATTATGACTAATCTGACTCCCAAATGATTATCGAAAAGAAAAATAGTGATTGAAAAAGTGATGAGTGTTGATATTGATTATATGTTATAACTCTAGATGGTATAATTAATAAATTTCTTTAGAAATTTAAACAAGAGTTATAAAACTGTTTGTTGGTAAAAATTCCATGACCATCTCTATATCTATCATATTTCTAACGACCATCACTCATCAAAATTCTATATAGTTTGTCAATATGTGGTATTTTAAACAGGAATCGTTCGTTTTTCATTTTCACATTTTAAAAAAAAAAAAAAAAATTAAAATAAAAACAAAAATAAATAAATACCAAAGTATTCACTCTCATTTAAAAGTCCTCACGGTTATGTATGGGTGAATTACTTGGATTTTTGATTATGTGCTTCCATGCTCATTTAAAAGTCCTCATGGTTATGCATGTATGGAACGCATATCAAAATTAATTGGTTAAATAGACAAGTTGATTCTAATCCCATTTAAAAGTCCTCACGGTTATGCGTGGTTAGAAGATACTTGAATTCATTTTTTAAAATAAAAATAAAAATTGTGAATACTACTAATCTCATTTAAAAGTCCTAACGGTTATGCATGGTTAGTAGATATTCAAATTTCCTGAAATAAATATACCACAAATAGACACGACTATATAGTTTTATTTGATGAAATCATTCATACCATTCTAAAGTGGAATATGCGTCAATTAAAGGATTTATGATTTTTGTTTGATTTTTTATCGAAATTTAATTTTTATATTCAATTGAGTTTTAATGTTGAATTAATGTCGATCACTATATCTCTACTTTTCTATTACTATTATTCTTTTGCTGATAACAAAAGGGGGAGAGAAAAGTTAAGATTTTGTAAAAAGGGAGAGAAAAGGTCAAAGAAGTTTTCAATATGCATATAGACTCATTTGCACATTTTATTTGTATGCATATATGTAGGGGGAGTCATATATGTAGGGGGAGTATCATATAGAAAGGAAGCATTCAAATAGGGGGAGCAAATGAAATTATCAAATACATTTAAATATTCAAAATCTTAAATATATGTTTGTTATCATCAAAAGGGGGAGATTGTTGAATATGCGTTTATATGATTTTTGTTTGATGATAATAAACATATATACATTCGTTTAAATGTATTTGTTAACATACTATTTTAATCTTCACAGAATAAATAAATATTTGCTGAATAAAAATAAATAACACAGTTTTTGAATTCAAATGAATATTTTATTCAAACAAATATTTATTACAATTTTGATAGTACAATCTCAAGCTCTCACTATAACTATACAACTTTGATTACAATACACGACATTTCACATTTACATCACAACCTCACTACATATCACTCACACTCATATTTATCTTTAACTGCATTCCAATTTGAATCCAGCATCTGAGAAATCTGCAAAAATATTCACTAACGCAGTAAAATTGAAAATAAAATATTTTTGCAATTCAAAATAAAAGATGATTTTGAAAACATTGTTTGCCTCAGTTATTTGGGTTGTTCGTCATCATATTTTTGTATCTATGCATATCAGTATTTTATTAGGGACAATAGTGGCTGCAGTACACTGTGTGCACTGCCTCGCCTACTCGTGTGTGCAAAACAAAATGCACAGCTAACAAATCAAGTACAAAGTCAAACCCACACAGGTTCAACTCAAGTGACCACAGTATAAAGCTCCAACAACGAGGCAACATGAACACAAACTACACAAACTGCAGTGGACAGCAAGCACTACCAAGACCGCATGCATGTACAATATCACACAATCAAACAGCAACAAAGAAACCAATATGATACTGTTCAATATCCAAGAGACAAGACTAAGGCAACATGAATTGGAACTGCACTAAAGGTTACAAGATGATCAAGAACCAGTGACACAAGGCATAGGACTGCAACAATTAAGAATATATAGAGAACAAGCTACCATGAGTCGAGTACATGCTACAGCAACATTGGACCCAACATCAAAGACAGGCCGCAGCAAACATACATATGAAGTAGTTCAAATACAAGTGCAGGTGAACAAATGTGCAATACTCAAGACCACAAAGGCTGTGAATCAGAATGATGCAGTGCATACACAAATCACAAATGTTCAAGACTAAGCAAGCAAACAGCATGTACTCAAGCATCTAAAGCAAGGATACAAATGCAATTCACAGTCTCAAATGAAGTAGCTATGAACAAAATAACCATGCATCAGTGAAATCACAGTGGACAGAGAAGAATACAACCAAGTGCAGCATCAGGCCGAACATGAAAGAATGTAAATTACAATATCAAGTAGCAGTTATGATATAAAGAACGGCCACAGAAACAAGCAACAATATGCATAGATCAGTATGCAAAGTCAAGTCAAGGCCGAAGGTGAATGAATCAAACTTCATCACAACGTCAAAAATCAAAGCCGAAGTCACAATTGAACAAGTCAACAGAGAAATGATCGGAGCAGTGATATATACGCATTTGAATTAGCCAGAAATTTATCACAATCATCCAAACAAAATCGTATGGCCGAAGCACAATTTTGAAAAAATCAGACGTACGCAAATTAAGGAAATCGAACGCGTATAAAACCCAAATCATCATCGGCAAAATGATTATCGAGTTCAAGCATTCAATCAGAGAATTAAAAGAGCAAAAAATCACTTACAGAAGCCATCTCGAACTCGAACAAATTCGAAGCAACCGAAGTGAGCAACAGCGATTCGATCGAACAAGGCTTCAGGCAATTAACCACTGATTCGATCAACTTAGAATCGGAGCTTCGAAATAGCCCTAAATCTCAGAGCCAAGCAAAGAGAACAAAGCCCTAAAAGAGGAACGGCCGCCATTACAACGAAGGGAATAGAAAAGAAAGGAGACGGGTTGAATAATAAAAGGGGCCGGCCTATTTACTTTTATTGTTTTATTATTAAGGGTTTTAAATTTTTAGATAGGGTTATTTTACTTTAAATTGTTTTTAGTTTGTATTTCTTTTTAAACCGTTTTTAATTTTCTAGTCGTGTGACTAGGGTGCAAACTACGGTGTGTAGTTTGGGAATTTGCAACTCGGTAGTTGAGTTGTGGTCAAGGTTTTGAGCGTAGAGTTAGATTAGTCAATAGCGGTGTATAGCGAGTTTACGTGTGTAAGCGAGGGACTATCTAATTTCTAGTAGAAACCTTGGGGGCAGCACGTAGGCAGGGTTTTGCCGAAGCTGGGTAAATTCTGTGTTGTTCTGTTTTATTCTGTTATTTATATTCTGCGATATCTGTGCTGCTATTCTGTGATCTGAATTGAAATTAATTTATAAGCTTCCGCGATTAATTTTTAATAATTTACACTATCACCCTATTCACCCCCCTCTAGGGTGAAATCGATCCTACATTACTTTGATAAATTCACTTTGAAACTTCATAAATTAAGTTCATCATTTAATTCCAATAAGCTTTAATTAAAAAGGTAAAACAACTTTAGAACATCATAATTCAATTAATTAATATAAATAATTTAATTAATTAATTAATTAATTCTCATTGTTCCAAAATGATTTATTAATGATAA
This sequence comes from Allium cepa, assembly GCA_030765085.1. Taxonomy (NCBI): domain Eukaryota; kingdom Viridiplantae; phylum Streptophyta; class Magnoliopsida; order Asparagales; family Amaryllidaceae; genus Allium; species Allium cepa. The sequence goes on along the minus strand of CM060941.1, from coordinate 132,966,738 downwards.
ACATCAATAAAAGAAGGATTAATTAAAGTTAAAACAATTTGACAAATTTTAAAAACATTTATTAAAAAGATTTATTAATTTTTTTTAGAAAAATGTGTGATCCTCTATAAAAATAGGAGAGCACACATGCAACTATATATATCACAAAAATAAGGCGCAGCCAACATGCTTGGCAGGTAATAAAACTAGATACAAATATCAAAAAACTCAGGTACCTTTAAGATGAGTTCCGGCATTGCCACCACCCATCACACCTCGATATCGAGCTCCGGCATGGCCACGCCCGATATTAAGGTGTTAGACGTACCTAAAAACAAAAGAATATGATGCTTCATGCATCTTGTAACGACCCACAAATCCGTACCCCTCGAGTCAACACTATTCTACGTCAATCAACTTAAGTTGTACAGAAATACGAACCATTTGGGTTTAAGAAGAAGAGGTAGAAGAGGATACAAAAGAACATCAGAATCTAACCATCGCAGCGAAATAAAATATAATAGATAATAAATAATCTTTACTCAAAATCAAATATATCTGTTTATATATTACATCATCCGGGTACATCAATCCCAGCTCAACATCAATATCATACAATAGATACACAACAACTCAAAATACACAACAACTCAAACACAGCGGAATATATATATATATAGGTAAACAAGTACGGAAGTACGTATCGTCATTCTGCCCGTCCTGAGCTCCACAGCATCATATCCTGTATCCTATAATACTCGGTCTGACCCGAGCATTACAGTTAAATAACACCCGAGTCAGTCTGGAATACCAGCGTGAGAAAATCACACTCAATTGATTATTAAAGTTTCAAAAATCCTTTGAAAACAAAATCATCTCGTAAGACCACGCCACAAATAAACATGTCGGGTTTTTACCTTACGATAGCTAAAACATTTTATAGAAATCCTCTGATATTATAATAGTGTCTATATACAAATACTTATAAAATAGCCGAAAATGTTACATGATTAAATTCCAGCTACTAGCCACAGAGTGGTTAATACAAACAAAACTCGTACAAGGCACGCAGGGAGAATGGATTTCCAACTAATGACTAGGCACTGGGGTACCACCTGTCACAGTACGGGGCCTAGATCACCGTATCGAGGAGTATGCCCACTCCCCTGCAACACAAGACCGAGACTACCCCTTACTGGATAATCTCGAGTGAGATCACCCCGCGGTTGGGATCAGCAACCGCCCACTAAGCCGAAATAAAAAGGGACATCGAGACTGGAATGACCTCACCCTGCTTGGGTGCTACCCACCTAGCCTTGCTGCATAACCCCTGATTTTCAGTCATTCCCATTTGATGAGGCTTGAGGCTGAGCGTTACCTTTTTAGAACATATCCCTTAGAGTGCCCATCGTCCACCTAACGATGTTTTCGCAAGCATTCATCCATACAAGTCCGTCCCGGGTCCGAACGGAACCGAAGGCACTATTCCTACTACATCCATTTTAGAAATATCCTTAGGATTAGTAGCGACTAGCCCTTGCACTTCTCTGCTCCATCTTCGACTCCGAAATCGGTTTCCACGAAACGTACAAACCAGATCGAAGTGGTTTTCGAGAAATAAATCTCGATCCCGGTCTCTTCGAAACGATCAGCGCATTTTTGTTCAATATTGATAGTCGGTGATTTAACTATCAATTAATGTTCACAAACATCCATCACACAATAAATAATTTTCCAAATTATATATTAACCCTAAAAATATCTTCACAAGATAAATTTCCACTTTTCAAAACCCTTTTGAAGCCAGTTTCAAACTGTATTCCTTTACAGAATAAATTTCCCAAATATTTCTATTTCCACTGAAATCACCAAGCACAAAACTTTAGATTTTCAAAATAATTTAAAACGCTTTACTTTGAAATATACTTAAAAACATTTATTTTAAAACTACTTCAATAATTTATTAAAAATACATACTATATAAATATTTGAAAATAAGGTTACTTTATAAAAGATAAAACTAGGCTTTCACTTTTTAAACAAAATACTAGTCAACTTTAAATAATTATTACAATAATAGATTTGAAAAAAAATATTTACTTTAGAATTTAAATATTAGAAAAAATAAGTTTCCTAAAACATGCTTTTAAAAACATCATTAGAGCTTTTAACTTATATTTAAAAGTTTACTCTGAAGACGTACTTGGCTAACCAAGGAAACATTCTTCCTTCACCTTCTTTAAAAATAAATCACTATTTATCTCTAAACAAATTTTCTCATTCCTTTAATAAATTCCCATCTTGAATTTATTCTTTCCAAATATCCACTGATATATTTTACTTCACTTTTATAATCCAGTTTATAAATTCCCAAGTCCCATTTCTCTTTTAATAATCCCAATTTTACACAATTTAATCAATCTTTCAAATTGATTTCAAATTTGCTCCATTTATTCCAATATCCATTAATTTCAGATTTATTACTTAATTATGATTTAACATACTTTTTAACTGAAAATACCATTTTAGATTTCCCAAATTACTTCTTTATCCTTTTAAGTAAACTTAACTTCGAATTTTAAAATAATTCTTTATTCCTTTAATTTTATATCATTTAAAACTTACAATTCATTTACTTCTATTCACTAAAACTTCTTTTTCCCATACTCGTAATTATTTAATTTATTATTATCTAAATATCACTTTCATTCTTTTCAATTCATTCTTAATTCATTAAATTTTCTATAATTATTTTGCTTACAAATTTACTTCTTTTATTTTCTTCAAAAATCCAAATTTATATTTTTGGAATCTCATTATACCCAAATGTATTCAATCAAACCATAGCATTCAATATTCCAATATAATTCATCATAGAATATCAAATAATCACAACAGAGAATATTAAATACTTTTAAATAAATGTTGAGGAATCCTGTTGGATCCCTCCAACCTGTTTCCCTGCATCCACAGACGTTAGCACAACATAAAATACCAATTCCACTTCGAGGTGGAATATCGCGGTATATGGGATTTATATAATATCATCCGCTATTATACGGCGCATAGGGTCTCATCCGCTATAAACGCGGGAAATCAATCACTCCAATATATACAATATACTACTATATAATATATCACATCCAAACATTTAACCATTCAACCAAATATTTAAATTTAACCATTTAAATTTAAATAAGCCAGATGAGTGAGATTTACTCACCTTTGGTTATTGCTTCGCAACTCAATCCAAACTGACTCGCTTTTCTTCACTTCTTTTAAACCTTGTACAACATTATATAATTTATTAATATTTGAACTAAATGAACAATTTATTTCCATTCAATAGATTGAATTTACTAATTATTCAATTTAAAACTAAATTTCTTTTGATACAATACATTTTGTTCTTATAACTAAAATAATTAAATAGATTACTGAATAGATTAATTATCACAATTTTTTTTAGAGTAAACTAATAAAATTGAAAATGTATCTAATTATTATATATTATATATTTTTTTACTTTAAAACTACTCTATATCTGTATACTCATAAAAAATAAATTATATTACCATTTAAAATTTCTGCTTTCTAAACATTATTTACATAAACTATCCTCTATTATTTTCTGTATACATACCTATATATAAATCTTATAATAAGCCAAATAAATAGTTTTATATCTTACTGCATAATTTCTGTTAAGTGATGATAATCAACGGTTTATTTACCAGCTTAACTTGAGTAAGCATTAAATTAAACGTTATTAAAAAAAATTACCTAAATACGAGCGGTGAACAACCTACGAGCTTCCAGCTCCGTTCTCGCAAACGATGCTCCGTTGTTCCTCGATTCGAGAATCCCACCAAGTCCTCTGCCTGCTCCCTTCACGCGAGCTCTCTTCGCGATGCGCCGCACTCGAAATCAATCGCCACCCTAGCTCGATCCCCCACGACCTAGCACTCGCGACGAACTTCGACTCCAACCCCCAATTTGCTCAACTACGAACCCTAGGTGAGCGGCTCTCTATTTCGAGACCCCATCCTTCCCTGCTGTTCGCAAACCCCACGTGAATCAAAACCACACCGCCGACATCGACAATTCCTTCGGCAGCAGCAACCCTGACATCCAGTGTACCTGCTAGCGGCATCGATGGTGGTGACTTCTTCTGTTCTCGCGATAAACGACTCGGCGATTAGATTTTATTTTTTTGAAAACGATTTGCTTCGATTTGAAAATAAAGGAGGAAAAGGAAGACTTCGTTTAATATATTTGAGGATCGAACCGAGCGTGAAATGAGAGAGAGGAGAGAAGCCCTTTTTTTTTTGCTCGTCCCAAATCAATAGAAGAAGAGTGCATGATTTAAAATGAGTTCGAGGGAGCACGATGTGATACCAGCGTGAAGGAAGAAAGAGGCGTGCTTCAGAAGGTAAGCTACAGTATTCCGATGTGAAAGGTAAAAGTTCTGATGTGAAATTTATTTGGCTGGTCAAGTTGTACAATATGTATATTTTATTTAAATCCAACTGTCTCGATATAAATTTCAACGTGTTTATTCATCGTTCGCTCACACAACAGCTCCAAATGCTATGAAAATTGAAATCCGACAATATTTAAATATTATGGATCCAATGGAACTGGTTTCGTTGAATTCCGAGACTGTGCCTCGGAAGGCTATTTTGTTTTTAAATTCAATTTAAACGATATATTTCAAAATTTAACGAAGCACTTTCAAATTCCACTTTAACTCTTTTACTATCTTCAATACTATCAATATATATTTTATAAGCCTTCAAATTATTTTTGACAGGCTTAAAACTTCAGATTTAATATTTTACTCAATTTCAAATTATTCAATTTAATAATTAAATTATCCAATAAGTAGCGGTATTTGAAATTCAAGTTAATAATTAACTTTTAAATATTTAAAATCAATTAAATATTTCAATTTCAAATATCCAAAAATTACGGGTCGTCACATTCCTCCCCCCTTAAAAGAATTTCGTCCCCGAAATTATTAGTTAGGAAGAATGATCCATAACCCATTAACTATCTTCTCATCCCCAACTAGTTTTTAACAACTTACTCAAATAAATCTTTTTATCAAAGACACACTAACCCTCTTCTAACCTTTCAAACTTATCCATAAGGTCCAAACAGCATTACTTACTTATCAATTCAAATTTTAATTTTATAACCAAATTTGGATTATCAAAACTTTCTCAAAAATTTTCTAACTCCCTAAATTTCCGAAAAATTTCGCCAGCGTCTCCTTTGCGCGGCTAGCTGGGTACAACTACAAAATGGCTCTACGGCCTTCCCAAATCCAAAAAGAAAACAAAAGGCCAAGTGGCACGATCAGAAACCCAATCAAAATCTCATACAGAAATTTAAATACATACCTTTTTGTCAAGCCATTTCATATTTATCTTCGAAACCAAAACCAATTTTCTTTTTTCTTTATAATACCTGCATATTCTACTTAGCAATAATATCCAATCACAACATTTAGAAACATTTATTGGCTTCTTTACAAAATGTCAATATTCATTCTATTTATGCCCGTACGATGTACCTATATCATTCGTACGCAATATCAAATTCGATCGTTCGCTCGATCACACAATTTCACTTCCGAACTAGTATCGTCCACCCGACTTCCTAGTGCGGACTCAGATCTGATTTCTTGATCAGAAACCGTCATTCTCCTTGCATAGCCGCACTATGATAGAGAATTTCTAGAATCAATCAAAATTCCATATCCAGGCTCGCCGTTGAAAATCGAGTGAAAAATCCTAACTCGGATCGATACAACTATCTCGAAATTCTGTGCTCGAATCTGGATCAAATAGCTATGGGAATAAAATGATATACGTACATCCTACGTATAAATTTCAATTTATTATTAATAATATCAATTCCCTTTTATTCACATTAATTTAATTGTTATTCACTTATTCACAACCATCCCAATTCACAAGCTTCAGTTAATTTTCATTCAACTATTCACTTGGAATAATTTCCTCAATACCAAATTACTTAAGAATCTCACCAAACTTCTTAAGTTCAATATAAATAGTTTACATACTTCTTATATTTATTTTCACTTCACTCTTGAAGTTCATATTCATTTCTATTCACCTTTACCTTTACAATTCCATTTAAATTCAATTTGGCTTCCATTTTGAATATTGAGTTAGTTGCACTTACTAATTAAAATCTCAAATAAAAGTTTATTTGTAAACTTTTTTTTCTATCTTTAATTTCTTCGAACAATTTCTTCGATCCATTTTACATTACACATACAATTTAAATTCAGATTTCAATATTCAGTTTCACATCTATTAGCTTACAAATTTTAATTCATTTGTCGTTAGTGAAAATTTTCAAAATAATTCTAACTCCCAAAATTTACGGAAAATTTTGGCAGAGTCTCCTTTGTACGGAGGGACTTCTGCGATATCGCAGGATGCATAAAAACATATATACATCGGCCTCAGGCCGGAAATCACAATATATATCAATATGTGCAGTTCATATCTCCTATTTTTTTTGAATTTTCGCGTAAGCGTACCTTATTTTAGCATTTTTAAGCAAGCGGCTTATTTAATTTAGCAATTTGCACAACCAAATCCAGCCATACGGCTTCTCTGAACCTGTACTAACTCAATTTAACAGGTAAGCGACAAATATATAAAGTTTATTAACATTTCACTTAAATATAAATAGCTAAACATGAATTCTATAAGCAACGCATCTTATACACTTCCATAAGCACATATGAAGTGTTCGACACTTATTTTTAAAGACTTCCAATCAATATTCAAGCCATTTTATCCAATTCCAATAGTTTGCAATTCATTTCCTTACATCCAATTTGTTTTTAGTCCAAACAAGCTCATATTCAATTCATTTGATTCCAAAATCAGTTTTATTTCACTTCTATCAATTCATAGAATTTATTTAATCTCATTCTCGTCAGATGCCCATTTTACTTCTACGAAATTTGACCATATGCAAGTGAATAAATAATTACATAAGCTTGTACCCACTTTAAATTGATTCCAATTCAATTTATAGTCAATTCTTTCCATTTTAATTCATTTACAACCATTTCCAAGTTATCTCTACTTAGATTTTTATTTGCAATACAAATCATTTTTATGTTAATTCAATTCCATTCAACTACAATTCAAATTTAATTCACTTACAAATTTCAAGTTGAATGTTTACTAATAACTCAAGCTTCACTTTCAAAATTTATCATTTATTCACAACTCAATTTTTTTTATTAACCAATTCGAGTTCCATTTCCATATTCCATTAACTAATTTATTACCAATTAGTTTATTCAAATTTTACATCCAATATTTGATTTTCATTTCAAAAATCACTTTAACTATTTTACTGGAGTTCAACCTATTTATTTTATCAGTTAAGTTTTGGATTTTCATCCACTTTCCAGAATTTAAAACTATTTTATTTAGGCTTATTTATTCATATTTCATCTATTTACAGTCAATCTCATTCACATTTTACTTTTAACTCAGATTTATACATTTTATTTAGCCAGTATATTTTTATTATTTCATAAACATTTTTAAACAAGATTCCAGAGTTTAAACAATTTTTCCAAAATTTCAAAATCACTTTTGAAATTAACTACATCCAAAATCCTCTGGCAAATTCAATTATCCCTTTGAATTTCAAAACCAAACCCAGTCCGCAAACATTTCCAATTTAAAATATTGAGGTAGCAATTCCACTCTTGGAATACTCGAAAATGAACACCGATAATGTCGCGATCATCATCGGAATTATTTTCCAGCAACCACAGAGAGTTTAGTGCTTTTATCTCTTTAACACATTTTCAAATATTTTTAAATTCCAAATCTCTCCGGATTTCAAATTCAACTCACAAATATTTCTGAAATAATACCATTATTATTTCCCCAAAACTTTTGAAAACCATTTCCAAACCCAAAGGAATTTAAACCTTTTCCCCAAAATTTCAACCTTACTCTGGAATTTCATCATAATTTATTTTCAAACATTCTCTGAAATTTCTATTTAAAATTATAATCTCATTTATATAAGAAGTTTATTTCAATTTATAAATTTCATTTATAAGCTATAATTCAAGTTCCATTTTGTTATATAAGTTTATTCTTCAACTTTGGTTATAGGTTTCAATTTCTTATTCAATTTTCTACACAATAATGTTAATAATTGAATATTATCATTCCTTAACAATCAAGCATCCAAATATTATAATAATTCACAAAAATTTATTTCCTTTATATACAAAAATAATTTGGGTAAAATTATTTCATTTACCCTATTTTAAAACAATACTGTGTCGAATTGTTCTATTCAAGTGTTTAAAGATCCCTATCAATAACGTTAATTACTCATATTGACACGAATCCATAAACTACTTAATAAACAAATCAACACAATATAAAATCATTTTATATTCACTAACAAATACGCGCACATATCTATTAATACGCTCAAACTCATTCTAGAGTAATATGGACTCTATTTACTGAGTAATTCCCACCAGAGCCAAGGTTATCACCAACCTGGCTCTGATACCAACTGTAACGACCCGCAAATCCGTACCCCTTGAGTCAACACTATTCTACGTCAATCAACTCAAGTTGTACAGAAATACGAACCATTTGGGTTTAAGAAGAAGAGGTAGAATAAGAGAATACAAAACAACATCAGAATCTAACCATCGCAGCGAAATAAAATATAATAGATAATAAATAATCTTTACTCAAAATCAAATATATCTGTTTATATATTACATCATCAGGGTACATCAATCCTAGCTCAACATCAATATCATATAATAGATACACAACAACTCAAAATACACAACAACTCAAACACAGCGGAATATATATATATATATATAGGCAAACAAGTACGGAAGTACGTATCGTCATCCTGCCCGTCCTGAGCTCCACAGCATCATATCCTGTATCCTATAATACTCGGTCTGACCCGAGCATTACAGTTAAATAACACCCGAGTTAGTATGGAATACCAGCGTGAGAAAATCACACTCAATTGATTATTAAAGTTTCAAAAATCCTTTGAAAACAAAAGCATCTCGTAAGACCACGCCACAAATAAACATGTTGGGTTTTTACCTTACGATAGCTAAAACATTTCATAGAAATCCTCTGATATTATAATAGTGTCTATATAAAAATACTTATAAAATAGCCGAAATTGTTACATGATTAAATTCCAGCTACTAGCCACAGAGTGGGTAATACAAACAAAACTCAAACAAGGCACGTAGGGAGAATGGATTTCCAACTAATTACTAGGCACTGGGGTACCACCTGTCACAGTACGGGGCCTAGATCACCGTACCGAGGAGTATGCCCGCTCCCCTGCAACACAAGACCGGGACTACCCCTTACTGGATAATCCCGAGTGAGATCACCCCGCGGTTGGGATCAGCAACCGCCCACTAAGCCGAAATAAAAAGGGACATCTAGACTGGAATGACCTCACCCTGCTTGGGTGCTACCCACCTAGCCTTGCTGCATAACCCCTGGTTTTCAGTCATTCCCATTTGATGAGGCTTGAGGCTAAGCGTTACCTTTTTAGAACATATCCCTTAGAATGCCCATCGTCCACCTAACGATGTTTTCGCAAGCATTCATCCATACAAGTCCGTCCCGGGTCCGAAAGGAACCGAAGGCACTATTCCTACTACATCCATTTTGGAAATATCCTTAGGATTAGTAGCGACTAGCCCTTGCACTTCTCTGCTCCATCTTCGACCCCGAAATCGTTTTCCACGAAACATACAAACCAGATCGAAGTGGTTTTCGAGAAATAATTCTCGATCCCGGTCTCTTCGAAACGATCAGCGCATTTTTGTTCAATATTGATAGTCGGTGATTTAACTATCAATTAATGTTCACAAACATCCATCACACAATAAATAATTTTCCAAATTATTTATTAACCCCAAAAATATCTTCACAAGATAAATTTCCACTTTTCAAAACCCTTTTGAAACCAGTTTCAAACTGTATTCCTTTACAGAATAAATTTCCCAAATATTTCTATTTCCACTGAAATCACCAAGCACAAAACTTTAGATTTTCAAAATAATTTAAAACGCTTTACTTTGAAATATACTTAAAAACATTTATTTTAAAACTACTTCAATAATTTATTAAAAATACATTCTATGTAAATATTTGAAAATAAGGTTACTTTATAAAAGATAAAACTAGGCTTTCACTTTTTAAACAAAATACTAGTCAACTTTAAATAATTATTACAATAATAGATTTGAAAAAAATATTTACTTTAGAATTTAAATATTAGAAAAAATAAGTTTCCTAAAACATGCTTTTAAAAACATCATTAGAGCTTTTAACTTATATTTAAAAGTTTACTCTGAAGACGTACTTGGCTAACCAAGAAATATTCTTCCTTCACCTTCTTTAAAAATAAATCACTATTTGTCTTTAAACAAATTTTCTCATTCCTTTAATAAATTCCCATCTTGAATTTATTCTTTCCAAATATCCACTAATATATTTTACTTCACTCTTATAATCCAGTTTATAAATTCCCAAGTCCCATTTCTCTTTTAATAATTCCAGTTTTACACAATTTAATTAATCTTTCATATTGATTTCAAATTTGCTCCATTTATTCCAATATCCATTAATTTCAGATTTATTACTTAATTATGATTTAACATACTTTTTAACTGAAAATACCATTTTAGATTTCCCAACTTACTTCTTTATCCTTTTAAGTAAATTTAACTTTGAATTTTAAAATAATTCTTTATTCCTTTAATTTTATATCATTTAAAACTTACAATTCATTTACTTCTATTCACTAAAACTTCTTTTTCCCATACTCGGAATTATTTAATTTATTAGTATCTAAATATCACTTTCATTCTTTTCAATTCATTCTTAATTCATTCAATTTTCTGTAATTATTTTGCTTACAAATTTACTTCTTTTATTTTCTTCAAAAATCCAAATTTATATTTTTGGAATCTCATTATACCCAAATGTATTCAATCAAACCATAGCATTCAATATTCCAATATAATTCATCATAGAATATCAAATAATCACAGCAGAGAATATTAAATACTTTTAAATAAATGTTGAGGAATCCTGTTGGATCCCTCCAACCTGTTTCCCTGCATCCACAGACGTTAGCACAACATAAAATACCAATTCCACTTCGAGGTAGAATATCGCGGTATATGGGATTTATATAATATCATCCGCTATTATACGGCGCATAGGGTCTCATCCGCTATAAACGCGGGAAATCAATCACTCCAATATATACAATATACTACTATATAATATATCGCATCCAAACATTCAACCATTCAACCAAATATTTAAATTTAACCATTTAAATTTAAATAAGCCAGATGAGTGAGATTTACTCACCTTTGGTTATTGCTTCGCAACTCAATCCAAACCGACTTGCTTTTCTTCACTTCTTTTAAACCTTGTACAACATTATATGATTTATTAATATTTGAACTAATTGAACAATTTATTTCCATTCAATAGATTGAATTTACTAATTATTCAATTTAAAACTAAATTTCTTTTGATACAATACATTTTGTTCTTATAACTAAAACAATTAAATAGATTACTGAATAGATTAATTATCATAATTTTTTTCTTTAGAGTAAACTAATAACATTGAAAATGTATCTAATTATTATATATTATATATTTTTTTACTTTAAAACTACTCTATATCTGTATACTCATAAAAAATAAATTATATTACCATTTAAAATTTCTGCTTTCTAAACATTATTTACATAAACTATCCTCTATTATTTTCTGTATACATACCTATATATAAATCTTGTAATAAGCTAAATAAATTGTTTTATATCTTGCTGCATAATTTCTGTTAAGTGATGATAATCAACAGTTTATTTACCAACTTAACTTGAGTAAGCATTAAATTAAACGTTATTAAAAAAAAGTTACCTAAATACGAACAGTGAATAACCCGCGAGCTTCCAGCTCCGTTCTCGCAAACGATGCTCCTTTGTTCCTCGATTCGAGAATCCCACCAAGTCCTCTGTCTGCTCCCTTCACGCGAGCTCTCTTCGCGATGCGCCGCACTCGAAATCAATCGCCACCCTAGCTCGATCCCCCACGACCTAGCACTCGCGACGAACTTCGACTCCAACCCCCAATTTGCTCAACTACGAACCCTAGGTGAGCGGCTCTCTATGTCGAGACCCCATCCTTCCCTGCTGTTCGCAAACCCCATGCGAATCAAAAACACACCGCCGACATCGACAATTCCTTCGGCAGCAGCAACCCTGACATCCAGCGTACCTGCTAGCGGCATCGATGGTGGTGACTTCTTCTGTTCTCGCGATAAACGAATCGACGATTAGATTTTTTTTTTTTTGAAAACGATTTGCTTCGATTTGAAAATAAAGGAGGAAAAGGAAGACTTCGTTTAATATATTTGAGGATCGAACCGAGCGTGAAATGAGAGAGAGGAGAGAAGCCCCTTTTATTTTTCTCGTCCCAAATCAATAGAAGAAGAGTGCGTGATTTAAAATGAGTTCGAGGGAACACGATGTGATACCAGCGTGAAGGAAGAAAGAGGCGTGCTTCAGAAGGTAAGCTACAATATTCCGATGTGGAAGGTAAAAGTTCTGATGTGAAATTTATTTGGCTGGTCAAGTTGTACAATATGTATATTTTATTTAAATCCAACTGTCTCGTTATAAATTTCAACGTATTTATTCATCGTTCTCTCACACAACAGCTCCAAATGCTATGAAAATTGAAATCCGACAATATTTAAATATTACGGATCCAATGGAACTGGTTTCGTCGAATTCTGAGACTGTGCCTCGGAAGGCTATATTTTTTTAAATTCAATTTAAACGATATATTT